>JAJLRJ010000002.1:23689096-23934096 GCA_024195265.1 Dendrophyllia cribrosa
CTTTGACGCGAATCAAAGGCGCGTCAAATATGACACCTTTGACTACACCTTTGACTCGCGTCAAAAGTGTATTCAAATATGACATTTGATTTCACCTTTGACTCGCGTCAAAACTGTAATCATATGCGGCCTTTACCACCTTTGACGCGAAGTAAAGGTGTCGTTAAAGATGAGTTTTGACGCGCGTCAAAAATGTACAAAAGTGTGCAAAGAAGGCCTTTGACGCGCCTTTAACTACACCCTTGATCACCGTCAAAGCCAATTTTTCGTGCAGTGGTACCGAGTTAACCTAAAGACAATAATCACAAATTTATGCTTTATAAACAATTACATCATTACGACTGTTTGCGATTTCTTCACTTGCTCGGCAGTGAAATAACTCTGTTGCGGCACTAAGCTGGAGCCTTGGTGCTGTTCTGTTTTCGAATCTAACTGCGATTGAGATTGGCACGGAAGAAAACATAGTGTTTAAACCAGGACTGTTAAGGTTATAACACACAGATCAAAAGTAATTTGTAGAGATCGCCAAGATTATGCGAAGAGTGTTAGCTTGAAACTTACCTGAGCACGCTTGTTGAAGTTGTAAATTATCATTTCTGCCTAAAGTGCTCTTACTTATATTGGGACTGATTGAGTTGTAATAAGCTCAATTGCAAAATGTTTAGATATGTTTATACAACAATGTAAACCGATGCAGCTATGATAATCGTTTTTCATTTGTTTCCCTTATTACAGGGTATTAGGTATTAGTTTTTATGAAATGTTGCTATTTAATGCACAAAAGCCTTAAGGAAAGCAGAACAAAAGCTTTGTTAAATAAAACCGAACTTTTCTAGTGATCTAAATGTACCGTGTCTGTCGTACCGTGAGAAAATAACACATACACAACATGCCTTTAATAAAAACGCATTAATTTGACGGTATTTGGTTTTCAAAGTTTTTATTAACTTTCATGTAATGAAAATGCGCGTTTAATGAGAATTTTTTCTCAAGATAAATACTAATAACGCATCAAAGAAATGCAAACAGTGATATTTTTAGTATATTGTGCCTTAAAGCATTTTTTTCACGGATGTGTAAATTTTCAGGGTCCAGTCAAAATTTGGTTGAAATTTGACCGAAACATTTTTGTAGCATGCAACGAATAAATGAATTAAAGACGAGAAACGAAAGCACAAATTTTTAAATTGATATTCTAATAGAAATAACACTATTTTCAAATAATGAAAGTAATTCTCGAAAAGGATGTTAACACGGCGACCAAATCTTGGCAAAGACTTATTTCTGCGGACTTTTCAGATTAGCTTAGTTATTATAATTCGTCTTCTTCCAGTAATTTAGTTGTTTATGTTAAACTTTCCTGCCATCCTTAAAAAAACTGCTTGCATTCAATCTCAGCAAATTAAAAGATCAAAACTTTCTTATTTGTCAGTATGGCCGGTAAACAATATTTAAATTTTGATATTCTTTATGAGGAAGAATCCTCTTTCTTTCTTCTAACCGTTCGAGAAATTACCGAAAATAAAACCCTCGCTAACAAAAGGAACCATAAAAACTATATACAACCGGGTTTATGAGTTAAGCTCCAATAAATTAAATAATTTATCATGATCAAGCGCTTTACTCCAAGGCTGCAACCTTCTCAAACGGACAATTTAACTAAACAATATCCAACATCCATATTATAAAATAAAGTTTTTCATCATTTTAATCCCAGAATCGCACCTCCTCTCATGAAATAATGTGCTTCTAACTTTTGAGTCTTTTCAATTAATGAAACTTCAGTGTCAGGACATTGAAATGAAGCCCTCGAGCAGTATTTTTATTGGCGCCTTTTTTCTGGATTTCGCATTAATAATTTAATCCTTTACGGAACTTACGTGGCCCGCGCTTCCAGCAAACTTAGAGGAGGTTTCTTTGATGTCCGTTCCAGTTGGCGTAACGGCTTGCCGCTAAACCTGTCAGTTAATTAACAAATTCAACAGGTTATCACAGTGAAAACAAACCACGCTTATCATAGGCATAACATTAAGATTTTTTTTAGTTATACTGAACTGATGTCTGATATATAACTTGTTTTCCAGAGTTGATAGTTCATCTTTGTCTGCTGATGCAAATTTAAACTGATCCTTACAACGCCTTTTCATATTAAAATCGATCTCGTATTATAGACTTTTAATTTTAACTCCTAGATTGGAAAAGTAACATTTTTAAAAATACTACTCAGAGTAAGCCAAACCCAAGTCTGAGGGTGAAAGAAACTACTTGACTACATAAAAAGATCACTAAAGATTTAATGGTTGGGCATCCTAACACAACAGGGCAGAACATTGATGATAGTGATGATGATGAAGATGATCGATGACGATAACGTTGATGACGATGGTAATGATCGGAGATTTACAATGAGGATAAAAGTTATGATGATGACGATGATGATGATGATGATGATGATCATGATAGAATTGCAATTTTTCCTTAGTACTAAAATATATCACAAAAGTAAGACAATGATAATGTATTACTACCGGGATTAAGATCGGTGCGAGTTCAAAGCTCGAAGCCGCCTGTTCGACCCACGATTTTAAATTTTTGGATTAATACGTTAAATACAATCGAGTTGTTCAATGAATACCAAAGAACTAATGGAGGCTTAAAGGAGCTATGTCATGGTGATTTCTTTTTGGGTCAAAACTGACCAAAGTTAAAACTAAATACCTTTGCCTTATACGAAATGCTAATAGAACACTAAGGGAAGACATCAAGTGTATCTTCTAAGAGAAAATAAACCATAATCAGTTTTAGCGAGTTTTCCAAGAGAAAAGCGATAAACTTAAAAAGATTAGCCCAATTTCTTCAAGATGCAATCCACTTACATCCTGGCCATCTGCAGCTCAAGACACTTATTTTATAGAGCACTAGTAGAGTACTGATTTGAAACAAAACTGGACTCTTATTTTTGGGTTTTCACTGATATAAAGATGTCTTTTGGCTTTTTAAAGTAATACTAAAAATGGTGACATAGCCCCTTAACCCTTTAAGTCCCAAGAGTACCAAAGATCAAAATTCGAGAAAAATCCCAAATTTCATTTTGTAAAATTTTAAAAAACAAATGGTACCATGCAAAAGTACTGCTGAAGAGGTTTCATTTGAATGGTCACACCATAGGATTTCGTCCACAGACTCAAAAGTTAGAACTACACTACAAGTCTCCATAATTGACTCTGGGAGTGAAGGGGTTAAACACACGATGATTATGAAACATTATAACAAGTATCGTGCGAAAATAAATTGGGATCAGCTACGGTTTTCTTGATGTAAAGTTAGAGAAAATCAACCAATGATTACTATAAGATCGGTCCCTTCGCGTACTGAATTTTCATCATCTAAAACCATACCGAAAGCGCTGAAACTTTGTACCATTGCAGCAAAATTTCATTACATGTTAATGACAACTACCTAGTATTGTAAAAACTAGGGTGAAGATCGCTGTCTCAACGTGGCTCAACGTCTTGCCAGGGGAAACGGTAATTTTTTGTCATTGATCCCTTCTGCTACTTTCATGTGAAAAACATAATTATTGTTTCAGTTTATCTCCGGTATTGCACATCTGTTTCCAGACACTTAAATAGTAGAATATTACGTTGCTTACCTAGTTGTTTTTGAACAACAACAAAAAGAACATTGAAAATATGGTTGTTACATCCGTAACTGTCGACGGCTTTTCGAATACTTTAGTGTTCGTCATATTTAATGAAGGGCCTTCTTACGAAACGTGTTTGATCTTGAAGACAACACATTTTTGATAGAACTATATTTATAACAAAAGAAAGTTTTAAAACAAAAACGCCTTAATTATTAATATTTGTTTTAAACGGTCATGGCTTCCAGTAACGTAAAATATTTAAAATATGAGTGTCTCTTTGAGAAAAGTAATGTATAATTTTGCAAGAGATTATTTGCGCTTTTGGTATCCACATATAAATGGTCTTCTCATGTCAATTCAAAGGGGACAAACTTCATATAAATGTGGCTACTAAACATATCTGAATTTTGTAACTGTTCATCAGTAGGATGCCTAAAATGCGTGCAATTCCATAATTGGTTTCGGCTAAATCCTATACCAATTGTAGAACAATTTAGGAGGAGAATTGAATCAAAAATTCAGTTTCAATTCCATTCAAGTGAATTCAAGAAATTTAGTTGAGTTATCGTTGCAAAGATAAATAAAGGTTTCTGCTTTCATGTAATGAAAATATATTGGAAAAATATTTATAGAAGTTTTTAATTTTAATAGTCATAAGGACTTCCTCTATTATCTAAGTACTAATTACATTTTTCCCCGAGAAAAATGTAACGATTTGTTGTTCACTTAGAAGAGAAACAGGGAATTGTTAAATTTAGTTTTAAATTCTTTGCGCTTTTCATTACCTCATACGACGGGGTTTCATAAGATCATGATACAAAGTTGCGATTTTAAAACTAAATAAACGGTGGGCAAAGTTCTATGTATCGAAAGGCTTCACATATTTTAATTTTTAACAAGGTGATGAATATGTCAAAAATCTTTATTAAAATCGTTCATTTGCTTGGAAAATAAACATTCAGGCGTTTGAATGTTACATGGTATTTATTTTCATAAAATTGGTTGCAAACTTTGGTGAAATTCCCTATATTCCCTAGCTATGCAAAAGAGCAAATTTTATTTGACAATTTTTCTTTTGGTCATGTAAGTAAGACAGTTTTCCTTGTCTTCCAAAACTGATATGCTTGTTGAAGATGCGTAGGGACGGCAAATATTTAACGAAAGGTATCAAGTTACCCCGAGTTTTTTTAGGGGTATCTTCTTAAGGCCCGTTTAAACGGTTACAACAATTCCTTTGTTCTCGAAAATGTTGGATAGTGTTGAAACTGTACGAACACTTCAGTCAACGTTTGTGCCCATAAGGCGTTCCCAGTTTTAATATATTGGCCGATTGCTGGGCCAATGTTGGGTGGATGTTGGAACCGTTTAAACGGGCCTGTCGCCTACATTTTTATCATTCCGTAATCGACCTCGGTAAATTTTCGTGTGTTTCCGTTAATCTGAGGTACATCATCGTATCATCCGAAGAGACCAATGTCGTGGTAAGAACGGAACGGATTTTCTCGTAGGCACGTTGCGTTAAGTGGTACATTTTTAGCTTGACGTAATTCATGCTTTGGTCCGGTACAAGCTTTGAAAAAAGAGGAGGTGTAGGTATTGATGGGCTGCTGGTGTAGGCCGCTTTCGACTCAGTTAAAACGTAATACTTTAAAGTGCTGTAAAGTGCCGATCAAACGAATTATGTTATTTGTGGAGCGGGGGGGGGGGGGGGGGGGGGTTGTCGAGGGGGAGGGGGCGGTGGTTAATTGGTGATTTTGAAAGCTCGACTTTACAAAAAAGAAAATTCATTTTCGGTACGTATTTTTTTAGCGAGAAGTGCAGTGAATTTTTTTATCTCTGTTTTGCATTCGATGACCAAAATTTTCGCGCTTTTATTTCCTTACGCTTGCGCTTGAGTTTATAATTTTTTTACAACAAAAGCTACTTTAGTTTTAATGTTTTGTTATGAATAGTGTTCTCTTATAACTTGAGAAGGCAATTAAATTTAAATGAAATAAGTCTCCGCTATGAATTTTTTGCATAGATGTCTTACCGTAATTTTAAGAGTTCGATGGAAGCAATGCATCTGTTTTTAAAATACTAAGGCAGCGTGTACTTTTGTTTAATGTTTTATTCCCTTGATGTTAACAACAAACCATTGAATAAATCGGTTTCACCAGACAATCACATGTCTAACCAACGTGACCGGTTTGGGTAGTGCCAAGAAAGAAATCCTGATTGAACCTGCTTGATGCATTTTCTATTGGCTTACTGCCTCGTCATTGTTCCTTTTACTTATATGTTTGTGCCACCATATTTCTTACAGAAAGATCGGCTCTCCTTAAAAAAATGCCTCAACGTGCGGTCATCTAGATACTTGACTCTGTATGGGAAAATTAACATGTTAATCAAATTCCTAGCACCATCAAAAAACAGTTAGGCTTCGTCGCATCCGTTCTTCCGGATTCCTAACGATTTTAAGAATAGTGTCAACAAGCTGCGGGTTTTATCTGGAACCACAAGAATCCTAAAATTAAAAGGACAACGATGATTGGTGAAATAAAAAAGAGAGGAAGGATTAGGTATGCCTGATTTTGAGATAATTAATAAAGCACTCAATGAAATTTGGATTAAGCGATTATTCGTTCCTAAAAGTGATACATGGAAATAAATGCCTCTCAATTATTTAGAAAATGTTGTAGAGGAACCCATTTTTGAGTGCATTATTTTAGAGTGTACTTGACGCGTGGCATATCAGATTGTAACCAAAACCCCTTCAACCAAAACTGATGTTGAAAATAAAATTATTTGGAATAATCAATTTGTTACAATTGCAGGAAAATCGTTTTTTTATCGGCTGTGGTATGATGCTGGCTGAAAGTACTGAGTACTATATAAAAGATTTGACAAATGAAGACGGACGTGTCATGTGTATGGCTGTTTTCCAACGTACCTTCGGTATAAAAACGCACTTCAATATTCAGGGCTGTTAAACGGTACCCCTTTGTCTTGGAAAAGACGCTCAGATGTCGCAACATAGAAGTTAACAATGTCTACGAACATCCGATCATTGATGTACAGGGCATGTCGAGCGAGAGGTTACGAAATATCCTTACAAATAACATTTTTCAGAAGCTTACCTTAGCAGTCAGACTTGAAAAGGTTGGCTTTACTGCTTTTACTACAAGCTAACTTTAGACGTCAGATTAATGGTCAATTTTAACCAGAGAATCACACGTCTAACAAGCATGACCGGTTTTGCTAGTACCAAGAATGAAAAACCTGATTGAACCTGCTCGACTGCTACGTCATTCATTTTCTATTGCTTATTGTTCTTTTCGCCTACATATTTGAGCTAGTACCACCCGAATGATTGTGCGGACAGGCATCACCATGAAAGCCTACACTTCTCTCTTATCCACTCAATGAATATTCAATGTATTCTCATCTAGCTACTTACATATATCCTGAATCAGGTTCTCTGTAAAACAATAAAAATGCAAACAATGAAACGTTCCGTATGTTTATGGATTCTATATTTAAATGTTAAGGAAAACTTCGTTAAGGGTGTTGAATGTAATATGCAATAAGACTTATATAATCATGGGACATTTAAAGATATTGTTGACTCGCTTTTTACTTGTACTCTTGCGAGTATTTTTCGTAGTGATCAAGAGATGTTTTGTCATACATAACACTCGGTATTTTGATAAAAGGAAATTAGTCCTGTGGGCAAATAGTTGCTGCCTATTCTTGTATTTTATCCATTTCTAGTGTAACAAAGCTATGTTTCTTTCCGAGATAATACCAGTTGATATTTCGTAGAAATTCTGGGTTAACCTCGGTGTAAGAACCTGTGACTTTTTCCTTTGTTTTTTACCTTTGTAGTATTGCATTCCCAGTTGACTCTATTGTTTTATGCCTTTTGTTTTCTTTGTTTTACGTCACTCGTGAATTTGACAGGTTCTTACACTGAGGATGAGCCGAAATTCTAGTTTAAAGCTGTATTTCACTAAGCAACCTTGCGATCATTGCAAATATTTACACGCCTTGTTTGACCTTTTGGACTTACGCCGATAGGTGTCGAGTCAAAATCTATTGTCATTGAAGATCGCTCAAGGTCACTCAGTGCAATACAGGTTTATCCGTTGACACGTATCACTTTAATGATATGGAATGGGCTGGACTAAACTTTTTTTTTTATTGCAACACACACAAAACAAACAATACTTACAAAACAAAGACGGACACTACTTACAATACTTTTACTACTGGGCTGGACTAAACTTACTAATCATGTACGATGAAGAAACTTGTCACCTTCAGTTTTCCTACAACATGTAACAAAATTTCAAATGTAATTTTTACTTCTATCTTCTACACAAATATGTAAACCTTTCGATAAATATAAATATTTCTCTCGTAGTTTTGTTTTGGCTGAGTGGTTCCGAAATCATAGTGAAAATGTCAATGAGAGAAGTCAGCTTCGACACTGACAAACACATCGAAAGAATACATGTTAATGATTTGTCCTAACCAATCACGATGAGGCTTACGTTAGCCTACATTGCCTTTTGATCTGTTTTTGACAGTGATTGATAACTAATTCTCAGCCCAGATAAAAGCTACGTGAGAAACATTCTGAGCAGAACATTGTGCAGTTACTGAACTGTAAAGAGCACACTATTGAAGAGTAAAGTTTGAATCAACCAAAAAGGACTGCTTTACTGAGTTCCATTCTACTGAGTGTTGGAGAAAGGCGGCTTAAGTCCCCCTTACGCCCTTCCAACATTCTCCAATCCTCCATTTTAATACCTAGACAAGCTCTGCGGGCATCTCATTACTCAACTGGGCTACCTCATTAACTCCGCAGGGCTACTCAAAATATGAATGAACTTGATGTAGTTTTCCCCAATAGACTACTCTAAGATCCAATCGCACGTGTACAACAGCTACTTTCTAAAAATCACATTGGCAATATATTTGATAGCAGTGACCATATATATTGTAGAGATTAGAAAGAGGATAACAACATCTACTGTGTAAAGGCGTAATTAAAAAAACGTATTAAGTCTTGAGTGTCCTTTCAGCTGGCAAGATTCGAAACGAGGCAAATTCAAAACACATTCTAGTGGAGTTCAGTCGGTGAAATGTTGTGACGTCACGCTATGCTTTCGCTCAAATCATGCTCTGGACGTCGCTCTGGACTGTTCATGACTGCATACAACGAGTTAGAAGCATAATTAACTCAGTGAAAAAGTGCCGCCGCGCCGCCACGCCGCCACGCCGCCACGCCGCCGCTGACTTTGAACGTTTAAAACTTTGGAAACATTTTACCAATTTCCACCAAATCTCTTATGAAATTTGTCTAGGAACATTTTGATGTTTGATGTGACAAGTTCCTGACATGTGTCGTTTGCGTGGAAACCATATTGTCACAAGCATGCTTATCCAAATTTTGAATAGGGTTAAATCAGCGTTATAAAATTAATAAATTTATCATCTGACAAATAATCCCTGCTCGCATGTCGTTTTACTTTTATAATTTTATTCTTGATTTTAGTCATGTGATTTATTATATTTTTACAGTCTACGCTCGCTCAGTCAAATATTCTTGGAAGTCCATATGACGTTTGAAAACGAGAGATGCAGCTTTTTATTCCTCTGTGTTATACAATCTGCGCTTTAGTTTCAGAAAATCTGTCGCTGCCTTGTTTCTTTCCTTCATTGATTCAAGCGAAGAATCGTCAATGCTAACAGCATGTTCAGATTGTTCTCTTTTGTTCTCGAACGGGCAATAGTTCACTCCGCCATAACGGCCACAAATAGAGTCCAGCGGCAGACCGTGTGCGTTTAGCACAGCACAGCAGCAGATAAGGAGAAACATCACAGCCAATTTGTACACCATCTTGACAGTCGTTGCTTGTACTGTGGATACTAAAAGGAGAATTAAAGCAGACCTGATGAGCTAAAAAATTCGCAAGATTGAAAAGTATTATGATTTTGTAGCCCTTTTAATAGAATGATGTGTCGAAGGAATTTAGTTCAAACATCTGAAACATGGCGAAAATTCAATTCCTTTTTTAGTTTTTGTTTCAAGAACTGTTTTCGTAGCCAAAGTGTTTAGAAACTATTTTAAATTTCAAGATGTTGAAGTTTTAAATCGGTGAATCAGAGGAGGATGGAAAGGATTTTTCTGAGCTCGTTATTGAATGGTACAAACAACGAACAAACGTCCCGCAATTTCTGGAGCCTCAAATTTTCCAGGTGGTCAAATTAGCTAGGAAACATATGATAATCCTAGTTTCTCTGCGAAAAAAGTTCTCCGGAAATAAATTCAGTTGACCAAAGTTCGAATTATGTTATAGAGTTTTAAATACCCATTATGGGCTTATTATTAAAAACATCTTGTTGCATCATCACTTGTGTGAATCATAAAGCCCATTTGTATTTAGTCCTTGAGGAGGTAAAGCCCTTCCATATGCAGCGCGACCACCGCGACCTGTTGAAATAATAAAATTCAAGCGCTTTTTCACAAATGCTACTTACATTTTAGCTCCAAATAACCTCTAGAGTTTCTTAACAGCTGACCTCAACAGAACTGATATTTTGAGTCAAGATTGTATATATATATATACATATTTCGTATGTTTATTTGTTAATTATTCCTCTCATGTTGTAATTGTTTTTGTTAGCGTTTAATTTTTTTTATAGTTTAGATCTTTGGCAGTATTACGTAACCTTGCTTTCCTTTGTATATCGTATATTAGTCACTATTTCTCTGTTTCAATCATTAATTAAGGCTTTTATCACATCATGTTTGTTATTTTTAGCGTTAAATTTTTCTTGTAATTTAGTTCTCTTGTTATGTTACGTAACCTCGTTTTTCTTTGTTTTTGTAGCTTAACGTATATAAGTCACAACTTGTATAACTTAATCATTGTACATAGTTTTTAGTTTTTAATTCTTAGTAATTTCTAAAGAAGGCCGAAGGCCGAAACGTTATAAAACCAGTCATGACCAGTAAGAAGTTCGCCCCATCGTTTTTTCATTATACTTATCTACAAATTCACGTGATGGCGTCGTATCCTTGGATCTTTCTACTGAAGAGTTCACCGTTTGTGTAAACCTTTTTATTCAGCCTATATATATATATATATATATATATATATAGTGTTGTGACAGGTCTCTCAAACAATGCTGTATGCCTTGTCGAAGACAGAGGATCACTCTAGTAAAGTGCGATCTTGTAGCTTGAAAAGATTAATGTAGAATGAGTTGTAATATCAAGCTTCCAACTCCATATCTTGACTTGATTGTGCTTTATTGACCCAATAAAGCAATAAAGCACAATCAATAAAGGGTCAATAAAGCACAATCAAGTCAAGATATGGAGTTGGAAGCTTGGTATTACAACTCATTCTATATATATATATATATATATATATATATATATATATATATAACTAGTTAAAAAGACCGAAAATGGACAACTTTTGGTATAAAAAAATGTAAAAATTTAGTTAAAAAACGTTTCGGTCTCTCGACCTTCATCAGTTGTACAGACAATTACACATGAGACTTAAATACGGTTACAACAATGACTTAACATTAAACTACTGATAAATTACGTAACAAAAATAAAAGCAAAATTACAACAATACAACAATAGAAGTGATAACGAGACTAGACTAAAGGAAAACCACAAGTGCCACAAATATGCTAATGAACTACGGTAACATAACAATAGAAGGTATAATTACTTAAGAAAGACAATCAAAAATAAATCTTAACAGTTATGCAATTGCCCCAGCGTAATACGTTTCCCATTCAGGGCTTTGAAAAATTATACAAGCCAATGTCACAACAAAATCCCTGAGCAGGGTCCTTAAACAATAAGTAATAAATTCCGCACTCAGAGCCTTTGAGAAAATACGATTTTTTTGAATGAAATTCCTGTCAGCGAAAGGGAAAATAGCTGCGCACTCCAAACATATAGTGTTCGACAAAGACTTTCATGCAACTCCAATAATGGGAAAGATTTCCGTATAACCCCATACATTAGTTATGCATACTTTTCTCATTACTAAAACAAAAGCCAAAACAATAAAACGCCTGAAGAAAAACAATAGCGCATACATGTATAATTATGTATGGGGTTGTACGGAAATCTTACCAAAGTTAGATTTAGGAACCACAAACTCTACCATGAAAACAAACAAGAAAACCTGCGAGGTCGCCATACACTTCAACAGAACGCCACACATTCTTTCTGATTTCACTTTTCAATGCATAGACCAAATTTATACAAACACCAATTTACAATGCGCAGTTTACAGTTTGAAGATAATTAATTTGATAAATGCTAAAAATAAACTGTGGATAGTCGATTGATCCGTAAAAAATATTACCTGGAGGTGTAAACAAGTAGTTGTATAATAAATGATTCCCGGGTTGACGTCATCTAATTAGCTTTTTGTAAATTCAAATCTCTATAACTCACAAACCAGAAATATTTTACCATTCAACTATTCAATGTACATAGAGTTGATTCTGAAAATAACTTTCTAGGGGTTATAGGCACTTTAAATAAACGCTTCCCTAACAAAAGCGAGGCCCTGCCAGGGGGTCCCGTGTCGCTTGTCTGAATTTTAAAATGTCTCATGTCGGTGTTTTATCAATGCTTCACGTCGCTGTCGGAAAATGAACGAACGTAGTTTGTCGGAATTTTAGGTTAGGTGGAAAACGAGGAGTGCGGAGTGCGGAGTGCGGAGTGCGGAGTGCGGAGTGCGGAGTGCGGAGTGCGGAGTGCGGAGTGCGGAGTGTGGAAAATGAGGAGTGTGGAAAATGAGGAGTGTGGAAAATGAGAAGTGTGGAAAACGCGGAGTGTGGAAAATGGGAGTGTGGAAGATGCGGAGTGTGGAAGATGCGGAATGTGGAAAATGAGGAGAGTAGTAGTAGAAGTATGGATTTAACCCCGCGATGGATTTCCCTTGGATTTCCCGCATACTAATTTGGATTTCCCGCATACTAATTTGGATTAGGTGCCTAGTAAGTGCCTAGGTGATGACGTCACAATATACCTTCCCGCATACTAATAAACGGATTCCCTTTTCATGACAATGGTAACAATAGACTTGCCCAAACTTGCCCTCTCTATTCACACCCTGATTGGATCTTAAGATTTGTATTGTCTGTTTGAATAAAAAGCGCAAATTTTTTTGAAAGCATTATCATTTGAGTCAACTTGAGCAAAGCGTATTTTTTCCAAGATGTTTCCAAACATTCACGTCGAACTGAGCCCCAAACCTCTTTTGACAGTCGATGAAGTTGAAAAAGTCCAAGGGCAAAAGATAGCTAGCCTTATCGGCCATGTGTTCCAGCTTACGTACGCCGCAATTCTTGACATGCTCATCCAAGAAGAAAAACTGAATCGCTGCAATGGTTGTGCTATTCAACACCCAAGTCAAAGGCGACATTCGTGCCTGATGATGGATAGTGAAGATGCGTGGATATATTATCGAGAGGATGTGGTGGAAAACATCGATCTCGACATCGTTCTGAAAACCGCCGAAAGCGTGTGCAGTGCTCTTGGTTTCAAGTTAGCCAAGTCGTGGGAAACGTTGTTTTTGCAAATCCACCACCACCACCACCACAATTTTCCACCACCACCACCACCACAATTCTATTGTTTTCACCACCACCACCACAATTTTCCACCACCACCACCACCACCACAATTTTCCACCACCACCACCACCACCACAATTCTATTGTTTTCACCACCACCACCACCACCACAATTTTCCACCACCACCACCACCACCACCACCACTACCACCGCAATTGTTCACCACCACCACCACAATTCTATTGTTTTCACCACCACCACCACAATTTTCCACCACCACCACAATTCTGTTGTTTTCACCACCACCACCACAATTTTCCACCACCACCACCACCACCACAATTCTATTGTTTTCACCACCACCACCACAATTTTCCACCACCACCACCACCACCACCACCACAATTCTGTTGTTTTCACCACCACCACCACCACCACCACCACCACCACCACAATTCTTTTGTTTTCGCCTCCACCACATCGACCCCTCATCGACCTCACATCGCCCCCACATCGACCCCACATCGACCATTCATCGACCTCACATCGACCCCACATCGACCCCACATCGACCTCACATCGACCCCACATCGACCCTTCATCGACCTCACATCGACCCCACATCGACCCCACATCGACCCCACATCGACCCTGCATCGACCCCACATCGACCTCACATCGACCCCACATCGACCCTGCATCGACCCCACATCGACCCTACCCCGACCCCCGACCCTGCATGGTGGTGGAGGCGAAAACAAAAGAATTGTGGTGGTGGTGGTGAAAACAACAGAATTGTGGTGGTGGTGGTGAAAACAACAGAATTGTGGTGGTGGTGGTTGAAAATTGTGGTGGTGGTGGTGAAAACAACAGAATTGTGGTGGTGGTGGTTGAAAATTGTGGTGGTGGTGGTGAAAACAATAGAATTGTGGTGGTGGTGGTGGACAATTGTGGTGGTGGTGGTGAAAACAACAGAATTGTGGTGGTGGTGGAAAATTGTGGTGGTGGTGGTGAAAACAATAGAATTGTGGTGGTGGTGGTGGACAATTGCGGTGGTAGTGGTGGTGGTGGTGGTGGTGGAAAATTGTGGTGGTGGTGGTGGTGGTGAAAACAATAGAATTGTGGTGGTGGTGGTGGTGGAAAATTGTGGTGGTGGTGGTGGAAAATTGTGGTGGTGGCGGTGGTGGTGGTGGTGGACAATTGTGGTGGTGGTGGTGAAAACAATAGAATTGTGGTGGTGGTGGTGGTGGAAAATTGTGGTGGTGGTGGTGGTGGATTTGCAAAAACAACGTTTCCCACGACTTGGCTAACTTGAAACCAAGAGCACTGCACACGCTTTCGGCGGTTTTCAGAACGATGTCGAGATCGATGTTTTCCACCACATCCTCTCGATAATATATCCACGCATCTTCACTATCCATCATCAGGCACGAATGTCGCCTTTGACTTGGGTGTTGAATAGCACAACCATTGCAGCGATTCAGTTTTGCTTCTTGGATGAGCATGTCAAGCATTGCGGCGTACATAAGCTGGAACACATGGCCGATAAGGCTAGCTATCTTTTGCCTTTGGACTTTTTCAACTTCATCGACTGTCAAAAGAGGTTTAGGGCTCAGTTCGACGTGAATGTTTGGAAACATCTTGGAAAAAATACGCTTTGCTCAAGTTGACTCAGAAATGATAATGCTTTCAAAAAAATTTGCGCTTTTTATTCAAACAGACAATACAAATCTTAAGATTCAATCAGGGTGTGAATAGAGAGGGCAAGTTTGGGCAAGTCTATTGTTACCATTGTCATGAAAAGGGAATCCGTTTATTAGTATGCGGGAAGGTATATTGTGACGTCATCACCTAGGCACTTACTAGGCACCTAATCCAAATTAGTATGCGGGAAATCCAAATTAGTATGCGGGAAATCCAAGGGAAATCCATCGCGGGGTTAAATCCATACTTCTACTACTACTGAGGAGTGTGGAAAACGAAGAGTGTGGAAAGCGCAAAAAAAAAAACACAAAAAAAAACACGCCATTACGGCCACAAGTAGAGTCCAGCGACAGACCATGTGAGTTTAGCACAGCACAGCAGCAGATTAGGAGAAACATCACAGCCAATTTGTACACCATCTTGACAGTCGTTCCTTGTACTGTGAAAGGAGAATGAAGCAGGCCTGATGAGCTAAACATTTTCGCAAGATTGAAAAGTATTATGATTTTTTAGCTCTTTTAATAGAATGATGTATCATAAGAATTTAGATCAAACATCAGAAACACGGCAAAAAAAATTCAATTCCGTTTTTAGTTTTTGTTTCAAGAACTGTTTTCGTAGCCAAAATGTTTAGAAACTATTTTAAATTTCAAGATGTTGAAGTTTTAAATCGGTAAATCAGAGGAGGATGAAAAGGATTTTTCTGAGCTCGTTATTGAATGGTGTAAACAACGAACAAACGTCCCGCGATTTCTGGAGCCTTAAATTTTTCCAGGCGGTCAAATTAGCTAGGAAACATATGATAATCTTAGTTTCTCTGCTAAAAAATTCTCCGGAAACAAATTCAGTTGACCAAAGTTCGAATTATGTTATAGACCTTTAAATACCCATTATGCATGGGCTTATTATTAAACACAATTTGTTGCATCATCACTTGTGTAAATCATGAAGGGGTCATAAAGCCCATTTGTATTTAGTCCTTGAGTAAGTAAAGCCCTTCATATGCAACGCGACAACCGCGGCCTGTTGAAATAATAAAATTCAAGCGCGTTTTCACAAATGTTACTGACATTTTAGCGCCAAATTACCTCTAGAGTTTCTGACCTCAACAGCTGACCTCAACAGAACTGATATTTCGAGTCAAGAATGGAAAGAATATGCATGTTGCATGCAAACCGATTTAAGAGTTTCTTTTTTTAACTCCTTGTTGTGTTAAAAGTGATTAAAAGTGATTTTCTCAGAAGAGCACCCTTCAGCTACAAATAATATATATATTAAGTATTTGACTATTTCATGTCTGAAAAGTTTAAATGGGTTTGCCATCGATCGAGCAAAGCGACTTCAAACATTTGTACACGCTGCTCCAATCCGAGCGTGTGGGTGGTTGATTGGCACCTGTCAGGTGACTTGGATTGTCATGCTTAGGTTGCACCAGTTTGTGTGGAAGATTTATGAATCCAGTCGCTATCGTTCGTTCATTGCTTAAACAGGACCATTTTATCTACTTTTTCACATGCCAAATTACCGCCGCGATGGTCGCTTTATTTTAATTTGTTGAATCAGATTCATGAAATCGAGTCTTCCGGAAGTCAACTTGAGGACCGGAAAATGTTTCTGCAAGGTCCGCATAGTTGCTTTATCGCCAATTATACTATTTGCGATGTCATCGCTGGCTGGGAAATTAGTGAATGATCATTTATGCCTAACGTGTTCTTACTTATATTGGGAGGAATTGATTGAGATCTAATTAAAGCTCAAAATGTTTAAGATGTGTTTATACAACCATGTAAACCAATGCTATGATATTTCTTTTTTCATTTGTTTCCTTTATTATAGAGTATTGGGTATTAGTTTTTTATGAAATATTGCTTAGTTTTTTAATGTAAAAAAGCCCTTTGGGAAGCAAAACAAACGCTTCGTTCAAATGAAACCGAACTTAGTTCTAGTAATCTAAAGATGTAGCGTGTTTGTCGCGCCGTGGGAAGCATTTCTTTAATAAAAACGCATTAATTCGACGGTATTGCTGTTTTTTAAAGTTTTTATTAACTCATGTAATGACAATGCGCATTTAATGAGAATTTTTTCTGAATTTGGATGTAAACATTTTTGTAACAGGCGAGGAATGAATGAAAAAGACGAGAAAGGTAAGCATTGATTTTTTAATTGATGTTCTAATGGAAAAAACACTATTTTACAACAATGAATCATTCTTGTAAAAAGTTTGTTAGTACGGCTGTCGATAGCCTGCGTGGAAGGCGTAAACTGGGAGGGGGGAGGGGGCGCGAGAAACGAAAGGGGGAGAAGGGAAGGAACGCCTGCTATAAGAACCGGGCTATTCGCATTACGCCCACCGATTTCCTTGTAATCGAATTACGTCAACTGTCAATACGTTCACCAATCAGAAACTGGCACGCGCTTTTACGCATGGATGACTTCACGCGGGAATTTACTTTGTTTACCGCCCAGCGCGAATTAGCCAATCAGAATTTGCGGCCGCCAGCGTCCGCAGAAATGAACAAATGGGGGTCTTTATTGCAGGCGTCCTTTCCCTCTCTCCCCAGTTCCCTTCTCCCCGACGCCTGCTACGCAGGCTAGGCTGTCGAATATTGGCGAAAACTTTTACTTCTGCCTACTGCTCGCCGAATTTTCACATTAGCTTAGTTATTATCTTTCGTCTTCTTTCAGTAATTTGTTTATGTTAAACTTTCATGCCATCCTTTAAAAAACTGCTTGCATTCAATCTCAGCAAATTAAAAGATGGCCGAAAACAATAGCCGTGGTCACACTACAGACTTTTGCCCTAGGGAAACTTGACTTGTTGACATTTTCCCTAGGAAAACTGAATTTTTCAAGTGTGACCGATTTTTCCCTAGGTAATTTACCTGGGGGAAATTTTATCGTCTGGAGCTTGGATATATCACGAGAACAATAGAGTTTCCCTTGACAGCTACCCCAAAGCGAGAGCAAGGGCAAACTCAAATCCCAAGGTAGCTAACCAATAGACGCTCGTCGGCGAATGCGTTGATAACAGAACCCGGAAATATGTGATGCTGTGAAACTAATTTTGTTATTTTAAAAAGCGGCGCGTGTTGTCCAAACCGTCGCAACCGTCGAGAAATCATTCTTCGTAGTGACAGCATTCTTCACCGCCTTGCACGTTGAAGTAAGGTTAAAAAAGTAGCGAAATGAAAAGAAAAACTTCTTTGATCGGCTTGATCGAGCATCGTGCCTTCTTGGATTTACGCGCCAAAAATTCAATTGCGTGAATGAAACTTAACTCTTTAATGTTGGTTTCAAGTAGTGTGACCTTTCTGGATTTTTTTTACCTGGGGAAAATGAAACCCTAGATGAATTTACCTCGGGCAATTTCTGGTGAATTTGCCCTAGGTAAATCGTTTTTACCTAGGTAAAAGCGTGTAGTGTGACCACGGCTAATATTTAAATATTTTTTTTTGAGGACAAATCCTTCGATTCGACAAATTACAAATATAGCGTGAAAAGGAACTAAAAATAAATTTATGCCTATTACTGAATAGAGTTTTAGTTGAATTGCTGGAATGTTGTGCTCGGTTTGCAGGGCAGGAAGAACATAACCACTAAATGGATAAATCTGGCTATGTGCCCTTCCTTGAACACATAGCCGTTTTAATAACTCAATAAAATTGATCAAATGACAAAATTTGATAAGGAATTGATAGTATGCCCAGCAAAGGTGGGGTCTAAAAGCGCCAAAGGCCTACTTGGGTAAAGGAGGCAACCCCACGCCCAACATAACAGCAAGATCACTGGTCCAAATATTAAGTAGATGGAACAATACTGAAATATATAAGAATATAGCCAGACAGTGCCTCTGCAACTGTCTGGGTACACTAAACAAATCTTGTGATAATATTAAAATATAGTCAAACAGTGCCCCTGCAACTGACTGGCTACACCAATTAAGAATTTAAGCAATTCTCGTAATATATCAGAATATAGTCCAACAGTGCCCCTGCAACTGACTGGCTACACCAATTAAGAAATTAAGCAATTCTTGTAATATATCAGAATATGGACCGACAGTGCCCCTGCAACTGACTGGCTACATCCAAAGAAAACTGTCCGGCCATAATCTGCATCCACACACCGATCAGGAAGTTGGGCTAGGAATGCGAAATATACCTCTTAAATGTATCAGACCTCCAGCACCCAAAAGACGGATCTGGGTGTCTGACAACCACACCTATAGGGAAGCTATGTCCCTTATATTTAGAAGGGTCCAACCCACAGTATTGAACTGCAAGAGATAAGAGCTCTGAAAATGCAGTCCTAGTCACCGGTGTTCCCTACAAGGTTTAAAATCACTCGGGTCATCAGCTGGCCACGCAAATCGATATAATCAAGAACTGACTGTACAGGGCAAACACGAGGATGGCGGGTGAGGATCACTGCAATGGGTTGTGGCCTGTAATTATGTTTAAAATTATGAAAGATCACCTTCAGAAAAACGACAGCATCTAAGGTATCAGTCAGCTTGTCAACTTGACTAAGCTGCAGGACATTCGGTGATTGACAATTATCCAGTCATTTCATCTATTCGCAAAAATGCGAAGAATGCCATTGAACACATTTCGTTAAACATGCAACTTTGATGTGGGGTGCATGATATAGAGGAAGATGCCTGCATAATTTGGTTTAGAATATGTAACGTGATAGGCAAACGTGTGTCAAGGCGTAAGCCAGTTTTGCCATTATTGACAAAGGACTATAATATTACAATAACTCTAAGCGCATCAGAGCCGGACACGTAAACCCCAAAAAACCAACTGTTGGAAAAAATAGGGACCGTGTACCCCCAACCAATGCAGTGGTGCTACCTTTAGGGTTTTAAGGTGTTTAACTAAGAGATAAACGACTAAAATATGCGGCTAAAACTGTCGATAATAAGCCTTGAGGTATTACAATAAACAACTAAGACGAGAGTTAACTTGCTTGAACAGTACTAGAGGCGGCGAGGCTGACCGTAGGATGACACAAATCTAACAACGGACTCTTTTCAAATACGCGAATTGTGAGCCCCTGCGCACTACACTAGTACCCGGTTCTCTGTACCGTGCCGGCAAAATATTAATTTATGCCAATCAAGATTATCACAAATTACATTATTTGCCGAAAGGAAGGCTCGACCAGGAACCATTACGGAGCATGCAAAATTTAGGAGACCGAGAAGAGACTGTACTTCTCTCAGTCTCACCTTTTCATGCCTCGAAAAGTCAGTAATCAAAGAAATACATTTAGGCAGGACCCTCTAGTGGGTACCTTGAGGTATAGACACCTACAGACACTTGGAATGCAGAAGACCAAAAACTTCAATAGTGGAGATAGACTTCACCTTACTGGTTGGCTCCAGAAAAAGAGTAGGCGTTGAACTCCCATTTGCACTAGCAATGCTGATATTGTATTGACTTTCTGTTGGGGCCGAATGAAGGAGTTGCCCAAAGTCAAAGTAATCACTAGACCATATCTTGGCCTTGATTTTTGGATCAAGTCGCGCATTAATTGAATTAGTCATTGAATTAAGAACACTGGGAGGCCTACTCTCTGTTGGGAGATCCCTACTGTATGTAATGGCATACTTGTTACTGAATGCAGAGCAGATGCCACAGACCCCTGTACTGCGGTATCTGCTGCGGCATTAAGGCTAATATCAGGTAAAATTGTACCATGTGGTAGTATTGCTGAAAGACCATGGTCTGGTAAGCCCAGGAATGGCTGTAAAGAGGCTGACGCCACACAGGAAACTTCCATCGCATTTTGGCCAATGATGCTGGGAGGCAGAGCCGAGACCTCAGGAAGAGCTCCACGAGGATTAGTGCCAGCTGGTATAGTGCCAGCCGGTAGAGTGCCAGCCGGTAGAGTGCCCAGACCAGTTTGTCTTACCCGGGTATTGCGCTAAGGTTGGTCGGATTGCTTGCGCATGGGTGGCATGTTTGAAACTGAAACAGGAGCACTGAAATATAATAAGACATATGTTATCCCTAAATGCCATCACAATTAACAACGTACCCTGGGAGACAGATGTACAACAGAAAAAAAACAGACACGCACACATACAACATGAGCGCAGCAGGGTAAGCATGGCAGACCGTACACACAAAGTCGCCGCAAATCACAAGTTGCAAACCCCATATGCTGCAAATAAACAATAGGCGTATTGAAAACAACATGTGGTTGGCATTGAAACAACACACAAATCGCTCACGCCAATAATAGTATACCTGCATGAAATTGTAATAACATGTGGCTGGCATTGCAACAGCACACAAGCTGATGAAATTAATAATACAAACATGCAAGGTAAATAAAATAACATGTGGCTGTCAATGCAACCGGCAGCACACAGATTGGTGAAATTAATAATACAAACATGCAAGTTGGAATAAAATGCCATGTGGCTGGCATTGCAACAGCACACAAGCTGGTCAAATTAATAATACAAACATGCAAGGTAAATAAAATAACATGTGGCTGGCATTGCAACAGCACACAAATTGGTGAAATTAATAATACAAACATGCAAGTTGGAATAAATAACATGTGGCTGGCATTGCAACAGCACACAAGCTGGTCAAATTAATAATACAAACATGAAACATTTCTAGTATGATTAGTGGACGATAAAATTCGAAACCCCGCTTTGGGAGAAGTAATTTTTTTGGCATTTTTTTTCTTTTTAATTTTTGGTATTTTATTTTAATTTTTTGATAATTTGTTACCCGCGACTTTTACCCGCACCCGCACCTGTTACCCGCACCCGCACTTATCACCCGCACCCGCGACTTTCAGTCGCGACTCGCGACCCGCGACAAAAAGTGCTACTCCTCGCATCTAAATTTGTGCATTTGATCGACCGAAAAACCGGACTTTGACCGCACTTTCAAACTTTCGCGAATTTCTGAAAAATAAAAAATCACTGGAACTTTTAAACATGATTTCTAAGAAGCAATCACCCAAGGGTATCTTTGGACAAAATATGAGCGATTCGCCAAATTGGTCGTTGACGGAGCATTCTCGATCCTTACAGGCAGCCACTTTTAAATGGTTTAGTATAGGTTAAGGGTCCCAGAGTCCCAGCGGCACACCACCACCCAAAAATTTGCAGAGTACCCCCCCCGGGGACAACCGTAACTTTTAAGTAACAATGCGTGTGAGAAGTAGGCAATGCTCTGTTGTTCCGCGGCATTTCGCTTTCCCGACATAAGATCGTTTAGGTTTTTTTACTGAGAATGCATCAACCTATGGACAACATGTTTTTTAAATAAAATGTACTGGAACTTTATTTTAAAGTGATGTTTCTTTTGTGCTACAAGATTTCATCCAATCGTGAAACTCCAAAACAATGGCCAAGAAAGGTTTCTAATTTTACATGTTTCCCACATAGAATGTTGGTTGCATTAAAACTTAAATAGTTTTCACTAAAAGGGAATCAGTTAGTAAACTAGAGAGAAATAAATGCACTACTTATGGTAGATTTTCAAGTTTTAGCCAATGAGGTGGACGGTTTCAACAATATCAAAATTAACACCTTTCTGCATTCCCTGCCGTTAGGTTGCCAACTTCTTACTAGGACCATTACTTAAGTACTTTGCTGAACTTTTGCAAATTTCTCTCGTTTGACCGCGGTAAAATTCTCGCTCGGCGGTAAACATAGTAAATTCCCGCGTGAAGTCATCCATGCGTAAAAGCGCGTGCCAGTTTCTGATTGGTGAATTTCTCTCGTTTGACCGCGGTTGAGGCTGCATCATGGGAATTTTGACAAGGCTTCTACAACCTTCTACAGATTGTGCTACGAAAATGCTGAAATTGTGCTCTAAAAATTCTCAAAAGATGCACAAAAATTGCTCGAAAATTGAAAAAGTTGCTCCTAAAATGTGAAAAGTTGCTCACAAATGAAAGAGTACAAGGCAAGATGTAACCATATTTTAAACACTCCCTAGTCTCTAGCAAAATTTAAATTGTATAACAGTTGCTTATGCCACGTCATTGACTTCTGACACATAACCTCGATTAGTTAACAGTTTTGTTGTATAACCGGCTAATAACTATATATATATAACAACCATAAAGCCATCAAATCAGCTTGAGATAGTCATGTTTCACAGTTTTACTTCACTTCTTCTCTAGTTTTTACTAGAAATGTCCTAAAATTATGCTTTTGCCGGAGAAAATTGCTTGAAGTTGCTGCCCTTTGCTGGTCCCATAAAAGTTGCTCCAAACGCAAAAAGTTGCCAAAACGTTGCCGAGCACAATCTGTAGAAGCCTAATTTTGACGTTTGTAGGTCAAAACTGTCCCAAATTAAAACTGAGTATAGCGTTGTTAGATATGAAATGCTTATAGAACACTAAGAGGAAGACATCAAGTGAATTTTCGGAGAGAATAAACCATAATAAGAGTTTTGGCAAGTTTTTCAAGATACAAGGCTAGTGAAACTTGAAGAAATTGGCCCAATTTTTTCAAGTTGCAACCATTTCTACCCTGGCCATCTACTGCCCAAGACACTTATTTTTACTCTTAGAGCACCGGTAGAGTAATTTAAAACAAAACTATTGCATTATTTTTTGGGTTTCCACTGATTTAATTGGCTTTTGGCTTCTTAAAGTAATACTGAAAATGGTGACATGGCCCTTTAACATATTTAATAATATACATGAAAAACGTACTTAATTCTGATTGGCTAAGGCCAGTGCAGTTCAAGTGTAACAACAGTGCAAATAGAGGTTTTGCACGGCAGCCATGTTGCATGGCAGGAACAATAGATTCTTTTCCCTATGGGGAAGAATGTTCTTTCTAATGCAAAACATTTTCATTGTTCCTGCCAAACCTCTATTACAAAAAAAAATTAACCAAATAAAAAAACAAACCACCAAAAAAACGAGCAAGTTTGTAAGACTTGCCGTATCTTTTCGCACCGCGGGCTGTTACGTCCAAGTTTTGTTGAACTAGGATAAATCTGAAATAATTTATGTACTAGAACAGACACTCTTTGTGCAGCTCAAAAGCCGCTGTTAATTGAGGAGAAAACAGTTTATCCTTTCATTATGGATTGACTTCAGACTTGATGTGCGTGGTCTCTTAAAGCCCGTTTACACAGGTGATTTTTGTGCAATTTTTGTCGCACTTGTCAATGCAATTTTTGTCGCGCTCAAAATTAAGTTGCATCTTCAAATCGCATGTGTAAACGGGCGGCGATTTCAGTACGATTTAGGCGCGATTTGTCGCGCGATATCGCAGATGGGTTTCGAACATGTTCGAAACCTAATGCAACTTTGCGGCGATGTTTGGGAAATCACAACAAATCAAAGCATGCAAACCCGAATTCAATTTCACATCAATGAACTTGCTGGTGGCGTGGAAATTAAGAACTTGTACATGCCGTTGAGAATTAAGTATTAAAACGTTTACATTTATCCCTGTTCTCGAGTAAAATATTAATAATGATCTGGCAATTCAGTACATCTGAGTACAGGGGCGTAGCTACCTGTACGCACGTACGCACATGCGTACCTGAAAAAGTCGAAAACAAAGAAAGATTTGGGACTTGAGGGTGGGGGGAGGAGGTAGGGGGAGTGTTTGAAAACAGTGATTGTGCGTACCTCTGAAAAAGTCCTGGCTACGCCCCTGGAGTATATGACATGAAGCTAATATCACTCAGTTTCAGTTATCCAATATGGTCTTTACTGTGATAGTTTACGTGAGCGAATGTGCAATATAAAGCAACACTTCTTTAGAATGAGCCGTTTATTACAAAATTTTATTGAATATAGTCATCAGTGCTTCAATTATAACAGCATTAACCGTCTTCTGTGGGATGCACAATATGCACTTGTAATACTAGAGCATGCCATTATGTCCGAAGTTGACATCATTTTTATTACTAACTGAAAGTACCACACTCACCATTAATTATTCCAACAGACAATCTCATGAAATAACCATTTAGGCCAATTTAAGGCATTGGATTAAAACATAATCCACAATGAAGTGTTTATATATATTGTTGACAGCATTAGATTAAGGGTATTCCGGAGGCACAGATTTGACACAAATAATAACGCCGTTTAGTCATTTATGTCGTTTTTTTTTAGACCCACTGGACAACTTCCGCATTTCTTCCATGAAAGACAAAAAAGCACCAGATGCACTTATTTGAACATTTCTTAACTTTTTCCTTTTCAAAAAGTGATAAACTGGCGTGAATTGTTTTGGATTACTTATTTCAAGATTTTAATTGAAACCAGCCGGTTTGATTTTTAGTTTCTTCTGTCCAAGATTATGGTTGAATCTGAGACAAAAATAAATTAAAACTTACATGTAAACTGGTTTCAAAATTTTCAAGCCAAAGAAAAAATTGTACCAAAACATGTAACATCAACAGCCCTTAAGCTTCATTAAATGTCCTTTAATGTAATTATATGACTGCATGCAACGATTTAGAAGCATATAAGATAACTCAGCTGTTTGGCTTCCATATTCTTCATTACAAATACAGTTTGTTCTTTATTTGAGAATCATTTGACTTTTATTGGCTCTTTTTCATTCTCTAACACAAAGGAAAAAATCAAATCAAGACGGCAAATTGAAATCACTGCATACAGCTATTTCAATTAACGTTGTCGGATGAAAAAGGCGAAAAGCCAAGACCGCAAGGTAGTATGGGATTTTTATGTAATGGCTATTTACAACTACCCATACTACCTTGCGGTCTTGGCTTTGAGCTTTCTTCCTACAACGTAAATAGACCAATTCCGATATGTTAAAATTCATACTTGGCTCCGAGGCTTAGGGGAATAAAACAAAAGAAATAAATTATTCATACCTGAACCTCGATGTGATTTCTTTTGTTTTATTCCCCTAAGCCTCGGAGCCAAGTATGAATTTTAATATATCGGAATTGGTCTATTGAAATAGCTGTATATGTAAATATAACAGGCATAACAAATCAATGGGTCTCGTTTGGCACAGTGGCCACCGAGTACATTTATTCAGTTTAATTCCATTGATAGGTCGCTTTTTCTCGCTACTTACTCTTTATTTTCGCAATCAGCGATGTACTAAGCTTCATGTTGCTTTGAAAAAAAATCATAAACTACTTTTAGTGACACAGTAGTACATAAATCGGAAAAATACTGACCAAATCCAGAAAGTCAGAAACTCCAGGCCCGTAAAAAAGGAAGAGGAAAACCATGTGTCTGAGTCAGCTTTACAACGGTCAACTGTGTGGTTGAACAGCATGAAAATGAGACAAAATGAAAACACACGCCTCAAATCAAGGTGTGTCGCAGGTTCAGCGAGCAGCAGGAAGCTCTATAGTGCTGTAAAACACTGACAAAGGAAATTAATCATCGACAGCACAAATAACAAGAATTAATTTAAGAGGGTAAGCATGTTAGTATGTTACCCTACAGTATGTAGGATAGCCTATTCTAGCCCTATAGACATGTAACGTTTCCATGGCAACCACATTTTGACAAGCATGTTTACCCAAATTTTGAATCTTCTAAAAAAATATATATTTTTTTTCAATTTAAGGCCATTTAGTATTTTCCGTTTCGTTTTGATCAATTTTGACTCAATTTTGGTGCTTTTTTAACATGATAAAAATCCAAGATGGCGGACCCAAGATGGCGGCCTTTCGGAATGATGACGCTGTTATGGACGTACTATAAAACCGCCAAGCGTCATACCCTTAGTTTTGACATTTTTTAATTACGGAGGACCCTTCCGGTTCCAGAAGACCAAAAACGCCCGGTCGACTGAATAGGGTTAAATCAACTTTATAAAAGATGAATACAATTCATCAATTGACAAATAATCCCCGCTCACATGCCGTTTTACTTTTATGATTTTATTATTGATTTCTTTACGTGATCTATTCTATTTTGACAGTAACATATTCTTGGAAGTCCATATGACGTTTGAAAACGAGAGATACATACATCCTATTCGATGGTTTGACAGATAATACGCGCGCGTATTTTACGAGTTGCGTAGCATTTTTTTCGAGCCCCGTAGGGGTGAGAACAAATGCGAGCAATGAGTATTATCTATCATACCATCAAATCAGGGATTTATTATTATTCCGACTGCTTAATTTTCCAAAAGACCATTTTACAATTGTGTGCTTGGCACCCTGGTTCTTTATTCTTCCGTTTCATACAATCTGCGCTTTAGTTGCAGAAAATCTCTCACTGTCTTGTTTCTTTCGTTAATGGATTCAAGCGGAAAATCGTCAATGCTAACAGCATCTTCAGATTGTTCTCTTTTCGCGAACCCGCAATGATTCACTCCGCCATATCGGCCACACATTAACTGTTGTGCGTTTAGCACAATACAACAGCAGATTAGGAGAAACATCACAGCCAATTTGTACACCATCTTGACAGTCGTTGCTTGTGCTGTGGAGACTAAAAGAGAATAAAAGGAGGCCTCGTGAGCTGAAAAGTTGATAGTGACACATGTGTGCCGTCCAATTTATAGTCTAAGTGACAGGGTGCGCTGCAGGTTCCATTTTCATCTTCTTTCTGTATTTGCTTTATTTGCCCCGTTTATCTGTTGTACGTATGTACGTTATTGTTCTTCGTTGTTTATACTTGATGTCGACTGGGACCTCGTAAGAGAGCATATGCTTTGTGAGGTTTCCCTGCCTTTTTGACGACGTTTGTAAATAAATAAATAAAATAAATTAGTTTTGTGAGTGAAAAGTATGATGATTTAGTATCATCTAGCTAGTCGTCAGCTTTTACGTACCGAGAGATAATAATCACAAATTTATACTTTATAAACGATTACATCATTACGACTATTTGCGATTTCTTCCCTTGCTCGGCAGTTAAGTGAAATAATTCTGTTACGGCACTAAGCTGGAGCCTTGGTGCTGTTCTGTTTTTGAATCTAACTGCGATTGAGATTGGCACGGAAGAAAACATAGTGTTTAATTTAACGACCAGGACTGTTAAGGTTATAACACACTGACCGAAAGTACTTTGTAGAGATCGCCAAGGTTATCTAAAGAGTGATAGCTTGAAACTTACCTGACCACGCTTGTTGAAGTGTTGTAAATTGATCATTTCTGCCTAAAGTGCTCTTACTTATATTGGGATTGATTGAGTTGTAATAAGCTCAAAATGTTTAGATGTGTTTATACAACAATGTAAACCGATGCTATGATAATCTTTTTTCATTTGTTTCCCTTATTACAGGGTATTGGGTATTAGTTTTTATGAAATGTTGCTATGTAATGCACAAAAGCCCTGAGGAAAGCAGAACAAAAGCTTGGTTAAATAAAACCGAACTTTTCTAGTGATCTAAATGTACCGTCAGCCTGTCGTACCGAGAGAAAATAACACATACACAACATGCCTTTAATAAAAACGCATTAATTTGACGGTATTGTTGGTTTTCAAAGTTTTTATTAACTCTCATGTAATGAAAATGCGCGTTTAATGAGAATTTTTTCTCAAGATAAATACGTCTAATAACGCATCAAAGAAATGCAAATATTTAACGAAAGGTATCAAGTTACCCCGAGTTTTTGAGGGGTATCTTAAGGCCCGTTTAAACGGTTACAACAATTCCTTTGTTCTCGAAAATGTTGGATAGTGTTGAAACTGGATGAACACTTCAGTCAACGTTTGTGCCCATAAGGCGTTCCCAGTTTTAATATATTGGCCGATTGCTGGGCCAATGTTGGGTGGATGTTGGAACTGTTTAAACGGTCCTGTTGCCTACATTTTTATTATTCCGTAATCGACCTCGGTAAATTTTCGTGTGTTTCCGTTAATTTTAGGTACATCGTATCATCCGAAGAGACCAACGTCGTGGTAAGAACGGATCGGATTTTCTCGTAGGCACGTTGCGTTAAGTGGTACATTTTTAGCTTGACGTACTTCATGCTTTGGTCCGGTACAAGCTTTGAAACAAGAGGAGGTGTAGGTACTGATGGGCTCCTGGTGTAGGCCACTTTCCGGCTCGGTCAAAACGTAATACTGTAAGGTGCCGATCAAACGAATTATGTGAGGCGGGGGGTGTGGTCGAGGAGGAAGGGGGCGGTGGGAAATTGGTGATTTTGAAAGCTCGACTTGACAAAAAAGAAAATCCATTTCCAGTACGTATCTTTTTAGCGAGAAGTGCAGTGTTTTTTTTTCGTAAAAAGTTGGCAGGTATATGCTTGTACTGTGGATACTAAAAGGAGAATTAAAGCAGACCTGATGAGCTAAAAATTTTCGCAAGATTGAAAAGTATTATGATTTTGTAGCCCTTTTAATAGAATGATGTATCGAAGGAATTTAGATCAAACATCTGAAACATGGCGAAAATTCAATTCCTTTTTTAGTTTTTGTTTCAAGAACTGTTTTCGTAGTCAAATGTTTAGAAACTATTTTACATTTTCAAGATGTTGAAGTTTTAAATCGGTAAATCAGAGGAGGATGGAAAGGATTTTTCTGAGCTCGTTATTGAATTAAATGGTGCAAACGTCGAACAAACGTCCGGCAATTTCTGGAGCCTCAAATCTTTCCAGGCGGTCAAATTAGCTAGAAAACATATGATAATCTTAGTTTCTCTGCGAAAAAAGTTCTCCGGAAACAAAATCAGTTGCCCAAAGTTCGAATTATGTTATAGACTTTTAAATACCCATTATGGACTTATTATTAAACACATCTTGTTGCATCATCACTTGTGTGAATCATAAAGCCCATTTGTATTTAGTCCTTGAGGAAGTAAAGCCCTTCGATATGCAACGCGACCACCGCGGCCTGTTGAAATAATAAAATTCAAGCGCTTTTCACAAATGTTACTTACATTTTAGCTCCAAAAAACCTCTAGAGTTAATTTAACAGCTGACCTCAACAGAACTGATATTTTGAGTCAAGAATGGAAAGAAGATGCACCTGACAAAGTGCAAACGTAGGAAAACAAATCCATGCATGGCATGCATGTTGCATGCGAACCGATTTAACTCCTTGTAGTGTTAAAATCCCTTAAAGTGATTTTCTCAGAAGAGCACCCTTCAGCCACAAATATAAATAAGTATTTGACTATTTCATGTCTGAAAAGTTTGAATGGGTTTTCCATCGATCAAGCAAAGCGACTTCAAATTTTAATTTGTACACGCTGCTCCAATCCGAGCGTGTGGGCGGTTGATTGGCATCCGTCAAGTGACTTGGATTGTCATGCCTCGGTTGCACCAGTTTGCGTGTAAGATCTATGTATCCAGTCGCTATTGCTCAAACAGGACCATTTTACCTACTTTTTCACATGGGAAATTACCGCCGCGATGGTCGCTATATTTTAATTTACGCTTTGACACCCGCTGATTCATGAAATCGAGTCTTCCCATAGTTTGGCTAAAAATAACATTTTTGCAATTAAGATATCCCAAAGGCATGACTAGGAGACTTCCTCTCTGTCGAATTTTTTAGCTTATCGAGTTAGGCTTAATCCATTGATCAGAAATTCATGCTTTATCCGCGCCAATTACACTATTTGCGATTTCTTCGCTGGCTGGGAAATTAGTGAAATAACTTTGTTATACGGCGCTAAATTGCAGGCGCGCTCCTGCTGTGCTGTTTTCGAATTTAACTGCGATTGAGATTGGCACGGAAGAAAACACAGTGTTTAAACCAGGACTATTATCGTTATAACGTACTGACCGAAAGTATTTTTGTACAGGTAACCAAGATTGTGTAAAGAGTGGTAGCCTGAAACTTACCTGAGCACGTTTGTTGAAGTTGGAAATGATCATTTATGCCTAACGTGTTCTTACTTATATTGGGAGGAATTGATTGAGCTCTAATTAAAGCTCAAAATGTTTAAGATGTGTTTATACAACCATGTAAACCAATGCTATGATATTTCTTTTTTCATTTGTTTCCCTTATTATAGGGTATTGGATATTAGTTTTTATGAAATATTGCTTTTTAATGTACAAAAGCCCTTTGGGAAGCAAAACAAACGCTTGCGGGGTTCAAATGAAACCGAACTTTTCTAGTGATCTGAAGATGTACCGTGTCTGTTGTGCCGTGGGAAGCATTCCTTAAAAAAATGCATTGATTCGACGGTATTACTGGTTTTTTTTTAAAGTTTTTATTAACTCTCATGTAATGACAATGCTCATTTAATGAGAATTTTTTTCTCAAGATAAATACTAATAACGCATCAAAGAAAATGCAAACAGTAATACTTTAGTATATTTTCTTTTCTTCCCAAAGTTTCTTAACGCATATATATATGATATATATATATATACGATGTGTTGGTTTAAATTTGGATGTAAACATTTTTATAACAGGCGACGAATGAATGAATAAAAGACGAAAAAGGTAAGCATTGATTTTTTAATCGATGTTCTAATGGAAATAACATTGTTTTACAACAATGAATCAAAGTAATTCTTGTAAAAAGTTTGTTAGTACGGCTGTCGAATATTGGCGAAAACTTTTTACTCCGCCGACTGCTCGCCGAATTTTCACATTAGCTTAGTTATTATCTTTTGTCTTCTTTCAGTAATTTGTTTATGTTAAACTTTCATGCCATCCTTTAAAAAACTGCTTGCATTCAATCTCAGCAAATTAAAAGATGGCCGACAAACAACATTTAAATTTTGATTTTCTTTTTGAGGACAAATCCTTCGATTCGACAAATTACCGAAAATAAAGCCCTTGATATAGCGTGAAAAGGAACTAAAAATAAATATATACAACAGGGTTTGAGTTAAGCCCCTATAAATGAAATAATTTAAAATCATGATCAAGCGCTTCACTCCAATTGCAAGGCTGCAAACTCCTCAAACCGACAATTCAGAACTAAACAATATCCAACGAGATAATCATAAAATAAAGTTTTTCATCATTTAAATCTCTGAATCGCACCTCCGCTCATTAATGTGCTTCTAACTTTTGAGTCTTTTGAATTAACCAGTGAAACTCCAGTGTCAGATCATTGAAATGAAGCCCTCGAGCAGTATTTTTATCGGCGCTTTTTTTCTGGACATCAAGTCTCTAAATGTTTCAGTCTTGGTCGCCTTTGAGAGTGACGTGTTTATGCCCGATTGACGTAGTAGCAAAATTAGAGGAAGTTTCTTTGATGTTCGTTTCAGTCCGAGTAACGGCTTGTAGCTTATCTTTCAGTTAAAAAGCGAATTCGACAAGTTATCACAGTGAAAACAAACCATGATTCTCATTAGCATAACATTTTTTAGTTATCGTGAACTGATTTCCGATATAGTTTGGTTTTGCAGAGTTGATAGTTCCTCTTTGTCTGCCAATACAATTTTAAACTGATCCTCACAACGCCTTTTTTTACATGAAAGTCTACCTCGTAATAAGAACTTTTTATTTTAATTTCTAGATCAGTTTAGATAGTACTGAACATTTTGAAACATCCCACACAAAAAGACCCATTAAAGAAAATTCCAACATGTGGTAGACGGGGAAAGAAACTACTCGACTACATCAAAACCGGCAGGAACTGTATCAGTTATTAAAGATTTAATGGTTGGGCATCCTCTTAACAGAATTGAACGTTGATGATAGTGGTGATGATGATGATGATGATGATGATGATGATGACGATGACGATGATGTTGTTGTTGTCGAGGTTTTATAAGATGCGGGTAAAAGTGAGGATGATGGTGATTAAATGATGATCATGATAGAAATTGCAATTTTTCCTAAGTACTAATTAAAAATATATCACAAAAGTAAGACAATTATAGTAATTTATTACTACCGGGATTAAGATCGGTGCGAGTTCGATTTTGAAAACAACAGAATAATGGCGGCTCAGAGCCGCCTGTTCTACCAATGACTTTAAATTTTCAGATTAATATGTTGAATATGAGTTACTGAATGAGTAGCAAACAACTAATAGAGGATTAATTACGAACCAGATGAAAAAAAGATAAATGAGGGCTCAGCTTCGGTTTTCTTGATTAAATTTGAAAAAAAAATGACGAATTGAAGTCGGTTCCTTTACATACTGAATTGTGCCATCATCTTTGCGTAAAGCAATTAATAACGAATGCGCTACAATAAAATTGCACTACAAGTTAATGGAAACAACTTAGTTTAGTATCACCCAACTAGTGGACTAATGCAAATCCTGCATTTTGATTGGCTACGCTACTAGGGGTCTAATAGTAATAGTCATCGAGTAGCGAAATTCGCCGGTTTTATTTTTCGTTTTATTCCCAAATAAATATTTCTTCAACTTGCAATTGCTTTTTTTTATTATTGCCTTTTTCTGTCCGACTAGTTGGGTGATACTAAAACAATTAGACCCTTCGCCCTCAAGGGCCACGGGTCAATAGCCCATTCGGCTTCGCCTCATGGGCTATTGACCCGTAGCCCTTTCGGGCTACGGGTCTAATTGTTAAGTAACCACCAGCAAGATCGCTGTGTCCCAACGTGTGTTGGCAGGGGAAACGGTTATTTTGTAAGTTGCCTTCTCTGTCTGGTGAAAAGATAGGGAATTATCATGTCAATCTATCCCAGGTATAGCGCATCTGTTTTTAGACAGATCAAAGAACTATTATGTTACTTTTCTTGTTGTTCAGATGAAAAAGAAAGCTTTTCGTCGCTTAAATTTATTAAGGTTCTAATTTACAGTCTGTAACGTTTTTGGGGTAACAAGAGCTAGTTCAGTGGCAATGGGCCCAGGCTGATAGCAGCTTTTATAACGGAAGTGGTCACTCTGTATAAAGAACATAAAGAATGATTTATTATTATTAATGGCTTCTAAACGTAAAATAATTAAAAATTCGAGTTTTTCTTTGTAAAAAGAGAAAGTAAAATCTTGGTAATGTATTATTTGCGCTTTTGGTCTCCGTAAAGTTGTCTTAATTCCTATGTCAAGAAATTCAATTTAGTGTCCGTTGCAAAGGTAAATAAAGGTTTCTACTTTCATTTAGAAAAAAATTGTCAGCATAAAGAGTACAGTGCAACATTTTTAAGAGTCACGAGGACTTCCTCAATCATTTGATTACTAATTACATTTGTTTGTTTCCCCTGGGAAAAATTGAACCATTTTTTTTAAAACTCATGTTTGAATTTGTTGTTCACTTAGAAGAGAAACGGAAAAACGTTGAATTTTGCTTCTTATTATTTGCGCTTTTGATTACTTATTCATACGCCGAGGTTGTGTAATTGTTAAGAAACAAATGTCTACGTTTCTTTCACCTGCGATTTTCATCTACTTACACAACAAAACAAAAAGGAAACAAAAAAACAGGGTTGGTAATGTTAATACATTGATCGAAAAACGTTAAAACGTTTTGAACAAGGTGACGAGAATTAAATGTAAATAGTCTTAGTTTATTAAAAGCGTTCAATTGTTTGAAATGTTAACTTTCAAAAGACGACAAGGCGTGTGAATTTTATGGTATTGAATTTTTGGGTTTTTGCCTATTACTCTACATACCATAATGCCTTTTATTTAAAACTTGCGCTAGATTTTTGCGACATTTGACTACGAGTGAAGCACAACGTAAAAACAGTCCGCGCAAATGGATTATGAGAGAAGTGGGAATTTTGGAAGCCATCAATAACGAAGTCTCTCCAGACGACTTTAAAGACCCCAGCTTGGCATTGTTTAGTTAACGTGTTTGTATTTTATTGCACAATAATTGACGTCTGTTATTACCAAATGGTTGTCTTTCTAGTTCTCCAAACTGATCTTCGTTACAAGTCTTATTGTTGCGTTCAACTGTTAAGAAAGTTGAGTAAGGAAAAAAAGAAGACTAAATGGCACAAAGTATTGGGGGGGGGGGGGGGGGGGGGAGGGGAGGGGGTACGTAGTACTTGAGGCATGAGGATATATGTTAAGAAATTCAATTTCTTTCTTGCTATCATGCATAAAGTTTTCTCCTATTATTTTTCTGCCGTCATATGTGTCTACAACACGAAAAATTGTTTACTTAACAATTGGCGAAATTAATCTTTAAATGTTACTAGGCAGTAGTGTAATGCGTCGGTAAAGCAAATTTGTGAAAATTTCACGTAAAATAAGTCACCGGCGCACTATTTTCCATGACGGTTTTATTTTCGAGCATTTATGGTGGCTCATCACGTTGTTTAGTCGGTTACGGGAAGCGGGAAGAAGAGTGACACTGGAAACAAATAAGGTAATGTTGACTAAAACCTATTCCCTATATTTTATTGCTGGCGAGACCCCTGGACTGAAGGTTGTTTAAACACTCCAAAAATTCTGCAGTGTTTTGTCACGTTCAACATCGATGATGAAATGTCAGTTTGGCGTTTCGTTTAAACAACGGATTCAGGTTACCACAAAACAAACACGACTGTATATCGCTGGAAATAACCTCCGAAAACGCCATTTCATCGTATATCATATGAGAAAAGAATCCACGATTCTTGGAGTATTCTGACAGTCTTGAGAAAGCCCTGGTGGCGAGGTTTGTCTAGCAACAGACCTTTTTACCTTGGCGTGTTTTTTTCCATTTCGAATTCAGATCGTGTAACGCCTCGATAGTATTATCCTTTATCTTTCAAAACATTATACATTCTTATACACGTGATCCGGGGGCATGGTCCCCCCGGATTTTTTTGGAAATACAGGGTCTCTGAAATAGCATTTCCAGCTTTCTGAGGTAGTTTCCAGCAAGTTTAAACGGCTTTGAACTGACAAAAACAAAAAATCTTGTGGCCTAAAGGCAGGGCATTTGAGGGGCGGTAGACTTTCTAGATTTTTTTCCCAAATTTATGACGAATTGATGGGTGCTGAGCTAGAATGTCGTAATTTGTAACTGGTTTGTGTTAGTTATATAGTTTGAAGTGTCAAAAAAACACATTAGAAACACATAACACAATGTGCGTGGAAGAGCCCATAATACTCCAGGGAAACTATTACATAATCCTTGTGGGTAGCACATGAGTGCAAATATATACATGTTCTCAACTCGTCGTCAACACCTTCCAAAACTAGCCTGCGTAAATATCAAAATATCTGCGGTACGTAGTTTAGCAGATATTTGCTTTCTGCACGTTCTGTATTTCGTATTCTCATTGTATTTTACAATGAAGTGTTTCAGTAACGTAATAGGTGTTAATTGCGTTTCTTATATATAAGAAAATAGGCTTACCGATTTTGCCGAACGTTTTTCGGAAGAAAACAGTTCGTCCGTTGAGCAAGCCGTTAAGAAGGCACGACGCGAGCATTTCACGTGTAAGAGAAAGGGTAACCAGCAGCAGTTAGACCATTCCCTCCAGGTTCTGGACAAGCTTGACGAAGCTTCTGATGCACTGAAGCACAAATCGTACGACAAAGTTAAGGCTGCCTTGGAGTCAGGTACGCAATTGGTGTCCAAGCGCGTTAAAGCAATAAAACTAGCCGACAAGAGCGAGTTTGGTTGGGCGACGGTTAACGAGTATTTATCCGACGAACTCGCCTCGGACTCAGACGATGAAAAGAAAATTTACCGGGCCGAGAGGAGAGCTGAAAGGAAGGTTGCGAAGGAGAAACGTCGTCGTTCACGCCCTGGCGATAACGGCAGTTCATCCCGCTTGAGTTCTGCAAGAATCACGCCCACCGATCGGGCTTCACGTCCAGAGGCTAGGCCAGCCCGCCGTTTGGGCCCTTGTTTTAAGATAAGTAACCAGCAGTTTTACGTTATACTATCTTTGTTTTTACTTCGTCGATTATGGCGTACACACAGGCCATAATCCAATATTCTCAGTGATTTACTGTGTTTGTTTCATATATATACATTTGAGGTTAGTGCAGAATATCAAAATATCTGCGGTACGTAGTTTAGCAGATATTTGCTTTCTGCACGTTCTGTATTTCGTATTCTCATTGTATTTTACAATGAAGTGTTTCAGTTACGTAATAGGTGTTAATTGCGTTTCTTATATATAAGTTGTTGTCAGTTTATGTTCTTCCTTCGGGTCTGCGACGCCACACGCTACTAAACTGTTCTTATATTTTTTATGTTGCGGACATTATTTTCATGTTGTTTTGTATGTGTTCCCCTTTTTTCAGTGCGGGGATTATGGTCACTTGAGTTCTACATGCGTGAAGTCTACGCCGGATTCTTCAAAGAGCAGCTCTCGACGTGATTGACTAGATGGCGACTTGTCGAACCCTGACGAAGTTGAGTATGATTTAGTTCATTTATTGTCTGGTTGCGGTGACGAGTTTAGCGGGGAAGACGGAAACAGTGGCGTTAAGGGTCGTTTGCTATCTTCATTTAACTTTTGGGAAGAGTCTTTAGACGCGCCAGATTTTGTCCTTGATCTTGATATGATTAGGCGTGGTTATGATTGCCATTTGCCGAGTACCCCTCGCAGTGTTTTTTGAAGAATAACAGATCCTCGCTTCAGCACCCGGATTTTGTCGCCGAGGCAATTAGTGCGCTTCTAAGTAATGGTTGCATTGTAGAGCACGCAGTCCCCCCGTTCTGCGTTAATCCTTTGACAGTTGCTGAAGGGAAGAAGTTGCGTCTCGTTATTGATCTTAGGCATGTTAACAATTATTTAGTTAAGCCTAAATTCAAGTACGAGGATTTGCGCTCGCTTTCTCAAGTTCTTGACGAGGGGCACTGGTTTTTTACCTGGGACCTCAAATCCGGTTATCATCACGTTGACATTTGTCTTGAACACCAGAAGTACCTCGGATTTGCCTGGCCTTTTTCCGGCGTTGTCAGATATTTTACCTTTACAGTTCTTCCTTTCGGGCTCAGCAGCGCTTGCTTTTGTTTCACCAAGTTAATGCGCCCGTTAGTTACCCATTGGCGCTCAATGGGGCATAACAGTTTCATTTATTTAGATGACGGTTTTGGCAGTCTACCAGGCAAATGTTCTGCTGCAGCAGCTAGCTTGATTCAACGTAAAGAACTTTCTTCCTCCGGTCTTCTTTGTAATGAGGAAAAGTCTCACTGGGATCCAATGCAAATCGGTGAGTGGCTAGGCTTCGTGATTGATACCATTTCAATGTCTTTCCGGATTCCTGGTAAGAAAGTCCTCAAACTTAAAGGCTTGTTAGATTCTGCGATTCAGGACGGATTCTCTTCATTTCGCGAGCTTGCGAGAGTAGCAGGCACTATCATTTCAATCGCGTTAGCTGTTGGTCCAATTTCTCGTCTTTTGACCAGGCAAATGTACTTCGCCATTGAAACTAGATCGACATGGGATGACATTATTCATTTTCCTCCCAGTCTTCTACAGGAGCTGAAATTCTGGTATTGCAACATCGACTGCTTGAACGGCTAGTTATTAGGCCACCGTTAGCCACGCATACCGTTGTGTTTTCCGACGCTAGCGACGTAGCATTCGGAGGATTTTCGGCTACTTTAGACGGTTCCGTCGTTAGCGGCATGTGGGAGACCGAGGATATCGGCCAAAGCTCTACGTTTCGCGAACTGAAAGCCATTTTTTACGTGTTGCTTTCTTACGTAGCTCAGTTAAAGCACAAGAGAGTTAAAGTTTTCACTGATAACCAGGGCGCCGCCCGCATAGTTGCCGTCGGAAGCTCCAAATCCCACCTCCAGGCTCTTGCTATGGATATTTTCAATCTTTGTCTTGCTAACAGCATCGTTCTCGAAGCTCAATGGATTCCAAGGTCTTTAAATGAACGAGCGGATCTTCTCAGCAGATTTATTGACAAAGACGACTGGTCCATCAACCCTTCCGTTTTTCGACTTGTCGACGCTAAGTGGGGCCCTCACTCAATTGATCGTTTTTCGTCCTATTACAATGCCCAGCTTCCTAGGTTCAATTCTAAATTTGCCTCCCCAGGTTGCAGCGGCGTGGACGCCTTAGCTCAGGATTGGCGAGATGAGAACAACTGGGTTTGCCCTCCCGTGGGTGCCATTGTGCCTTCTGTTAGGGCTCTCTCCTCCTGCTCCGGTTACGGCACTTTGATCGTCCCACAATGGCCTTCAGCCTATTTTTGGCCTTTTTTGCGCGAGAGTTCCTCTCAGTTCAAGTCTTTTGTTACAGGCGTGTTTGAGCTTCCTTGTATTGAAGACCTATTGTTGGAGGGTCCCGGCCAGGAGCAGATTTACAAATCGCGTCCGTCGGTGTTCAGCGGTTGCCCGAAATTTAAAATGTTAGCTTTGAGGATAGATTTTAGGTGAGCTTTGCCATTTTTGTTTCCCCTGACGGCTCGTTACTGTCGGTCTCGTGCGTTAATGTTTTGTTTAGCCCCGGTTTTTTCATCGTGCTGTTATGTATTTTTGCCTGATTTGGCAGTGTTATTTTGCCTGATTTGGCCGCGTCTTTTTGCCTTATTGGGCGGTGTTATTTTAGCTGCTTTGACAGCGTCGTTTTGCCTGTTTTGGCAGCGCCCTTTTTTGCCTGTTTTGGCAGTGTTTCTTTGGCTGTTTTTTATTTTAGTCGGTCTACATTGGGTTTATTCTGTTGTATTTTCTTTTGTTTTTCGCAGCATTACTTGGCCGATCCAGTTCGGCCTACGTTTGTTGTTTCCTATAACTTTTCGCTTTTTTGCCCTAGTATTGTTTTGAATGATCCGACATCATATTATTTCTTTTGTTTTTCACCTTTTTTCTTGTTTTCTTTTGTTTTATTTTTAGATGTTCTCCAATCCGAGATTTGGCGTGAAGCGAATTCTTTGACCGACGAATCTTTACGAAAGCTTGTTCCAGACCTTCTTCATTTACAGATCGAGTCCAAGGCCCCTTCCACAGTTCAGAAATACAAATCTGGTTGGATCAGATGGCGTAAATGGGCAGAATCAAAGATTGGAGTTCAAGTCATTCCGGCGAAGCCGTTGCACATTGCGCTTTTTATTAGTGAGCTTACTGCTATTTCTGTTTCTAATAATACTGGTATATCTCCTATTGAGTCAGTTATTTATAGTATTAAGTGGGGTCATAGTCTGGCCGGTATAGTAGAATGCCCCACTAGTCACCCCCTTGTTGAGTCGTCCTTAGAGGGTGCGAGACGAAAGCTCGCTCGTCCAGTTCAGCCCAAAGAGCCTTTATCTCTTGATGTAGTTTTAAGGATCGCTGATCATTATATTTCCAGTGGTTCGCTTGCCGTTATTCGTTTTCTTTTTGTCCTCTTGGTTGGCTTTGCTGAGTTTTTTCGTATAGATGAAATTCGCACCTTGACAGTTAAGGATGTCTCTATTTGTGACGAGTACATGAAAGTTTTCATTTCGAAGCGCAAAAACGATCAGTACAGAGAAGGGCATACGTCCTTTTTAGCAAGGTCCCATAAGTCTACTTGCCCAGTCTCTATTACCGAAAAGTTACTTAAGCTTTTACCTTCTACTAGTGATTCATCTTCGCCCCTTGTTAGGCGAATCGTTAAATCTAAGTCTAAAGAGTGTTTTCATGCTTGTAAGGGAGTTTCGTACTCAACGCTCAGAGACCAGTTTAAGAAATACGTTAAGCCATTTGTAGATGACATTGCTCGTTACAGCACGCACAGTATTAAGTCTGGTGCCGCCTCAAATCCTGCATGCAGGAGTGTTTCTGCTGATCTGCTGGATATGCATGCCGGTTGGAAATGTGCCACTTCAAAGAACAGATACATTAAACATACCGTAAGCGACCGCTTAAAAGTTGCACAATCTATAGCTCTTTAGTTTTTCGTTTAGTTTGTTACAATTATTTAGTTTAATAGCAGTCTCGGCGGGGGACTTAAGTCGTGCCTGGCCCGCCCCAGATTTCCTATCCTTTTTTCCCCACGGGGTTTTTTATGGTAGGTTTTTTCTGGCCACCCTGGCACGGCTTACTCTATTTATCGTTTTTTCATTTCTATTTTTGTACTAGTTTTTTGCATTATCTTAATAAAGTGGCGTTATGGCGTACACACAGGCCATAATCCAATATTCTCAGTGATTTACTGTGTTTGTTTCATATATAGAGCAGTTTTCAATTGACTGTCGAAAGTAATTACACAATTGCTTTGGTTTTGCATTGCTACGCTTTGTGATTGGCTAAAAAATCTCGCGCCACTTTCTCGACCAATCAGAAGTAAAACCAAAACCAATCGTGACTTGCTCGCACGCTTTTCCCGCGCTTGGCGCCCGCGACATGTAATTGCTTCGAGCTCTGATTGGTTCATTGGATTGTTTACGACTGCTGTGATTGGTCAGAGTAATTACTTTGGTTTTGGTTTTACGACACTCAATTGAAAACTGCTCTATACATTTGAGGTTAGTGCAGAAAAAGAACTTCACGGTATTGGCGACCGTTTTTGCATCGCGCGCTTTGCGGACCTATTTTTGCATTCTCTTCCCCAGACCTTCTACGCTTGTGGTAATCAAATATGGCTGGTGTCGAAATGCTGGATGATTTGTAGTTCCAGTGTTGTTTTGGCCTCGTTTAAGCCTCTTCCTTGCTTCTTAAGCTCGGATACGTCATGGCATCATTTGTTCGAACTTCTATTCGTCCATTTTGTCGGCTGATTGATCGAAGGTTCTTTATTCCAGCATGTTCCACTGTTCGATGGAAGTCTGCCTTAGCACAACCCCAGGTACGCGTAACGCAAGTTGTTGTACTAAACATCAGCTTAATTTAATACCTCCAAAATATTTTCCGATAGTAATGATGTTGACAAAGTTCGAAGTTCCTTATGCTTCTTGGAAGCTAGTTTAAAATATATTATACATGTAATAATAAAACGATCTTGTTCAGAGCAAAATAACAAATGGGTGCGTGGTTGGGCATTCTGCTGTTTGCAATAGAATGTTTAGAAAATATCCAACGACGAGGAAATGAATTAATGTACCGTATCCAGATTTATCAAACGGTGATGAGTTGTGAGCACATGATTCAAATTATTAACCAGTCAGTTTGAAAAGCATTGCCCCGCCCTCACTGAACCCACTCGTTTCCCCTTTCTCTTTAGCCTGTGAACAGGCTTCTTTTTGGGGAATTGGGTTAGGTTAAAATCGGCGAGCGAAGCGAGCCAAGCGCGGACTGGGGAAGAGGGAAGGGGCGGCGAAGCCTGTGGACTCGCCTTTGATGCTGCCGTTCCATGATACCAGAGTCTGGTATCATGAGCTGATTGGTCAGATCACTTATTGTTGACAGGTATGCGGTGATTGACGACACATGTTGACATCTCATATGCCTGGTGCCCTATATTTGCATAATTATTCCATTTGCTGGCTCAAATGATAAACAAACAAGGCGACTCTTCGCATGCAATTTTCAGATCTCGATTTTGAGAAAGCTTTGAGCGATTTGTTGCGAAATTTTTCGCATATACCAAGACTTTAATAAGAGCAAAAGCTGTGTCTATAAAAGTCTGTGGCAAAAAAGCAGGATTTTTTTTAATTTTGCCAACTGGATTTACAAAACAGCAACCATGCTGCAGATTATCTGTTGGATGCCAAATCAACGGGGGTTTATCCTAGCTCCATTGAGACACACCACTCAACTGCAGAACTTACTAAGGAGCTAAAAACTATTGAAATAATTCATGATTTCATTGCAGTGGAATTATAGACTACGGCTTTTTGAGACTCGGATCTAAGATGCCTATTACCGCGTGGCCGGAAACACTACAATCCGCCGAAATCAAAAGGTCAATATTATCGAAGAGAACAAATTCATATTAAACTGTGATCTTAAGGCGCAATTCTCTCTGAAGTCTTACTGGGAAAGCTTTATACTTTAGGCTTTTTAAATACTTTTTTTGCGAAGAGTGGGAGTCGTGTTTAGCCTATTAATTAACTTGTTGACAATATAATAGCAGGATAATTACTAGGGGGCGGAACGGCAGCATCAAAGGCGAGTCCACAGGCTTCGTCGCCCCTTCCCTCTTCCCCAGTCCTCGCTTCGCTCGCCGATTTTAACCTAACCCAATTCCCCCAAAAGAAGCCTGTTCACAGGCTACTTTCTCTTTAATTTGCAGGTCAGTGACATGCCATGTATATATATGTTTTGTTTTGAGCCCGGTTTACATGACAAGCGTTTTGGGCCCGGTACTCCTAAATTTGGCACGTGGGCTAATTTTTTTGGCCTGCCACTGTTCCATTTACACGACAAAATTTGGCACATCTAGTTTGAGATGGGCACGCCTAAAATAAGAAATGGCACCCCAAATTTCTGAGCATTTCAGTACATTCGCCAGCGGTTGAACCACTTTTTGGCAAACCCCTTATGTACCATCTGGATCACGTTTGACAAAATGGCGGATAGGGCACAGTGTGCAATTCAGCTAGCAATTGTCTGGTGTTTGAAGAAGCGAAGGTCTAAAAGGGCTCAAATGATTGAAGAAAAATGTTTGTCTTTTCTGTACATATATAACAGGCAACGCTGATATTAATTTGGGCAACTTTTGCTTGCCTGCATCAATCAGCCGCCTCTGAGAACTATCTGGATGAACCCACAAGAAGCTACTTGGTTTGAAATGGTTACCGATACGTTCAATGACGAACAATGGTATCAGAACTTTTGCGTCCGACCTTGCAAACAACACCATTTTTGTTTGTTGAAGAACATGTACATGTAAGCATGTGCAACTGAATTTGTGCACACAGGCCAATTTTTGGGCATGCAGGCCGATGAAATTTTCTTTTACACGGCAAAATGAGGAGTGCCGTGCCATAAATTATTGGCCCATGTGCCAAAATGTAGGAGTGCCGGGCCCAAAAAGCTTGTTGTGTAAACCAGGCTTTAGACATAAATACCACACTTGGGGTCCATCTTTAAGCAAGGTATTCAAGATTCTCATAGTGTGGCCAACTAAACCTGTGCCTCAACCTGGAACTTTGACGGCAATACAGCTTACAAACAAGGACAAAACATAAGAAAATAAATATAATGCGTAAGACTTGACAATGACTGCCTTTATTGTTGGATGAGTTAGCTGAATTTCAACAGGGATATACATCTGTATCTGAACCTTCAACATTGTGAGATATCTTAGGGGGTGAATTAATCCTGGCATTAATATTTTGTGGTAGATTACCTATCGTACAGTTGATGATGACCTCAAGAAAGCATTTCAAGACATTGTCGGAGAAAAAAACGTGTCCTCTGCAATGGCTGTGAGAGAGCAACATGGAAAAGATGAATCTCACCACAAGTGTCATCCTGCTGACCTTGTTGTTTGGCCAGAAAACAAGGAACAAGTCAGCCAAGTGGCAAAACTTTGTAATGATCACTGTCTTCCATTGATTCCATTTGGATCTGGGACAGGCCTGGAAGGAGGTGTGGTAGCCAAAAAGGTACACAATATGTTTTTAAACATTGGTCTAAGTTGTTTTACATAATTGTAGACTTTGGAACTAGCTCTCCAGTTCATGTTTTGTGTGTTGTATTATGGTCTCCTCATATAAATCCCCTGGCCTCTTGAGGCCTTCTGATTGGTCTTGGGATGAAAAAAAAAAAATAGAAAATTACATGTAGATGGCATTTTCAGGTACGATAGTGTGGCAAAAGATGGCTATTATGCAGCAGATTGTGATTTTTTTACACTAATTTAAACTTAAGTAACTTTTTCCAGATCAAACAGTTAATTTTTCTGTCCCACGATTTTTTCCATCATAAAATATCTAATGATAGTACTGAAATTGAAGGGCCAAGAGCATGTCCAGCCTATATGACTTTTTAGGCCTTTTTTTATTTTTTCTCGCTCAGAATAGCTCAGAATAGCCTCATTTTATCGTATAGCGAATAATATCACAAGCCCTTGTCGAATTTGCACTAACCCTAAGGAATTTGACCAATTTCACCTGAAAAAAGCAGAGTTCTGGCCCTCCAGTGCTTTGATGGTACATTCAGAGCGCAATTTCGAAGCCATTTGAAAGCAGTTTGGCCGTGAGAATACGCGACTGCAATACTTCTGACCAGTGCCAACAGCTAAACGAAAATACCGTTATTTACGCACGCCTGGCTCGCTTATCTATCGTGAGCTCACTACGGCAACACATCGCCTCTGTAGCGTGTGTGTAAGCCAACGTGTATGAGGCCCGTCCGGTGATTGAAAGACATCATTAAGTCCGGAAATCCTTGAGTCTCTAGCACTTCTCAAAGAAACGAGTCGTGTTTCTTGTCCTTCCTTGTGTCTGAAGCGCCATTTAGCGCTCGAGGTGAAAAACGGACCTTGGTCGGGAAGACGAGCCGGCGGGAAAGTCTGGAATCACTTCGGATCAGAAAAGGGGCAGCGTTGAGAGTTGTGGGCCATTTCCCATCCCGTGCCGTGGTCGAAATGCCCGATATCCGAAGTGCTTTGAGACTTACAGTATTTTGCAATAACTTTCGGGCGGGAACTCCATTTCGGTTTTGTTGTAGGATTTCCCGACATGCTTTGCGACCGTGGTAGATGGGTCCGCTGTGCGTGGTCGGGCACTTGAAATACAGCTTTGGGCAGCTCGAAGTGAGTTGTTGCTGGCCGGCGGGAAGACGTTTCGCATTTGGAGTCTTTAATGCAACATTAAATTCGATCTAAAAGGATTTTGAAATCGAGATATGCGTTTTGATGCGTATCAACCTTTTAATAATAAAACTTAGGCTGAAGTGAGCATGTGTTCGTCTGTGGTCTAATGGTTTGGTTGGGGATTTGCGCTCGGACGGCTCCGGGTTCGAATCACGCTCAGCATCATTTTTTTTTTTTTTTCTTTCTTTCTTCAAACTGGACATTATGAAAGTGATTTACTTTTTTTGCGTTCGTCAAAATTCCTTACGTTTAATTTTACAAAAATATCGAACCGTGTCAGTGCGAAAACAGAAGCTTACCGCAATATTGCGTTACAATAGGAGCCTTTGATTGATTGATTTTTTTTTTTTTGAATACGGTATTTCTCGAAAACGACGGAAAAAACAACGGAAAAAAATTCGGAACAATGTTTTGCAACTAATTTCTAGTTCACATGCCAAAATTGGACAAATCTGAGCAAGAAAAAAAAAAAAAGGCCTAAAAAGTCATATAGGCTGGACATGCTCTCGGCCCTTCAATTGTATCCTATAGATACTTAAAGCATAGAAATTGGCCTAAAACAAAAGAGTAGAGAGGCAATATATTTTACATTGAGTTACAAACCACATGAGCTCTTTCTGTTTTATGTTCTGTGCACACAATTAAGTTTTTAATAACACCTCAAACGTGAATGTAACTTTATGACTAAATGCTTCTCTTCATTATAGGCCCCTTCTAACACATTGAGCTTATAATAAATAATGCCATGGGCATATACACTGTACATGTATTTCAGTAAACATGATAATATTTAAAAGTCCATTCTATGTGTACATAATAATAAGATTGAGAAGCACTTGAACATTCATGAACTGGCAGTAATAAAAAAGTTGCACTCTTGCAAAAATTGCCTACTTTACTGTAAGACTTGTATTAAACTCATTACCAATATTTATATACATGTATCAGAGCTTGGGGTAAGTGCCTTTAGGTATGGTGGAGCCACGCATGATACGAGCAGGGTGCACAGGTATCCATGGCAACCCTGAGAGTGGCAACCAACAGGCACCATCACCCTGATAGCATCAGCGGAGATACTTACCAACCCAACTACATGTACTTTCCTAAACCAACAGCTGGGGAGGGAGGGATGGGAGCAGCAAACCACACCATGAGCATGATCAAAGCTAAACTGCACATCCACACACAGCAGGAACACAAAACATGTAACACCCATGCAAAATCCTGTATGCAACCCAAAGCACAGGACCACAGCGAACAGTGACCAGCATTGGCTTGAGTCTAACTTAGTCTACATGTAAATTTCATTTAGCCACTGACATATATTACAATTTGTTACATGCAGTAGTTATTAGGATAACATTAACAGTCGAATGTCATTTTTTAGGGTGGTGTCAGTGTAGACGTAACAAAAATGAACGAGATAGTTGAATTTAATGCAGAAGATTTTGATGTGACAGTGCAGACAGGTGTCACTAGAAATCAGCTCAATAATTATGTGAAAGACTCAGGATTGTGGTTCCCAGTAGGTATGTCAACATTGTAATAATATTATTTTTATTTTTTCAGAGAAATAATATTTAACCCTCACAGAAGTTCTTTATGGTTTGAATTCCTCACCCTTTGAGACTGCCCCCCCCCCCCCAAATTTCCATGACTTCCTTTGGGTGGGAACAATTTAACATGTATATAGATACTCAAGTACACATGCATGTATTTCCTGCAACTACACATTATAATATCCATAAATATCTCACCAAGTTCATGACTGTATACTAGAGATTTTCTTGAAAGAATGCCTGGGGCTTCTATTGAAAACTGAGTTGCTTTGAAAATAAAGTTATATAATTGCACAATATACCAGAACCTGTATCAACCAGATACCCTGTTTTAAACGGACACTAGTGAGGGTATTGATGGTGGTTGCCAATAATATGGTTTTCACTGCTTTCTCTTTTGACACTGTAAGTGTTTTTATGAGGGTGACTGCTTACACCAAAGAAGGTGTTTATTAATTAATAATACAATGCATGTTTTTTTTTTAGTATAAATGACTGTTTGTTTTTCTTCTTTTAACTTGTAGACCCAGGAGCAGATGCCAGTTTGGGTGGTATGGCATCTACGAGTGCATCTGGAACAAATGCTGTCAGGTACTTATTAAATTATTCAACATTCTTCATGATGATAATAATTATTGTAGCTTCTTACAATAGTAATAATTATTGATTAATACTACTAATTGATTATTACATCAAGATTGTACATGTAGTTGTACCTTTAGTTTAGCAAGAAGTGATTATTTTAATTCATATATTTATAAAATCTAACTTGTTTCAAAATCATGCAGTCAAGAAATTACATAATTTTATGTAGTGACATTTATGTTGGGTTTTGGGTAATAAGTCAATTCAAGATTGATTGCGTTCGAAGAACGCAATCCTAATTTCGTGTTGGTTGTCCTGTGGCTTATGTGAAGTAAAATTTGTGATTTTTTGGTAGACGGTCTTCCAAATAGCCGCCCCTATTGGATTTTTTCAGGGGCTCATTTCCACTGGAAATTCCTTCAAACACGTCTCCATAATCTGTGATTACTGCTTAAAGTTTATAAAATAATATCTTTTTACAATGTAACAGGTATGGAACTATGAGAGAGAATGTGATGAATCTGGAGGTTGTCTTAGCTGATGGAAGGATCATCAATACTGCGGGTGAAGGTCGTCGGACAAGGTACATGTATACTTGTACTTGCACTGTCACTCCATATGATGAATACATTGTATGATTATATATAATTACTGAATAATGATCATTTTCCTTGAATTTCAAATCTGCATATTCTGAACATATATGTTAACCCTTTAAGCCCTAAGAGTGATCAGCATCAAATTTCTCCTTGCAATATTAATGCCTTATCAATCAAAAAGGTTGTGAGAATTAAAGTGCATATGAAGTAATTTTTTATTTTGTCTTTTTTTGGAGGCTATTATGCCTTTATTTCGAAATGATAAAAGAAATTTGTCAGAGAAAAATTTAAGGCCTCTTTTTTGCCGTCCAAAGTAGCACAATTTGCAGAAATCAGTGTCCCGGAGACTGGGAACGAGGTTTCGAAATCCATTGTGTTGATGACGTAGAAAATACTTGAGATTTGTTTCTTCAAAAGAATGCCGCCATGATACTTGTGAGTTGAAGTATTTTCTACGTCACAGCCTTGTAATACAATAGCTTTGGCCGCACGCTCGATAGAGACACTTTCTGGCGGAAAATGCAAAACTTTCAAGCCGAATAATTTCACAATGGGAAGGATCTTTTCGATGAAACCCACAAATTTAGATAAAGAAAGTAAAGCACTATCAAACCATCGAAATATTTTTTTTACTTCATATGCACTTTAAGGACTGCATGATCACACAAGATGAGTTCTCTTGATATCCAAACAATTTCAGTCCCCACTACTTCTATAGGAAATGTATAGGATGAGAAAAGAGAATTTAGATTTTGATAGGGCTTAAAGGGTTAATGGGCATTTTAGTATTATTTTAGTTAAATTTCCTAGGGTTTCATTCATTTCAGGTTTTTATTTTTATTTTTTGCAGAAAGACATCTGCAGGATACAACCTGACTAACCTGTTTGTTGGTTCTGAAGGCACCTTGGGGATCATTACAAAAGTGACTCTGAGGTTGTATGGCATACCAGAATCGGTATGTGTACAGAAGTCAACTTCACATCAATTTTGTCATCTTTATGCAAATAGAGTATTGGTATCTCCCTATGAATTTCAGGCCAAATTGAATTTCGTTTTTTAGGTTCATAAAATAATAAATAATAAATAAATAACAATTTTTAAAGGGGGTGACACCAAGCCAACTCTAGGTTAATTAGGGTGGCCCTCTAAAAATTCCTGTTTAAATTTGAATTTTGAATCGTAGTTTCTGAGGAGGGAGGAAAAAACGGAGAAAAAACCCTTGGAGCAAGGATGTAAACTAACAACAAACTCAACCCACATGACACCAAGTCCGGGAATCAAACCCAAGCCACATTGGTGGGAGGCGAGCCTTGCACTATCTGGTTTTCATGCCATGTTTATCACTGTATCTTTCCATTCACTACACTTGGCTGCATTAACCCCTGTCCCCTCATCCAATGTTGTAGGATTGTAGTGACAGACCTGACTAAACGATACACAACATTGTCTGGGGGGGGGTGGGGTTGGAAATAAGGGGGCGGGGCTGAAATGCCTCTCATCCCAAAGGAAAATGGGGTTCAAAATGACAATGTGTCAACAGTATTGTCACCTATTGTACATATTATTCACTAATCTGCTTACAGATTAGTGAATAATCTGTAGGGAGAGCTGATTTCCAGAATTAACTGTAGGTTCTTAGCCAACACAATAATCATGCAGTGTAATCACTTGATTAATAACGATATTGATATATCGATCTACAAGTACAATCTAAAGAATTGTATTAAGAATCAGGTAGCATCCATTTTATTGTTATTTTGTTTTGTTTGATTTGTAGACAGCATCTGGGGTGTCATCATTTCCTGATGTCAGGTCAGCTGTTGATGCTGTAGTGGAAATTCTGCAGTGTGGGTTACCTATGGCGCGAATTGGTGAGTAGTTTGCAATGAATTAACAGCCTGTCAAAGTTACTGAATTTTGCAAATTGTAAAGCTGCTGTCCAAAAGTTTAGTACTTACTTAATTAGGCCCGTCTCTCCACAAGGCCATGGCCAACATGTCACTGACTTGCCATTACGAGATGTCTTCTTAATTTCTTTAAGAAGAAGGAGGTAGGAAATGTGTGACTGCTGATGTCTCGCCCGGCAGTAAACGTGAGCTTGGGTATACCTGTCCCAATAACTATCCAAGAACATGTAGCCCTTTTTCTCGATCTTAGTAAAAAAATAAATCAACTTCGATTAGTGAGGGTGACTCTTAACAGTCATGCGACTGACAAACCTGTGGCCCTTGAATTCCAGGTCGAATTGGAATTTAGAAATGTTAGTTTTTGAGGCGGGAGGAAAAACCGGAGTACTCAGAGAAAAACCCTTGGAGCAAGGATGAGAACTAACAACAAACTCAACCTGCGTACTCCGTGTTCCGCTTTAAAGTGCGAGCTTTGCACGCACGTTTGCCCCCGATATCGTTTAGAAAATGAAACATCTGTGAGCAGCCTAGGATATAGTGTCCTTACAATGATTGTCTGGTCATGCGAATTTTCCATCACTTGAAGTTCACCTTAGCTGATTTATTTACTATATTATTTTTTCTTTAGAATTTTTAGATGATGTTCAGATTGATGCTTGTAACAAGTTTTCTGGCTTGGATTACCCGGTGACTCCGACACTTTTCTTGGAATTTCAAGGGTCAGAAAACAGTGTCAAAGAGCAAGCTTCCGTTGCAGGTCAGACACTAATGATGATTGTAGCCTTGGTGTCAATATATATCTTCCTGTTTCCTTCCCCCAACGCAAGAAGAATTAAAAAAGGACATCCGTGTAGAGGGTAGAAATTAAAAACACAGTGACATCTAAGGCAGAACACAATAAGCGGATCTCAGACGTCCCTTTTTCGCCACCTCCCTTCGCATTCCATGCTCTCTCCCAAAATCCTCCCTTCGCACCCGTGTCCTCTCCACGCGTCTCGCGTGTACCCAAAATCCTCCCATCGCGTTCCGCACTCTCTCCACGCGCGCGCCCAAAATCCCTCCTTCCTCTCGCCTTTCTAGAGCCTGCCACACAGGCTTACTTTTCCGATACAGGAAAGAAGCAGGAGATAAAGAATAAAATCACATTATTTTTGGACCATTCTGGCTATTCCTTGTTCGGTTTTGGTTTGCAAAACTTATTTTTTCTCAATAAAAGTTACTTTTCCATGAAAATACGTAATTTTCCTTGGCCAAACTTACTTTTCCACAGCAAAACTACTTTTCCACGGCAAAACCTACTTTATCACACCGAGTTAAACTATTTTTTTCACGGCAAGACTTACTTTCCCTACGGCAAAACGGAAAAAACTGAATTAAGGTCCACTTGCCATCACAGTGTCCAGTTTCCTCGCGGGAGGTAATTTTCGCGTTCGCTCGCGATATCATGCGTTCAACTATCCGTGAGAGAAATGAGGGACTTCTCGTAGTCTATAATGACTCCAGATAATTCAAAAGCTTCCGGCCTTTCTTCTTTTTCACAGGGGAAGTCATTGAAAGTAATGGTGGCTCCAAATTCCAGTGGGCCACTGAACTGGAAGAACGAAACAAACTTTGGAAAGCCAGACACAACGCCTGGTATGCAGATATGGCGCTCAGACCTGGATGCACGGTAAAAAACAAGTGATCACATGTTATGTATGTTTACCGTTGTCCACAACGCACAGTTTAGCAACCAACAAGAACAGATCAGTCATTTTTTCCCTTTTCACAACCAATAACATGACAATAATAACTAAACAATCAGGACCATATCCAGAGACTGTTAAATTAGTCAGACCATCATCTGACGATGGATTTTTTACTTGACTGTTAAGATAACTTTTGCTCAGTTTGTTGAAACGTCAGTCAGCAACAACAGTCTTGCAACAACAACAGCCAAGGAACACTGTCCCGACACTGTCCCGACACTGTCCCGCCGAAATAAAATTTCGCTTATTTTATTTCCATGTTATATCGTCAAATGTCACCAAATATACAACTTAATTAAATAAAAAGATTCTATAGGACAAAACAAAAGTAGTAGTTTGGAGATAAAGTGCAGGATTGCACGGATGGAAGTGGATTACAGTTCATCAAATTTGATTTCGTGACAGGCGGTCAAGAAATCAAATTTGCCATTCTTGTGAAATTTTGACTTTTCTAGCCGTTATTGTGTCTTTTTAGTTAATACTTCTTTTCTTTCATTCCTTGTGGCGTCTTCAGTTTTCTTCCTATTTCAAGATAACAAAGCAAGTTCAAAGCAAGCTCCTGGCGAAAATGATGAAAACACGACATATTAGCCTGGACACTGCCTCTTTAAAAGGCTCCTCTTACCCAGATGATCACAGCAAACAAACAATAAAAGTCACTCCTGACCAGCAATGCCAATTTAAAATGTTGCTATCGATTTGGCCTTACGTTAAACGTTAAACTCTAGGTCTTATTAAATCATTTTAGGGCGTGTCAACAGATGTTTGTGTCCCAATTTCAAAACTACCAGAAATCATTGTGGAAACCAAAGAAGATATTTTGACCAACAGCTTAGTAGGTAAGTAAATGCAAGAAAAAAAAACATAAAAACCAAGGAATAAAGCAGATTATCAGCTTGCACATATACGTATAAAACTGAAAAGTAAGGTAGGATTTCATTATCATCGAACTTCCTTCATTGTATTTCTCTGTTTTCGTCTTTAAAAAAAGGAGAGAAAAAAGAAAAGAAATGAAAAAGCAAGTTGTTAATTTCTCCAAATGTGTACCCAAGCTTTCACAAATGACTCTGTTAACACAGTTTGTGTACAAGGTCCTCATATCTCTAGCCTGCGAATACAGCCGCCTCTCATCGCTCCCGGCCGCTAGGGGCGTTCGCGCGAGAGAGCTCTCTCACGCGAACGCCCCTAACAGCCGGGAGCGATGAGAGGCGGCTGTATTCGCAGGCTATCATATCTCTAAAGCCTGGTTTTCACAAGCAACATAAGCATAAACAGAAGAAGAAGCGTAACAGCCCTTATGTCCAGCTGAGTGAAAACGGGCTCGACATAAGCATAGGCATAAGTGCAAGCCGGCATATGCATAAGGACCAATTGCAAGCCGGCATATGCATAAGGACCAATCTGATCATTATGTCGATGTTCGTTTTCACTTTCCGCAACTTCTTATGCTTCCGTTTATGCTTATACTTATGCATGTCGTTAATGAAAACCAGGCTTAACTTTTAATTCTCTCGCAATCTCCAAACCTTGGATATTGTAGAACAGTAAAGTCCGCTGTAATTGACTATCATCCTCGAGGACTACCGTGAATCTGGAGCAGTCATTTCCAAACCATTTGCAGGATTAAAGTGTTAGAAATAACAACTGAAGATTGAACCAGACTTCGATCAGTTTCTCTTCTCTCACAACGATAGTTAAGACAGTCGAGATTCCTTTAGCGGTAAACAAAAAGATTTCTAGGTCTTTGTCACTTGTTAATTGTCCATCCCTAAGGAAATTTCGTGATTGAAAAAATATGGCTCGGTTTTAATTTTAGCACAGTCTGGGCCAAAAACATAAAAACCGCCATGAAATTTTTTAAGGTTACTAGCAATAGTTCCCAGAATTTTCCATCATCCACCTTAAATTTTCGAAAGTTTAAGGTGGCTCTGAACCCTATGTACAGAATTTTATTTTTTTAAACTTTGCAAAAAGTTGGATCTTAACATGTCAATCGCAATTCGATAGTAAAAAATGGGGGTCATCCAGCTCGTTTTTTACTTATAAGCACGTAAAGCTAAAATTAAGGGTGTCTTTAACAGGTTATACTGTTACTACGGTAACCTGTTACATCATAAAATAGACTACAACTTGTTCACCAATGATTGGGCTTTTGTTTGATACCATTATTGAAGCACTAACTGATAAAGAATTATAGTATTGATCCATCAAAGTATAGGTGATGGAAAATTCTGGGAGCTGTTGTGAGCCACCTTAAACTGTCACTGAGAGACAAAGACTGATTGCTCGTAGTCTAGAATTATGTCGAATTTCAATTGTTGGTAGTAGTTAATAGAACACTCGTTTATTTCCAGCCCCTATTGTTGGGCACGTGGGCGATGGAAATTTCCATTGTTTTATCCCAATAAAACCGGACGACGAGGAAGAGCATCGCGCAGCAAAAGAATTCACCCTGAGATTGGGAAGGTAAGATCGCATGATCGGTTAATTCTTCCTTGTTTTTTTGGTTTAGCCCCAATTGTTGGGCATGTTGGAGATGGGAACTTTCACTGCGTTATACCGCTTGATTTGGAAAGCGAGGAAGAAATAAGAAAAGCAAAAGAATTTATAGACAGACTAGCAAGGTATGCGTTATTTGCTGTAATTAGACCTCAAGAAAAGTTATGTTATTGCACCAACGGCACGTTTTGTAAAAACCGACTCTGCCAGGGCTCCTTACATCTTTAGAGGTTCTTCTATGCCTTATAATTACAAACATTTCTCTGGAGATTCACAACGTTTTCTAGGCAGTAAACTCGGATGAATTTGCTTGGTGTAGCCGGTAACAATTATTAAAACTTCACTGAACTCCGAACCATGTGTAAGTCTAACATGGAGCATGGCACTCAAACTAAAGCCGCTGAGCAGTAGTTTCCTTTTGTGTTGTTTGTTATGCCGTACAAAGTGTGGTCATTCCCTTCCCTTGAACTTCCCTTTGGCACTGTTACAAGGCGATTCTACATGAACCTTAGTTTGAGTTGATGAAACCTTATTCTGAAGTCTGACCATTAAAATAACAGTGACTAAGTAGTCCCTTTTCTGTGGTGCCGTTTATAATACTGTATAAGGTGGTTGCAGCTGAAGTCCGAATATTTAGTGTGACCTGTTAAAACTCTCGAACAGTGCTTCCTGTGGTGTTGTTCTTCATGCTGTACATGACCGACGTCTTTTTATATCTTTATAAAGTGTAGCCTGGCAGTGCTTGTTATGTGTAAAAGGGAGAGAAATCGGAGGGGCAGGGGTCGAACTTAATTTTTTAGTCCACTAGCAAAGTTTTGCTAGTAAGATTTTTTTCTACTAGCAAAACTAGTAAGGTCACTAGCTATTTTTTTGCGGTCATTTTCCCTTTGATGACTCTGAAAATATGGTAAAAATACCTTAATAGTATACTGTTAATTTTGTAGTCTTCTTTGTCGGCGTTGTCCTGTTATTTCTTTGGCGGCTCGGGGTTGTCGGGCAAGACGTTATCATCGTCGGTCGCGTTACCAGTTGTCCTGGAGGTCGAGGGTCTCTTAAAAAGAGGTTAATTTAGACATCTACAACAAAAGTGGCTCACAAAGCGTGAAATTCATTTTCTTCTGTCATGCACATTGCTGATTTTAACAAAATGTGAATGCGTAGATAAAGTGTGCACAGGTTCTGTGTAAAACCACGCTTATTTTCTCCCATAGATATCATGACATTCGATGATGTCTGAATTTTTGCCACAAAATTTTCCAGGAACGTTCACTTTTTCCCCTCCAACTTTTATTGTAATCGTTCAAAGGAAACCTATCGAACATTGCTATCTTGTGCTGCTTTCTGCAATTGTAGTTACGGTTGATATATATTCTATTTTTTTCTGTCAAATTAGACGTGCATTAGCCCTAGGAGGAACCTGCACTGGGGAGCATGGTATTGGGTGTGGCAAGCAAGCGCTACTTCCTGAAGAGATCGGCCCAACTGGATTATCAGTGATGAAGGAAATCAAGACCTTGTTGGACCCCAAGTGGATAATGAATCCTGGAAAAGTATTTTTGTAAACAAAATGATTCTTACGTATAAGTAAGGCGACTAGCTTTCTTCGTAGGATAAAAACCACTGTGCGAAAATGTTGTACATCTGCATTAAAACTGTCCTTTACGAATACCTTGCTGTATTCGACAAGTTCACTTGGTCTCGGAAAGGCCAAACTTCACGCAAACTCTCCCTCGCTATTAAGACGCATCTACAAGGCAAAGGGACGTCTGTTCTCTCTGTGTTCGTTTGAACGAGATTTCACTATAAACTGCGCTTCAGACTATTGGCAAAGAATAGCTGTTCCTTTGAGTATATTTAGTCGAGGGACTGCGGGTTATAAAACCTTGCAGACTTCAATGGCGATAACAAAGGAGTTACAAATTATGTTGAAAGTACTACAACCGTGGGGTGTGCCGTTGTGACTCCGAAACCCTTGTTTACCATTTTTGCCTCATTAGCATATGCGCCTCGTTCTCTAACCTACCTACAAAAAAATCAACTCTGAATATTGAAAGGGCATAGCACAATTAGCTTTCTCTGAAAATTTGAGCCCGATATACTAGATACACTTCATGCAATGCTGTATTAAAAACTCAAAATTTTACAAAGAATGCATGGCTCATTAGCGCTTTTGCCACCCAACAATTTTGCAGTTTTTGATAGCAGATATTTCCTTAGATATAAAGCTGAAAATTGCATAGATTACTAAGTTTAACAAGCTCTTTCAACTTTTGAAGTCATTTCGTATTAAGCATGATGCCTTCTCTATGCAGATTCGTATGGTAATGAAGCAAAATGTAAACAATGACGTCAGCAAAGATTCCCCTATACTAGACCATGTTCAGCTGATTTTGCAACCTTATACTAGACTAGACACCGAAAATCCCTACCCCATCCCAGACTTGCTATTTTTAGAACTGTGTCACCATTACCAGATTACAATCAAATATACGCTAATTAAACCAATATCTTACATCAAATTTCCTTTCTCTTCCTCGTTTCAATTCCTATTCTAGACTTAATTCTTCATAACACTGATCAGTTTCCCGGCAAATGATACCCTATTCTAGACCAAAACTCTCTGATTTCTATACCCTGTCCCAGACTAAACTGCTTGAAAACCATACCCTTCACCTCCCTTCACAGCGGCATACATACCCATATAGCTTATATATGAGAATAATACTGCATAATGTACATCATAAATTAGGTAGTTGTCAGTTTTAACTAAAATCAAAGAAATAGTAATAAAATATGGAAAGAAACATAAGTAATGCAGGAAGCTTTGATTACATTCTACATTAATATAATTATGATACAAGAGTTGTTATTGTTGTTGTTATTTTTTTCTACAAAAATGAAGTGTAGTTAAATGGATGATATATTAGTATAGTAATCATCCTCGGAGACCCAGGGGCAGTTAGTGGGGGGCGAGGGAAAGGCGAGGGAAAGGCGAGACGACGGGTAAAAAAATTGGCGCAAAGAAAAGTTGGAAATAAAGAGAAGAGCCCCTGGGGACATCCTCGGAAACCCAGAGGCAGTTAGTGGAGGCGAGGGAAAGGTGAGACGACGGGAAATTTTTTACCCTTCGTCTCGCCTTTCCCTCGCCCCCACTAACTGTCCCTGGGTCTCCGAGAATGTATAGTAATTAACTTTTTTTAACGTTTTATTGCATATTCATAAATTACTTACACAGCTACATATTACATGCTGTATTAACATACAAGAAAAGGAAGTACAGTTAACACATCGAACTGCCTTTTTATAAGTGCTGTTCGAGGTAGTTGGACCACCTTTATCAAAATCCTGTTTAAATCAGAGATGTAATTGTTATATCTTATACCAACACATCTGAAATGTGTAACTATGCTTAGTCTCAATACATAAGTAATAATTTTAGTTTTGTAACGAATCATTAGTAATAAATTGTGATGAGGTATATTACAAGTTATATCCTGTAGTTGGCAGATATAGTGGTGTGAAGCTCCGTAGCCTGCGCCTTACACTCAGTGACAGGTTTAATAGCCCTGGCAGTAGAGGTGGCTTGCAGAAATTAAGCAAACCGTGGGGGATCCATATTATTCCCTGGTCCCAGAGGGTTGTATTTCGTCTTTCCTCTCAAACGAGACCGAGCCGCGAGCGGCGATAATGAGTCGTTTGAGAAGAAAGAAGAAAGAAAACCCTCTGAGACCACAATACCCGTGTCCTCGCTTGAGACGATAATAATAATAAAATAAGAAAAGAGATTAAGATGTCGCTTTTCCAATATAGCCCTTCTCTCTGAATCCTTTGGCACGAAAATAAATGTTTGCCAAATCTTTGACATGGGTATCGAATGAAATGTGGCAAAGGCCGCCTTTGATACCCAAGTCAAACGTAGTACACCTTTGACGCTTATCAAATGTATGGTAAAGGTGCTGTCAAATGTTGCTTTGACTTGTACAAAGGTATCTGATTCACCTGTGACACACATCACATGTCTGGTACTTTTGACGCGTGATCACATTTGATGCCTGTGTCGCGCAACTTTGTTACACCTTTGAGGTGGAGGTCAAAGGTGATCAAAGCCAACTTCGGAAGAAGAGAGACCCTGGGAATCGAGTTGTGGTGGCTAATTGGAAAGCAACATCGCGTGATGGTGTTGCTGTTGTTGGGATATATACACGTAAAGTGGAAACAAGCCCATGCCCATGAATTCTCCTTTTTCCCTCGTACAATCCCACTGTGGAACAGCCTGTCTGCCATTAATGCAGCGTCAACTGCTGTTTTCCAAAGGAATGCTTTGCCATCTATTTAACTATTATAGAGCGATATACGGTCTCGTCGGCTAAGAATTACGCGATATCACGCAAGCTTGAGCGCAATTATAGTTTTATAATTCAACACATTGACAACAAAGCACAGTTTTTAAGAAAAAATATCGAGGCCGGTCCGTCATTTTTGCATTCTCTTGTCAAAATGCGAAATTTACCTCCATCGTTGAATATACGTCATGTAGATGTAGCGTATATCAATAACTTTTTGACCTTATTTGGGCAGTGTATCAATGTGTTGAATTATAAAAGACAATATTGTGCAGTGGTGTAACATGTTATTTTATTTGGTTGTTGAAGGTAATTTAATAATGTAATCTATTCACTTTTTCCCCTCGCTTTGACCGCTTCCTGATATCCTGTAGTCTTGCGACTGCTAGGATTATTAAATATGTATGTAGCTCTAACCATCCGCACCCGGCAGGAACGGCATGAAAGCTCCAACTGTAGAAATACAGTGTTTCTAAAAATCGTCAACGGGTTAGTCATGGTAAACAGGATTGAATCAGAGAATCATCAAGGACTTTCGTCTGAAAATTCGGTGACTTGTCGGCCTTAATCCTTATGTGCATTGGATGCGGTATCATGGTCAGAAAAGCTATCAACAAGAGTCATTACGACACGCCGATGTACAAATTAACCCGAGGTGTCTAATCGAGGAAAATCAAACAAAAAAACAATCGAACACCAATCGAACGATTGGTGTTCGATTGCGTTTGGCAATCGAACATCAAATTTTCTGAGTTCGATTATCGAACAAAATCGAGCGCAATCGAAAGTTCTGACAAGCTGAGATTATTTGTTATGGACAATTCTGTAGCCGTTGATCGCGAGAATAGATGATTTATTTAAGGCACTTGTTAGTGAATATTGCCTTGGTGAATTCTTATTCGGTCTCCCACAGTACTTAGAATGTAAATACTATATATTTTAAGAGTATAATGTATTCTTTTTGTTAGTTTTATGTTCTCGAAGATATTAGCTTCTGTAAGCTACTCTGCAATTCGGGAAGGAAATAAAGTTTATGTATGTATGAATCAGTAAATTCTACAATCCAAAGTCCGGAAAAATAAACAAACGATGAATCTGTGCTCTCTCCTCCGCAGAGGCACCTTATATAACTCCTTAAAGGGCTTAGATCTCATGTATGTACCCACCACGGTTTTACATTGTATTCTCTTTGTTTGTGATCTATTATTTCCGTGTAGTCTATTGTTTAGTCTTTGTGGTGGGTATATACATGAGATCTCTGCCCCTTAAAGGGGTTTTCGGTGTGGGGAGAATCCGCTGGGCAAGGTGAGTGTAGGCGCAAAAGACGAGAGATCCACGAGGCGCCTGCACTTACTTCCAAACTTCCATGGTTTTCCATGTTTTCTAGCAAAGGTCATTCGCTTTATTCATCTGAGTCATCTTCAAGCGATTTCGAGTTGATACATTTAAACGGTTAAAGTTGAGACGCATCTTAAAAGCCTCGGTATAAATTTATTTCGAATAGTTACCATAACGCCTTGATCTCAAGCACAGCAATGAAGTACATGAATGTATATAGACTGTTCACAGCCTCTCTATTTTCTCAGAGTCCGTCGCGTACGAGAACTGCCGGCGAGCGAAGCGAGCGCGGTGCACGAGCGCGAAGCGCGAGGGGGTGGGTCCGCTCGCTTCGTTCCCCGGCAGTTCTCGTACTCGACGGACTCTGAGAAATAGAGAGGCTGTGAACAGTCTAGAATGTAGAGAGTTGAAGTGATTTTATAACAGAAAGTTCACGATGTACACATCGACAGCAACATTAAGGAAGAACTTCATAAACAACTTGGTTCAGTCTGTCACGCGATTCATTTTTTTTTTTATCAAAAGGATAATTCAAAGCTGTTAATAGAGTACGCGATATGAAACGATTTGTAGAAAAAGCAAAACTACATATGGGTAGAACTTACTATTTGTCCATATATACAGTTTACGTAAGGCAAAAGTAACCTTGACTATAATAACTATTTACTTTATCTTCTGATTGATGCTCTTATTACTGTCATGAAACCAAAACAAAGTTCACAACGAGCTTAGAGTGGTTTTTAACTGTGTCGTGAAACCAAAACCAAAGAAATTACTCTGACCAATCACGAGACGATGATAATCCAATGAACCAATCAGACCTCGAAGCAAATACATGTTGCCGTCGCCAAGCGCGGGAAAACGCGTGCGAGCAAATCACGATTGGTTTTGGTTTTACTTCTAATTGGTTAAGAAAGTGGCGCGAAATTTTTTAGCCAATCATACTTTCGATACTCAATTGAAAACTGCCCATCACTGCGATGGCACAAATATCAAAAGCACCAATCAGAACACGAGGAGCCAGTTGAGAGCGAAGTAAACGTAATGAAGACTGGTTTAAGAATTGATACAGTGATAACCTTTAAACTCCTGCAGTGTAGAGCCAAACTTTGGTTCGTGTAATGCGGTGATTACAAGTTTTGAGTCTGTTGGTGAAATTCTACGATGTGAACATTCCGGCAAAACTTTCCTATATCGTTTGGTTTTTTAGTACTTTAGAAAATCGAAACTGTGATTTTTCTTAAATTTCAATTTTGGCTACTCTTGGGAGTGAAAGGGTTATAAATGAATATCATGCTACATGTTCTAACCAATCACAGTAAACACACAGTTTTTTTTAACATTGAGTTCAGTAGCATGGCCATTAATAACTTATCGGTAAAGGGAAGTTTTTCCGCGCTTGACACTGGTCTCACGTTTTTTTTTTTGTTGATAGAGCGGTCTTCAATTGAGTATCGAAAGAAATTGCGCAATTGCTTTGGTTTTGCATTGCTAAGCTTTGATTGGCTAAAAAATCTCGCGCCACTTTATCGACCAATCAGAAGTAAAACTGAAACCAATCGTGACTTGCTCGCACGCGTTTTCCCGCGCTTGGCGCCGGCTGCATGTGTTGATTGGTTTGTCAGCGTCGGTTGTGATTAGCCAGGGAGATTACTTTGGTTTTGGTTTTACGACACTCGATATAAAAACTGCTCTACAAGTGGACAGAAGTGATCATTTTGGTGTTGCAATTCGGTATTTTTTACAGGCATTAGCAAAATCCAACACAAAACGTGCAAGCAATGGGGTGAGATTTATCGTGAAAAATCCTCGTCTTTAGCAGATGCTATCTGCATATCAATGAACGAATCAGGGCTTCTACACTTTGAAGAAATAAGTCTGTATATCCAGCCCCTCTGTAGGCCTCAGCCAACAGTTCCATGTCCGCACTAAACAGCTGTTCTTTCCCTTCCTGTCTGTAGCTTTCCAGAAGCGAATTCATGTCATCAATAAACTCCTGGTTGTACTCCGGTATTTCTGTTGGTAGCTGAGGCGATGAAATTCTGTGCTCTCTGATTAAAAATTGAGTAATGGATATTTCTGAACAGAAAGGAAAAAAAAATCGTTATTTGAAATCAAGAGTATTGCACTGAAGTCAGTATAAAAATTAAACAATACAATTCTAAAATAAAATGTAATGAATAGTAGATATCAAAATCGTCAACTAAACTTTGCTATAAAAATTGTGGTAATTTTAAAAACTCTTAACATTAAGCAGTATTTTTTTCTTGTGGTGCTGTTGGTTCCAACATTTTAAATTCTGGATGAAACCCTAAAGTGTGACCAAAAGTATAACCATAAATAAAAAACAATCACAGAAAAGTTCACTGCGATTGTTTTTTTTTGTCATATATGTTAATTGCAATAAATATTTTTGTAAAATTCATTAATAATTCATAAGGGTACTAACAAATAGAAATGAGCCATTCCAATCACATGGTTAACCCTGTAAATCAGATACAACTCACTAGTGAGTTGTATCTTGAATGTAAATTAGATACAACCACTAGTGAGTTGTATCTGGAATGTGAATTTCACAAGTTGTTTACAACATTAGCGTCCGTGTTGTATTGGCACTATACATTCACTTAGCTGCGCCTCGTGATTGTATAGGTCGATACAAAACTCCCGCTCATGAAGTAAACATTACATACACATGTGCATGTATAGTTGTGGGTATTTTAGACAGTTTACAAATTCATACTTTGGCAGCATTACATCATTTAAATTTAAAGGGTAACTAGGTAATAAAAGAACAACAAAGTAATGTGAATTTGTCAGCATACTCACTTCTTAAGAGCCTTTCTTTGGCATCTTTATTCCCCCTCAAAGCACCTCCAATCTCACCTCTTAGTTCATTCACCAAACCCTGGAGTTTGCTGTTAAAATCCAAGTTTATTGCAAGGACTGTTAAAAGAAAAAAGAAAAACAGAGAAAATTAGCCTCCTATGCAGATGTTCTTTGCAATAAGGCAGATATCAGTGACGTCACCAATTGTTATTAATGTGCCAACCAGAGCCTTATTGGCTGCCGAAACAAAGGTTTCTTTTGTTCCAGTGGCTGGCACATTTGAATAACAAAAAGAATGTTTGTAAACAGATATCATCCCTATTAGACAGGCATGAACTTCTTCCCCACAAATGACTCCATAAAAAGTGCTGTCCTATGGGCTGTGACATGCTTTAAGATGCACCCATAGAGTTATTGGTATTTCCTCAGTTCAACTTTATGAAATGTGGAGATCAACACAAACTGCACAAGATAATAACTGAGTCAACAACATATTAGATTTAAAATTAATGGCAACAGGGTCAAATTTTGCATTACAAATTACAACAAATTATTTGATCTGAATGACAGTGGTTTGAGGTTTGGTCTCTGCCTTTGTGTTGTTTCAGCCCTGTCAAAATGTGCTGGCAATTTTGCCGCCTACAGTCAATTACATGTATTTGCCGTCTACTTCACAAATCATGACTACAGTGTATATACATGTACATCACTATCCCTTATTACCTTCTACCTTCTGTTACCCTTCCTACCACTACAAAACATTCTGACAGGGCTGGTTGTTTTCTTAGAAAAATAAGTTTATTCTGCATTGTCTCTCTCCAACCAGGTGCACAAATGGGTACCATATAATGCTGGTGATACAGGTAAGTCCCCCCCTACCCCACACTTATACAGTTGTAGGCCCATCTACATGTAAATAAAGAGAGTATTCCGGTTATAACCCCCCTTTCCCCCCAGCTCCTGGATATAAGCCCCCATCTTGTGTACTTTTCAGAACACTGTACAACTTCAAACAGAAAATTAGGAAATTAGAGTGCAGAACAATAGGTTTAACTATAGCTTTTTGTTATCTCATCCAATTCTAACAATGTTATTTTCTGTAGTATTAATATTATTAGAAGCCAGCGTAAAACATCAGGGATACTCAAAAAAGGCTGGGGTTTAACCCAACTGAATGATGGACGGGCTCCATCCTATCCACAGAGCCATACAGTTGTAGTAAATGACTCTCAGCCACTTTGTGTTACAGAAAGCCGAGCTAAGCACTGGCTCCAATGAGCCATACATGTATGGGTCATTCAATCTTTTGAAATGAACATAGATGTATCCTACTGTCTTGCAAAGAGAGAATTCTTGGATATTCCTTGAAGATGGTATCTACATGTAGGGATGCTTACCATTTCTCAAAACTGGCGGGCCCGACCAGTAAAAACGTAAATACACTGTATCATGTCATTATTTGACATGGGCAACCAGACTGGCTAACAGTAATAACCTACAATCCGTGCCAAAATTAGTTAAGACACTTTACATCCAAAACAACTTTTCCTACCTTTTCTTAAACTAATACCATAAAGTTATCTCAAAACAGTGATCTCCATCCCCCACCCCCTATCCCTATCCAATGTTGTACCATTGGTCAGGTACATGTACTGTAGTCTGTGGGCAACAACAAATGCAACTTTGGTTGGGGGAGGGAGCAGGGGGTGGTGGGTTTGTTATTTTCCCAAAACATAACCCTTTAAACAAAAGTGTGTCAACAATTGTGTTGCCGATTGTAGCTAACAGTATGTACCATTTTGATGGACTTGTGGGAACAGGTCTTCAAAAAGGCTTATTGTATTTACAAACTGGCTGGTCTGGCTGGCCAGTTCTGACAAATGGTAACTGCCCTATTAAAGATTAAATCATTAGACACAGGCAGATCCAGATGTTCTCAAAAGGGTAGAGCGAGTAAAAACAGGAGAGGAGGAAGAGTGAAAATGGTTAAGAATGAAACATTCTTTGGTCCTTTAGGCCTTTATTTTTTTGCAAAATAAGAGGGGGAGGGGGGAGTCTTCCTGCACCTCCCCCCCCCCCCCCCCCCCCTCATAGATATGCCAGCCTGAGATAAGTGCAGTTACCAGGGTATGACAGTACTCACCTGATTTGTCAAACCATATGCACTTGTTATCTGGAACATTGGCAACCATGGATAAAGTCTCAGACTTTCCCATCCAGGTGTAATGTGGCACTCTGTCATTTCCAAAATGATTACCTCCGTTTTTGAAACCATTAGTAAGTTTAGCTTTCATCAGACAACCAGCACAGGTTTCTACCACAATACTAACAATGTCCTTGTCAATTCCAAAGTCCCTGTGGCCAACGGTATACTTTTCTTGAATCTAACAATAACAAACTGATGTCACTGTTGACAAACTACAATAACAGTGCTACAGGCCTTGACAAAGTCAAAGACACACTTTTGACATCTTTTTGAAAACTTTTTTATGGTTTCTGTTCCAAATGGCCATGAACTACAGTCATGTGAGAACCATGGCAGGCACATAATTACCTGTATGTTATTTTTCTCAAACCAAACATGACGCTAAACCTTAACTTTGATTGGCTGATTGAGACAGAAGCCATTGGAAAGTTTTAAAAAAGATGTAAAATAAGTTGTACTTACAGGACAAATTAAGCCCAAGAGTGCCAAAAATCTAAATTTAAGAAAAAGCCCAAATTTCATTTTATAAAATATTAAACCCATTGACGGCCGTGCCGGCCAAAACCGGCCGTACAATACTCCACTGCTTTAAAAAATTGCAACTTTCTCAATCGCGAGAACATTGCCTTAACCATCAGTTGTAAGCATTGACTAGAAAGTCCTTCAAATTGAGATACCCAATAAACACAAAAAAGTTAGCGATTTTTGCAGAATATCAGCGTTTGAATTTGGACAATAACAAAAATGATTGTTTTTAACGTCATAGAAAAACAACAAAAATCACGTTTTTGCCTTTAGTTTTTTTTTATTCAAATCATCATGGCAAAACCAAAACATTTTGACAGCGTTCGTTTCTTTCCGCACACATTTCATATTTATACTAAGTCCACAGCCACTCCGACCCACCGGCAAAATTTCGCACTTGTTGTATTCTCCTATGGTCGCAACTTCCAAAATATGCTGCGGTAGGTCGAGAAATTCATCCAGAGTCGAGTCCCAAAGTTACTTCGTTTCCTGGCAGCCATTTTTCCAGTTCAACGAGCAACAAGCCAAATTCGTAAACGAAGTACGGTACAACAACTAACTCGCTTCATTGAGAAAGTGGACTCTGAACTACCTTCAAGCTTAATGATGCTTATCAGGCAGCTACTAAAGATGAAAAATGGCTGTGGACTTAGCAAAAATCACAGAAATACCATATTGAAGACTTTATTGCAATCCAACAAAGCAAAATCACAATGTCAGAATGACGTTTCCAGTAAACTCGAGCCTTCAGTGTTTTAGAACAGCAGCACTTTCAATGGTAACTTCAAATATGGAGTCACGAAATCCTATGGATCGTTTATATACAGAAAATCACTCAAAAACGGAAAACGTCGCGGGCGTCAATGGGTTAAAAACAAGTGGCATCATGCAAAAGTACTGCCAAAGAAGCTTCATTAGAATGGTCATACATGTACCATAGGATTTCATCAACAGACTCAAAAGTTAGAACTACACTGTACATAATATTAATTTATTATAGATGTCTCTATAACAAAACTATGTTGACTATCGGAGTGAAATGGTTAATAGTAACTGTGTTGTGTGGCAATGATACAGGGTGCAACACTGTAACCCTGTAATGTTATTATTGACAATGATTTGTAATAATTATTGACAATTTAGATCAATCTATATCAATAATACAACCGACTCTCAGAACTTTTAATTCGAACCTTTAATTCAAATTCAAATTCTTAATGGTACAGTATGTTTGCATACGACATTTGATATGTGCGCAAGCTACTTTTAACGCCTTTTAACAACCTTTTTATTCAGCCTGATGATTGCCACCAAGCGTGAAACTTGAGTTACTGTTTTGTAACATCACGTTCCGTAAAAAACATAATCCTGCTGTACTATACTTATCGAGCACTCTCTGTCCAAGTGACGACGACCTCAAAGTATTATATCAATAATACATTTGAAACCATTTTTGGATCAATTTACTGGCACTTGCATGAATGATTTAGTGATTATTTTAAAATGTTGCATACTCAGCATATCAATTTTTTTTTGGCAAAAACTGTGTGTGGCAACTTTTGGATGGAAGCAACACGATATGATAAGCCTACATCAGTATATTTCAATAAGAATAATTTTTTGTGCATTCCCTCCCCTATTACATGTACAATGTATCCCACACATACAGCCACCTCTTATCCCATCTGGCTGCTAGAGGTGTACTTGTATAGGCTGGTTCACATAAGTGATGCAAATGCATATGCACATGTCAACATAATGCAAACAAATACAAATTTGTTACTTTTGAGCAAATGCATAGCAGTTACTCAGACACTCATCTGGAGCCACCTTGCATATTTGGAATGCAATGACAAGAGAGTTTTCCAGCCTTAAAGAAAGACTGCACAGATTAAGTACTTTGGCACTAATAATCTGACAAAAATGTCCCATTATAAAGTGCGACCTTGGCCTTAAGCCCAGTGGTTAAACATTCTAACACTGTTATACAACATGTCCAACATTTGTTGTGTAGCAATGTTGGACGAGCGGCTAAATGTCATTTAACATCATGTCAACATTGATACAGCGTAGAGTTTGCTTATTTTTTTACCAGTATTTGTAAAGATGTAAAAAGATTGGGTCCTGGTACTTAAATATGATTGGTTGTTGACATGTAATTACAGTGTGTACTGTAAAGCTGGCTACATGTAAATGCTCCAACAGGGTTAAATGTTAGCCAAAATGTTATTCAACAATGTTAGAACGTTTAACTGGAGCTTTACAGTATATGTATTGTGAAACAACAATATAAATTAACTGATTAAATAGGATTTGGTAAGTTTATATGTTGTTTCTTGGGAAAATTTTTTAACTGATTGTTTGATTTGTTATTAATTTCGCCAAATTTTATGGGTAAGCTTATATTTCGTGCCCAAACAAAATTTTAAGTTCAATACTTTCAAGGCTTTACACAAGATTTTTAGCTAACCCCCTAAAATTATCCAATTACCCGGCCATAACGCAACTTGTTAGGATACTTAATTTTAGTATTTTAGCTTCCTGGGTACCTACCAAGGCAAAGGTTTTCTTCACATCATAATGTCCTTCCGAATGTACTTTTCGGACAACTGTCTCAAACTCCTCGATGGGTACAATTATCTTCCCTGTTCGTTTGTGAACTAGGACTGCAGAGTTCGCTTCGCCATCAAACCCTACATCCATTCGTTCAGCCCAGTGCTTAAACCTCTCCCGTCTTGTGATGCCTCCTTTCGGTTTTGGAAAACCCGCCGCTTTTAGATCGGGTCCGCTCGGCCAAGGACATTGCCACCGAGGGAGGGTGGCTGAGGAGCGTTGCCGAATGCAGTTTAGAAACAGGTCATAAAGGATCCTCGGTAATGGCCCCGCGTGAGTTCTCCTCTTAATGGAGTTCTCATTTCCATCTTCTGCAAAGGTTTCATCCATTTGTTTTCCCACACAACTAAAGAGGAAAACTTCCGACAATAATGCGTTGAATACGAACCAACTTACCACGTTTTCTCTGCGCGCGCGCATGACGTCACGTAAAGTAAGAGGTCCCGTATGTTTCTACTTTTATCTGAAAACCGGCATGGAATGATGGAAAGGAAAAGTTGGACTATAACACCCAAAAATATATATATATATATATATTGCCCTATGGCTGGGATACAGTCATGTTGTATTTTCCCACGCTGTCAAATCAATCATTTCTAAGCCAATAACAGTACATGTTTGGAAAAGGTCTTGTACTGTATGAAAAGGAGCTTTTCATTTCAGCAATTCAGTCAATTCCGTTTGCAACTTTTTACGAATTGCTGTTACTGACGAGGTTGCAAGGAGATTTCCATTTACCATTTTCTGAAAATCTCCAAAATGTCGATGCGTGACTGAATGTCTTGATGCCTGATCAAAACTTAACGTCACGCAATTCGTGGTCAGGGCAGTTTTGACTGTTTTAAGACTATGAAAAAATTCTTATGATCTCACCAAGCTGCTGAGTAGTAAAACCCATTCACTTGAACTTGGGAGCCAGCTATTGGGAAGTACTAACCTGTTGGTGGCCTGTGTAGCTTCACTTGTGTGGTGTTTTGTGAAATAAACTTTTGATTTCACCGAATTGAGCACTATTTCCAACGAAAGAATTAATCAGGATCAGGGACCGCGGAGCAAGGTGAAAAGTGGGAGGGCTGACAATTGAAAATAATTTTTTCATATTGACATAGCGCAAAAAGTGGGGGCGGGGGCGCAAAAAAGTGGTGGGGGCGGGGGCGCAAAAAAGTGGTGGGGCCGCGGCCCTACCAGCCCCTCGTCCTCCGCGGCCCCTGAGGATAAAACGGGAATCAGACCGTGCGAAGGACAACCAAGACTAGCCTTGATCCCGGCTGCACACATATTCTTTGGGCAAGTTACGAGCCCAAAGAACGCTTAGCTAGCCAAATGCGGCTTATGACATTCAGTGAACTAGGGCTCCGCTAGGGTGAACATATTTCGCAAATGAACCATGGCCAGAACTGACAAAACTGGCAGTTCCAAAACGGTTCCTTATTAACCGTGCCAAAGATAAAAATTCAAGAAAAATCCCAAATTTCCATTTTGTAAAATATTGAAAAACTAATGGTACCATACAAAAGTACTACGGGGATGACAACTCTAAGGCCTGTCAGTTCGGGAGAAAAACAAAATTCTTTCGGGAATCTGAAGATTTTGCCGGGAATCGGGAGACTCGAAAAATTTTCGGGGAAACATGAGATAATGATGTTAAAATTTTGGGAAGTTTGAAATTTTTGCGAGATATTCCAAATTTTCGGGACAACTTTCAATTCCACACAGTATTGCTCAAACAGCGTTTGTTAGAGTTGTCACCCCCCGTAAGTACTGCCGAAGAGCTTTCAATTGAATGGTCACACCATGGGCTTTCGTCCAGACTCAAAAGTTAGAACTACACTACATGTCTCCATAATTGACTCTGGGAGTGAAAGGGTTAATCACGAAGGAAAATGAAGATAAAGTGCTCCACTCGTTCGATCATTTATCCCAAAGGGGTTTAGGGCCAAATAAACGCGACTGGACTGCAAGCAAGCGCTTTCCCCTCATTAGTATCCTAAGGGAGCTTGTTCGTAGGCTGATCAATACAAGCTAAATTTGACTAAAGAACAACAAAAAATGGCGAAGAAGCGTCGGGTGTGGTAAAGACCTGTTTATTGAATTGATTTATTGTGGTTGCCACTAAAATTATATTACTATCGTGCTTGATAAATTCTCTTGGAAAATTGAACGCCATTTCTCACTAAAATTGCAATAATATTTTTACTTTAAACGCATAGCTACCTATTCATTTCAATTTTTACTTACAGGCGAATTATTAGGGTATCTTGTATTCCTCACAAACTGACTGCGTGAACAGCAATTAAAACGCGATCCCTAAGATCTCCGCTAACGGACAGTTTCCTTGTAATAAACGAGCATGTCTCTTTTGACAATTTTTTGTATGAAACAACTTAAAAGAAAGTTAACATTATGTGACAAGTTTATCTTGTTTTACAAATACGTACTGGAAGGAACTTGTACTTTAATGTCATGTAGAATAACTAACGTTTGACTTAATAATGAACGTTTCACTGTTTCATTCACTTTATGTGCAAAACACTCCACATTCTTGGATTATTTTGGGTTCTTACGCCCGTCCCGCCCCGGGGTCCCGCCATTTTGAAATGGGGACGAGGTTGGTGATGGACATCAGAAGTCCGTCTCTGACGTCATAAATTCTAACAAATGCCGAGTGAACGGGAAGGGAATACCTTGTACTATGCGTCGTATGTACAGATACTTTACTTGAAACTTATAAAATCGAAATATAAAATAATGTAATGTACAGACCATTTTTGAAATTCTTGTTGAAAAAAATCTTTACCTAAGCATTAATGAACAGCTACATGTTTGTCATTTTTTCGTAATAAAGTGCCCATTTCGACCTCTGCTACACATGCAGAATATAAGCTAAGTATTTAGGAATTTCACAGAAAAACCCTTTAAAAAATCGTATTTTTTATGTTACTATATGAACGAGATTATAAATAACGAACGATTATTTTTTTCCTTTTCGCATGATCCTGAAATATGTTTCTGTAAAATATGCTCTGGCTGTCAGAAGCAGAAAAGACATCTTAACCGATTTACCAAATTAAAGTAATGCTAAAACAGTGGAAACAACATAATCCACCTTTACTGGCACTTTACTCTCTGACTACCATGAAGTGCAATGTCTAAATTACAGCTTTTGTAAACATTCCGACCACTGAAAATAGAATTCAAAGCCCTGAAGAAAATAAAAATGGATATTTTACCCTTGTCGACTTATGCATAATATAAGCTAAATATTCAGGAATTTTCACAGAACTGAAAACCCTTTAAAAAATCGTATTTCTTATGTTACTATATGAATCAGATTATAAATAAGGAACGATTATTTTTTTCATTTTCGCATGATCCTGAAATATGTTTCTGTAAAATATGCTCTGGCTGTCAGAAGCAGAAAAGACATCTTAACCGATTTACCAAATTAAAGTAATGCTAAAACAGTGGAAACAACATAAGCCACCTTTACTGGCACTTTACTCTCTGACTACCATGTAGTGCAATGTCTAAATTACAGCTTTTGTAAACATTCCGACCACTGAAAATAGAATTCAAACCCCTGAAGAAAATAAAAATGGACATTTTACCCTTGTCGACTTATGCATAATATAAGCTAAATGTTCAGGAATTTTCACAGAAAAACCCTTTAAAAAATCGTATTTCTTATGTTACTATATGAATGAGATTATAAATAACGAACGATCAATTTTCTTTCTTTTCGCATGATCCTTGAGTATATATCTGTAAAATACGCTCTGGCTGTCAGAAGCAGAAAAAACATCTTCACTGATTTACTAAAAGTAATGCTAAAACAGTGGAAACAATATAAGCCACCCAAACAGCAACAACAACAACAACAACACCTAAAACAACAACGTCTAAAATACTTATTATAACCTGTCTTATTATGGTGGACAGAAATGGTTTCGTTTACAATACAACCAACAACTCTCTCAAAGCGGACACCCCTGTAAGGCAGACGTCAAGTTATAGTTGTATATCTCTAGGAAATTAATTTTAACTGCATATTTATAATTACTTATTCGAATTAAATCATATACATGAGCCCTGTTGTTCGAAAGCCGATAAACGCTTATCTCGGAATAAATTTTAATCCAGGTTTCTGCTTCTCTTGTTTGATAATGTTTTCACTCCTAATTTTAATTCTTTTACTCCTAATTTAAGAGCAATCCAAGTCAAATTGTAGGCTAAAAAGAAATACAGGAAACTACTTTGTAACATATAGACTCGGATTAAAAGTTGGCCTTAATCCTGGGTTAACTTAATCGTGCTTTGAACAACACGGTCCTGGTGTGCGTTTCTCGAAGGTCCCGGAAACCTTTTCGGGCCGGAAGAGCCTTGTTTTGTGTACAATGTTTACGACAAAAAAAATTAGTTTTCGTTGATTTTGAAAGCTTAGAAATAAAATCTTAGTTGACGAAACAAGTCGGGCCTGTTTGCGGGCTACTAGTTATTGAGCCATTTGATACGAACTGTTAAAAATGGCTTTTCGGCCCGAAATGTCTTAACTTCGGGAACTTTGAGAAACGCACGCCACAGGTGTTTAAACTAGCTTCTAATCTATTTGATTTAAGAAAAATAAACGTTTGTAAACGTCACAAGATAAATAGAAGTTCAAAACGTCACAAGATAAATAAAACACGAAGACAATTCACCCGTTAAAACAAAAGTCAGGTACTACGGAAAAGACATACTTGTTTTCAATGATGCATCCCTCTGCATAAAAGGATGGAGCCATGGCATTTTGTTTCCATTGGGCCGATTCTTCTTCCTTTACCCCTAGTTCAAAGGCTTTTCGCGCTCCGACTGAAGGATAGGAAACGGGTTGTCATATATGAACATTCTCACTCTGTCAAGCCAGGTATCAGGTAAATTAGTCCGTCACCAGCGCACTCACAGGACTTCTTCACAGTCTCGGAAGCCTCCTCGAGCAGTTTTTTTAAGCCATCTGCGTTCAACGTGGATTCCTGATGTCACTTAGCGTGTACCACTGCGCCACTGACGTCTTGAGCTCGGCTTCTGACAGATCAATCAGCAGTCCACCGAGAAATTCGTTCTCACCGACATAGTCATGATCCAGCACAGTAACCTGAAGATGACGCTGCCGTGCCTTTCGCTCCGACATACTGTAACACAAGGTTTCGTTAAACGTTGGGTTAAGCGTCTTCCGCGCAATCTTCGTCTTGAGTTTCGTGGCTTTGATAGGGTCCGGCAGCAGGTACAATTTGACGTACGGATCCGCTGGATTCGTCTGATTCCTTGGAGATAACTCCTTCGCATGCATGACCATGATACGGAGTGCTTCACGCTCGTGTCGAATCAACAACTTCACTTTACCGCCGATAGGTCGCTCGCGGTGTCGCTTCTCTTCGGGGAGTAACCGCATTGAGAATGAGCTCGCCTCTCGGTTGTCCTGCTTCAGCGGATGAAGAAAGGTGTACAGAAGTTCAGATTCGGCAATTTCCGGCGGCATCATCAGCAGGTGTCGGATGTAATCGTCGAGTTCATGTCGTCTCCGCTCGGCAACTACTCGGATTTGCGACCGACCGATGTAGATCTTGCTCGGAAGCCTCGGAAAGTTGGTGTCTGGAAATGCTTCGGTGAGCTTTATGTGCAGCTCATGAAAGTGACTGAATCGACGAAACACGAAGGACGGTTCTTGAACACCGACGCGGCAGATGTTGACAACGTAGATGTAATATTTCTCAGGATTGTAACGCTTCTCGAAGTCTACGACTCGCGCAGAATCAACTAAACCGTCCGAGTCAACTGAGTACGTCCCACGAGCGAAGGAAAGAACAGCAGGGCCTGATTTAGAGGTCGTAGCTTTTGAAAGACTTAGTTGGCTAACGTCGCGGATCTGCGCCACGTTATGAATGAAGAAGTTGACTTGAGTAAACCACGAGGAGAGACTGGACTCTATGAGCCGAGTGAAAGCGGCGGTGGCTTCTCCCTCGGTGGAATCTGGGAGCAAGGAATCCCTGACGTACTTCAAATCAGCGACCTGGCTCAAACAAGAAATTCCGGAATTAAGCATCAAGGACAGCAGGTTCAGGAACAGGTTGGAATGGCATCGGATGACGTTGAAAGCCTTGCAACAAAGGTCAATAAAGTCCTGAAAACGACTGCTCGGTTCGTAACCACCGTTTATGACGAAAGCCATGTCCGAAGTCAGCACGAAGGGAGCCCGATCGCGGCGGAATGAACCGAACATCTGTGCGTCTCCAAGGATCTTGGCGAAGTCGATGTGAAATAGGTGACCACTTCTCTTGATCATGATGTTGTCGTTGTGGCGATCGCAGATTCCAAGGACGTAGGTAGCCACGCAGTATCCTGCGCAGGAAGCCGTGAAATTCTCCACAGCTTGGTGGTAGCTCTCCTCACCAGGATTGCAGTTTTGGATCCATCTTGCAATTGGCTCGTCCTTGAAAGATCCAGCCAGACCCAGCTCGGTGTGGATTTCCCGAAGTGTTCGCGACTCCTTAACGATTTCCACCATCCCCATTCCGACGCCAGTGGCTACGCACTTGTAGGTGATCATTTTTAAATCGATTCCCTCTCGTAACCAGATCTTGTTCATGATACCCACCAGTTGCATGATCAGCCTGTCTTGTCTCATATCGTCGCCGATTTTGAACATGGCGTGAACGTCTTCGCCAAACGGGTCTGCGTTCTTGAAAATGAGCTTCAGAGGTGCGGAGTTGGAGGTGAAGTAGCCGCAGGCTCGCAAGTCGACGCCTTTGACTTCGTAGCTAGGGCTTATAGGAAGCCTAACGCTCGTAAACATGTTAGCAGCAACAACCGCTAACTCTTGCTGAAGAACGTTCATTCTTGAAGAATCTTTAGCGCTCTTGACTTGCTGCGCCACTTGGGTCAAATCACACACGATCTCGTCTTGTTTGGTGAACTCAGTTCTCTGTGCATTTCCACAGATGCTCAGCAGGCCGCCAAGAATGATCTGAAAGCGCTGACCGAACTGAGGATCGCTGATGTTGTCTTTTAAGTACCAGAACAGGTAATGCAAGACGCGGACGCTGCTGAGAGCACGGCGTACAAGGAAACGAACCAAGGACGAGTCGTGGTAGATTTCATACTTCAAGGCCTGGACAAGCTGAGGAAGGTAATCGCACAGTTCGTCATCCACAAGTGCCTCCATCCACTCCAGCGCTGTAGCTCGCACACGGGTGTCTGGAAAGCTGACTTTGAGCAACTCCATGGCGTCCACTGGCCTCAGAGGCGCCCACGAAGCCAGTAAGCTGTAGATTACTGGAAGGTATTGGTACTCCCAAGATGGGGCTGCAGACAGAATAAGAGGCAACGCTTTGGGCACTGACTTACAGTAATGGCGGTGCTCCCACAAAAGTTCGCTCTCCTCCGGTTTCAGCTCATTGAAAAGATCTTTCTCCAAAATGGGCTTGTATGCATCGGCGGTCTTGGCTTGAGGTTCACAGCGATCAGTTTCATCGTAGACTAACCAGCCACTGCTTTCGAAATCTGGAAACACAATGTCAGCCAAATAGCGCTCAAACTCGACTTGCAGAATGACACTTGAGGGATGTAGAAGGTTTGATGTGCAGGAACCCACAGGGTTTGCAACGTCATCGGGCCACAACCCAAGAAGTTGCGTCCCTGACACCAAAACGCCTTTAAAGTCGAAGAGGGGCACAGCTACCCAACCAAGCGGTGCTCTGGTTGCGTTTAGTGTATTGCCCTTGCTGGTTGGGGCAATGCCATAAAGGGTCAGGCAGAGGCGTGACTCTCGCGGGAGCTGACGCACTTGGATATTGAACTGCAGCCACTCATCCCATCGCAGCTGGTCAAAGAAATGCCTGGTAATCTTCTGCTGTTGCGTTACTTCAACAGCACAGGACAAGCGTCCTCCGTAGTAAATGCCACAGTGGACTTCGAAGCGATCAAAGTCCTGATTCCACTGCACGGGCAGCCTGTTGGCGAACGCCACGTGAATGCGAACGTTGTCTGTCATGGCGGTCACCTCTATGGATCCGGCCAGTTTGGGTCTGTCAACCCTCGTGGGTACAAACTCGGTATCATAAGCGTCGCAGTACATCTCAATCAGATGCAAAACGGCTGACTGCAGCTTTGAGAGGGCATCAAAAAACACTGCCTGGTCAGGAACCATCCTTTCGGGTGTTTCAGCGTTCTGAAGACTCTTCAAGTTTTCAACTGAATTGATCACTTGTTTCGTTTCCAAAGTAGCTAGAGTTGCACAGACTGCTTTCACAGATTGAATCACTGGTCTAGGCTCAAAGCGTGGGTTACTTTGGCTGGTGACCTCTTCCACTAACTTAACAAGTTCATCATTAAATACCTCTAAGAGCATAGTCAGCCCATATTCAGAGACAGCCGTGCTGACGGGGCAATCAAAGAACTCCTTGTAGTTCCGCGGGACACTGTCATCTAAGTCGTCTTCTTCAGTTCTAATCAGCTGTCTGGAGATTTGCCAACTTTCAAGGAGCACGAGTTCGACTTCGCGACCAAATTTAATGCATTCCTGGACATAACCATATTGAATCAGAACACCATTTGCTTGGAAATACTCAGATCGTCCACATACTTTGAGTACATAAACATAAGCGGAGCTCAAGTTTATTAGTTTACTGTCATCTGATAAAACACTCAAAGCAAGTTCAATGATTTTGCTGATGTGACTGTGAACATTGAAGGTAAACTTTAGCGTGTCCTGCCGTCCCTCAGTGTAGATAGCAATACATGCTTCTGTGTTGTGTGGAAATGTTTCGTAATCGTAAGGTATTGTGGGACTTATCACATGACCAGTGTTTGTTTGATCATCCCGGTGGAAGTTCGATCTGAGTCCAGACATCATTGTACTGAAAGCAACAGCCTCTTCATTTCTCTCTTTGGCAACATCAAATAGGCCATCTCCATAGAAAAGAAACTTAGAATTGCGATCACCTGACATTGATGGACTTGGTAAATTTTGGTCTGGGAATGAGGAGGAGAAAGGGCGATGGGAGAGCTTAGGAGCAGGTGGACGAGCTGGAGGAACAGATTTCCTGCGAGATACAGTCTCCTTTTGGGACTTGTTGGGCCCTTTGCCAGTCTCTTCAGGGGGAAGCTGCACTTTCAAAGGCCTTATTTTGCTAGAATAAGTGTTGGGCTTATCAGCACTCTCATTTACCTCCTCTGGAAAGACACAGTTACTTGCTGGAGACTTTTCAGAGGCAAGCATTTCCTCTCTGCTTTCTAATTCCCCTTTAAGCTTGAGGGTGATAGAACCATAAGGATGTTCACTACTGAAATTTGATGATGAATTGCTTGTGAAAGACTGGTTTGTACTTTGAACTCCTAGGGCAGAACGTTGACTGTTCAATGTCACAGACAGGCTGGAGGTGTAAGACTGTGAGCTGTGACCTTTTTTATACACCCCTGAGCCATTGTAAGAAGTTGTTCCTTCATAATCCAATAACTCAGAAGGAGGCCTAAATGACTTATGGAAATTAGCAAATCCACCATGAGGAAGCTGGGGGATATTATTTTGTGTTTTCACTGGGCTCCTAGGCGGCGATAACTCATCCCACGAACGAGATGTCCTTAATTTATACTCTTGATTAAACAAACTGTCACGACCTGACTCACTGTCTCTCGAGAATTCAACCCATTTGAATGGGTCTCCATCATCAGGAAGACTTGCGAATCGTGTTTCCGTTTTTACAGCTTGCACATGGTGGTCAGAATATTTACTATTGTTTCGAGCATTGCTGGACGGATGGCCGTCTGACGGACAGAAGTTTGGTGACAACGAACGTGTGCTTTCAGTTCCAGAACGACTTCTCGCGGCGGCGCTGAATTCAGAAGACAAAACTGATAACCAAGATAATTCCGAATTTATGGCCGCATTGTCTTCTTCGTCGGACGAAAAGGACATAAGGTTATCCAAATTCGCCATGTTTTACGTCATGTGAAATACAAAGCCACAACAACACGACACGACGGTATTAAATTGCTAATTAGTTCACTTTGATTTCACAACTTTCAGTAGAATAGTTTTCCCCTCTCCTTGATCCAAAATGTTACTCGCTTGCATATTTAAAAAATGTAGCGTGTCTTTCCATTACGAAGAGCTTGTAATGGCTGTAACAGTCGTAAACGGATTACAATGAAACCGGAAAACGCTGCTCAGCGTGGGCAAGAGCGGATTCGAAGTACAAACCAAAGTTGTCGTTGTTCCCTATCAATTTTACAGCGCAGAATTCCGTGCATCAGGTCCTGCTTTGATGATCAATGTATCTTATGCACAATCGATCCACGGAATTGCTCAAAATAAGGCGGCGTTTTTCGATTGCAATTTCAAAACACTGAAATATAAACATGTCAGTTTTGTTTTCAACAGTTACGATGCTACGCAAGTGCGCATGTTATTTATAACACAGCCGCTGCTCAAATATGGCTCAAAACAAACATGGCGGACAAGGTTGCACTTGTGGTAGCCGGTTTATTTGATGAATTGAGGCTTTGTTTGTGCCTATAATGGCCACCTTTGGTTGGAGTTATAAGTCAAACGTAAGTGGAAGCAAACGGCCTTGTGAGCAATCGAGAAAAGTGGAGGAATGGCAGAAGAACCGTCCTGATGCAAGCACGAAACCACTTCATCCCCAGTCACACACTGCAGAAACTTTGACTGCTGGGACGCCACAAAGAAGGAGAAAATGTGAGTCATAAGTTAACTTTTTAGTTAACTTTAAAAAAGATATGTCGAACCCACGGCCATTTGGGTTCTAATTTGTAATTTTCCCTGCTTAGTATGCTGCTTAGTATATAGACACTGAATGGAATAGAGCCAACGGACAACTGCAAAGGTACCGGATCCTGGAGGATCTAGTCAGCAAATTTACGACTGAAGTAATAAACAAAATAAGAAAGTCTGACTGTACAGTTGGGAAAAAACAAAATTATACAACTGAACAGTCCCAACTGTACAGTCAGCCTTTCTTATTTTGTTTATTAGTATATAGGCAAAATAGTTGAACAAAAAAGTTAAAAAAAACTGCGTGGCACTTGTCACAACTTTCAAATTTTCGGCACTTTTCTACATTAACATTTTCTATTATTGATTAGTATATATGCTGATTAACTAATAATTAACATGTTGGTGTGGTGTCCAATGGGATTTTTACTGACTAAATAGATGTACATGTAGATTTAGATTTATACCCCGGGTTGGCGGTGTCTGACATTTGGAGACTGCAGACTGCAGACTGCAGACCGCAGACTGCAGACCGTAGACCGCAGACTGCAGACTGACTGACACTAAAATTTCTAATGACAATAATGTCATCAACAATTTTTCCCGCATAAAATTAAGTCAGCCACGTTCCCAAGATTCTTTGTGGAATTCTTTGTGTTGAACTACGACCCGTCCACCATAATGGCGTCAGATTCCAGGTACGATTCGTTGTTCTTCTTAGGTTTAGTCTGTTATTGAACACTTATATACATTGTAAAGGTGTTGTCCGGGCGGTGTTTATCTTTGAGCGGCGCGAGAGTTAATAGAAGCGAGTGTTGGTACATGTATTAAAAACCCATTCTCCTTTGCGCCAAATCTAATTTGCATGCGCCACCACTGGGGCCTCCGCGAAACTGACGCAGGGGCGAAACGACGTCTGTTTTCTCAGGCTACTTCAGTCGAATATTCAACTGAAGTTGTAAATTCAACACAAATAAATTTGACATTTGTGAATCAAATGTCAACTTTTCCCGGGAACTTTTTAAATTCGAGTCGACCCAAATAGGTATTAGATTTGACCCATGTAAAATGCATCGTTTAAACCAGGGCTTGCCTAAATCGCCGAAAACGTTTGGCCGAACATATTACTCCCATCCAAAGAGGAAGTCTCGATCAAAGTATTCAGTCTGTGGTAGTCTACAGGGCGCGACAAAAGCGCTGTCCGATAGCCCGGGGCTAGTGAAGCGACCCGTCGGGCTAGTGTCTTTTTGTCGGAGTTTGCCCGACGGGCAAGCAATATTTGTTGCCTTTTCTCATCATTAAGTTAAGAATTAAAATAAGAAGTGTGTAATAAACAGTTCTCTAGTGAAAGTGAATGCGAGGAACATTTTAAAAATGTAAGAAAATATCAACGGCGAACAAAAGAAATGGAATTGAATGATGCGTTTTCGTAAATAATTATAATGAACAGTTGCGGCCGTAATAATTATTGTGTTCTCACTCCTCTGCTTTTAGGTCTTTAAAATCGCTGTTGTTTTCATTGTATTAAGTTCAAAGTAAACCAGTTAGGATCTTTCTTGTCGATTAAGACCGTTTTCTTTAAACAAGCTAGACAACTTGAACATTTGCCGACACAGTCGTTGCGTTAATTAATACTGGATAGATTGTTTTTCCCACAAACGGCAAATATTTTTGCCGTCTGCCGTTTCCATGGGAAAGTGAGTAGTTTCACGTTTCTCAAACTCATGAACATGTGAATTAACTTCAATTTTTCTGGTGGATTTATTTTACGATTCGAGGAAAAGTAAGGATACTGCAAGCTGCCGTTTGCCGTGTACGCGTAGAACACCGTGCGTAATTTAATCTCTTGATACTCGCAAGCAAGTCACGTAATATAAAATGTGTTATTTTTGTTGTATCAAACTTCCGAAAGGGCTTGCAAGATATTTTACGTTATCCAAAGGCGAAAAATTTCGAATAAGAGTACTAGTTTCATTGATCGATCGAGCATAACTTTCATAACCAGCGCAAAAATAAGTTTTTCTCGTAATTTATAATTTATTCCGCAACATTCGCCGTCGGGAGCAAACATAGTTGGAGATTTTTTGCCTCTTGGTGTAATATTCATTCCTTGTTTAAATTTGTTTGTTTTTAATAATTAATTTACTTTTGGGCTAGCTCTTCAGAGCTCCGGGCTAGTAAACTAAAGTAGCAGCTTGCCCAAAGGGCAAGCTGATTTTTTCATTTTCATCCCACCCTGGTCTACCACCGATCTGTTCATAAGTCCATCTATTTCCACAACAAACAAGATCAGGGATATTTGAAACCTTTCGAATAATGCAAAGATTTCATAAAACATCTCCGTGATATTACGTAATTATCATACGGAAATATCCCAAATATCAAACAACAATAACCTAAGAACAACAACAAATCTTACCTGTAATCGAACAGCATTACAGTACTTTAGTGTCAGTCAGTCTGCAGTCTGTGGTCTGCGGTCTGCAGTCTGCAGTCTGCAAATGTCAGACACCGCCGGGTTCCAGAGGCTTTTCTCACGCTTTCATCACGCTTTCATCACTCTCAAATTAAATGTAAGTGGTTTCGCCCCCTTGCAAATTCGCCCCATACAGGGCTTCTGATATTACGCGATGGTGCGATTTCGCATAATCGGCCTCAAATCGCATCCGATCGCATAATTCACGAAAAATCGCATAATTCATAAAAAATCACACAAAATCGTATAATGTGAACAAACCACACGATACACTATCGTTTTAGCTAAGAAACTTGTGCTAAAATTTGTTTTTTTTATTGAATTATCCTGTATCAAATAAACAAACCGCCACTTTCGATCGAAACTGCGTTCGTTCTTGGCCACAACAAGCTTGGTAACCGCGTAAATTTCTTGAGCACATGTTTTATTTAGCCTGGTTACTAAGGTTAACCACGATGGCCTCTTGTTTACAGACTCTTTTCTTGGATTCTGTCGTTCTTTTTGGATGTTCCTTCATAGCTAAAAGCTTCAAAATGTCCCACAAAGATAGCGAGCACCGTTTTAAAACAGGTATTTTCGTTTTCTTCCTCTGAAACCTAGTAAAACATACATAAAAAAGTTCCAGAAAAAATCACATAATTTGCATAATTTTCCGCATAATAGTCCTTGCTTATCGCATAATTTGCCATAAAAAAATCACATAATTTCCATTTTTTTATCGCGTAATATCAGAAGCCCTGTAAAGACAGTAGAGAACACCACACACATCTGAATTCCAGACCAAAGTCTGTATACATGTACATGTATAAATTTGCAATGGTTGAAAGACTATAAATTCAGTCAAATCCTCCAAAGTACCGCAAATACTCACTACCATTCCAAGAAAGACCAAAATGAGAGACAGCAAATGAGTAATGATTATTTCATGAGTATTACTGAGGCAGCACACAGGCTACAGCAGCTGTAGTCACAGGCCAACCTACATGTATTTTCAAAGCACGTCTTTTCTTGTAGTGACAAGGTTTTTGAGGTCTTGCTCGGTTTTCAGTTGAATCCCAAGAAAGACTATTAAACTTCAATAAGGGTTTTTCAACTGCTTTCTTAAATTCATTTTTTCCATAAAATGGCGTATGTAGGTCTTCCTTTCCTTCTCTCCTCATTCCCCCTCCCCCTCTCCCTCCCCCTCTCCCTCCCCCTCTCCCTCCCCTTCCCCTTCCCCTTCCCCTTAGGGTTTTTCAACTGCTTTCTTAAATTCATTTTTTCCATAAAATGGTGTATGTAGGTCTTCCTTTCCTTCTCTCCTCATTCCCCCTCCCCCTCTCCCTCCCCCTCTCCCTCCCCTTCCCCTTCCCATTCCCCTTCCCCCTCCCCCTCTCCCTCCCCTTCCCCTTCCCCCTCCCCCTCTCCCTCTCCCTCTCAATCCCTCTTCTGACCCCCTCCTCTAAAGAAGGACTGCTACCCAACTTCAAGGATTATGAAAATAATAATATATGTATGTGGGGAATGGCCCACTACTGCTCAGGGGAATGGAGTTGCTGAAATGAATAATCACTGTGATCACTTTGAACATCCTCCATCTTCCCCCACCCCATGCTACTAAAAAAGCATTTGACTTGAAACTAAACATTCTTGAAACTGAACATTCATTTGGAAGTGTATTTTTAAGAGGGGTACATGTACCTAAAATGGGAGATGGGGTTAATTCATTCCAATTATAAGGTTTGCAGAGAAACCAAAAGCCTTGATGGTTGATTATTATACATGACTAACATGTGCATACACTGTACAGTGGTCATTTAGATTCATATATTAATTATTCAGTTATTTGATCTCTTTTTGTAATAATTTTTTGATTACATTTTTTATACATACTAGATGATCCAAGGGCCAAAATATTTGTTGGGAACCTTGACTGGAAAACAAAAGAAGGTATAATTATAGTCACTCCCTGAGTGATTAATATTTAATACTGGAGATCAAATTATTTTTCATTACCACATCACCACGGCCTTTACTCAGTGACCTTTGTTACTCTTGATGTGCTCCAAAGTTATTTAGTGTATGCCTTATCAAACAACCTAGTAGAAGTAAAAGTTTCTGACATTGTCTCTGCAAGACGTACATGTATTAAAGGTCCAGTATTGTCCATTATGCTTCAGGCGCCTCTGTTATTGTTTTGGTTTGCACAGGAGTGAGGCTTCTGTTGTTCAGAGGCTCATGGAGAATAATGGTAAATACTGGGTCTTTAAATACTACATTTTGCACAGTTGAAATATAGTCTTAGAAAGTGATATCTGAAGATTACAGTCAAACCTGTGTTAATCAGACACCCTCTGGGAATGCTCTAGTGTCTGCTTTATACAGGGTATCCGCTTAAAACAGGTTCCTATATAGAAAACATATCTTCTTAAAATACCATTCCAATGAATGTTGCAAGTTATTGTTAACTTACAGTGAAACCCATAAAACCGTGAACGCCTAAAATTATTTCTGGAATGTTTATTGTTGTGGGACCAATCAGATTCGAGACGTAACCGCAACAAACTGCAAGAGTAATTAGCTGAAAGGTTTTGATCACGAAACGAGTCAGTGGCTTTTGCCGATCCACGATAAATTCTCAGTTTCACCGCCGATTTACAAACACTCTGATAAAGTTTCCCTTTATCTTACTCTGGTGCGGAGAACAGTGCATGCAAATTTTGAAAAATTACACTCGCATTTGATTTAGGTCTCTGAGTTCGGTAGTTGTTACTTTGGACTGACGGAATCGAAAACATCAAATGACGGCCAAAAACAAGCACGTTTTGAGGCAAAACCAAAGAAGTGATAAATGGAATGTTTATGCAAACACCGAAGGAAACGTATCTTTTTTAAAAAATACTAAACGCGCGAAACACTTCTACTAGAACTGGACATTTGTTCACTTGTGCCGTCTATCCTTCGCTCATACAGAAGCTCTCTGAAATAGAAAAGAATAACAACTTCAGTATTTCCAAAGGGTATAAAAAAAATTGAGAATCGTGGAAGAAAACTCCAGCTCGTTGTTTCATGTGACTAACAGCTTGCATGACGGAAGAGTTTTGCTGTGAACGAGCTTCATGACATTTGCATGCACTGTTCTCCGCACCAGAGTAAGGTAAAGGAAAACTTTTGCAAACTTTATTCAGTAAACTGTTTTGGTCAAACAGGGAAAAGGCTGAAACCTACAAATGATTATAACTGACAACACCAGAGAGGCCTTTTTTTAAAAAAGCGAAAACTGAATACAATTATTCTGCTCCCAGACGCGCTGTCTAGCCGTGTCTGTTCAATTATTTATCTCTTTTCAGTAAAATATCGTTTATAGTTATTCTTTGCTTATGCATAAACTCTGAAATAGAAAAAAAAAAAAAACAATTTCAGAGCTCGAGTGTTTGTAAATCGGCGGTGAAACTGAGAATTTATTGTGGATCGGCAAAAGCCACTGACTCGTTTCGTGATCGAAACCTTTCAGCTAATTACTCTTGCGGTTTGTTGCGGTTATGTCTTGAATCTGATTGGTCGCAGAACAATAAACATTCCAGGCGTTCACGGTTTTATGGGTTTCACTGTAAATAAGGTGGCTCCATGTTGTTTTTTGGCGGTGAGGCATGTGGGCACGAAAATTGCATGAGCATGCATTTGTTTATTGTGATGACATCATGAAAATAATTTTATAGAGATTTTCATGGTAGGTAGTGTTTACAAAACATTTATTGCGCGCATTCCACGAGGTAAATTTTATAAAAATTGGCAATTTGGTAGGAGTTTCTTGGTTCGCAATCACAAAAAAGACATTAATTTTTGTGCATTATATAGTTCATTATGCAAACCCAATAAACGTAAAAAATAAAAAGTTGGTAATGGGCTTTTTAACAATAAAAACAACCATTTCAGTCAACTTTCAGGTGTACATGTCCGCTTAATAGAGGTGCCCATTCAATACAGGTCTTTTTTACAGTAATCTGCATGGGAACAAAATTTTGGGACTTTAAACTGTAGTTACTGTCCATTTATAGAGAGGGGGAGGGAGGGGGTAAAATGGCATCCTCTTAATACAGGTTTTACTGTAGTCATTTTATGTTTTTGTCCAGAATAATTATGGTCAAATGAGTGCTGCCTAAAATTATTTTTAGTTATTGAATATTAATCCTGAGAAGTGTTGATGACTACATGTGTTTGTTGTATTTTTCAGTTACCCTTGCTGAATACTTTTCCACCTTTGGGGAAATTGAAGCTGTTAAGGTAAGCACATGTTTACAGACTGTATTGGAGTGATAATGTATTGATACAATTTTGTTTCCTGTCATTGCTGTATACAATGTACCTAATTCGTGTAGTTTCATTTCTCTTACTGTTTAAACATGGAGCAAGCCTATGTATACCGAGGTTGAGTCATTAAATAGTTATTATACCCTGTCAATCACAAATTCTCTGCATATTGTTTTCTTTTTTAATACATTTGCTTCGTTTGAATAGAACAGTTTGATGAAGAATACGTGTAATATCCAGTATTGTTTCTGCACTAACAACAGCTGTAAAGCTCAACAATTTTGAAAAAAATGCCAAACTCAGTTTTTATGAGATTTGTTTTACACATTATGTAGTTCTTGGTGTGCTTAAAAAGGGGCATGGTTGATCACAGGCTGCCTGAGTTGCTTTCATTCAAACCAATAACTTTAGCCACAAAAGTTGAATTTCCATGAAATGGACTCAATAAACTACGGTATCAGGTAAACAAAACGTATTGTTTTAGTCCAAGCTTTGTAAAGTTCTACTTAATGCTTTTCATAAAATTTTAATCATTTAGCTTATTTTATCAGCTTTTGCATAAAGTTAAACCCATAAAAATTACCCGTTGAGTTCTACTCGTGCAGGACCATTAATTCAACATCTGCCGTTCCTGATTTTAAATTTATTTAACAAACACCTCGAAGGGCATGTGCACTTTCCTTTTTGAACAATAAGACTGTGATTAGAATTAGCTCTACTAAGGTATTACACAACTCGTGCTCTAATTGTTGCTAATGATGTGAAAAAGCCAAATAAACCCACTTCATTTGATTTGTGTACATGTACATTGTAAATCTTGATGTTTGAATCAGTATTTTCAAAATAAATTTGATGTACATGTATAATTTACTGAAGGTACATAATTTTGTTTACATTAACAATTCAGTGTCAGGATTTCACAAACAATTTTCTGACTTTTGCAACAATGTAGGTTGTCAAGGATCGTGAAACTGGTGCATCAAGAGGGTTTGCCTTTATTACATTCTCTGAAGCTGAATCAGGTATAAAATCAATTCATATTCACTGAACATTATTTCAATAGAATAGAAGCCATTCACGGTCTACATAAAGATGTAGCTACATGTATATAAAAAGAATAATGAGCTACTTTTAAGACATGTACAACTGTAGTAGATGAAATCCTTTCATGTGGTTTGTTTATGTTGTGGTTAAAATTCTTCTTTGGTTTAAAAATTTCAAACTGGCTTGATGTTTTGTTTCCTTTGTCTCATGTTATGGCAATGAATTGGATACAAAGGGAAATAGAAATATTAAACTGGTTTGAAAATGTTTAAACCAGTTTGGTTTTCAGTTTCTCTTCTCTCAGATTGTGATGTTTATAAACTGGGTTTGAAAATTTTCAAACCAAATAAAAGTTTGAACCACAACATATATATCAATGGCCGCATTTCTTTTTTCATACTCTTACATTTTCACTCTGCTCCTACCCCGTGGCCTATAAATAAATTATTGTCCAAAAATTGAATACATGTAGTTGCTGCTGGCCAAGGATTGAAGCTTGATAATGGGGGTGTAAGTGATATGTGCGCCAGTTACCCCAGGAGGGGAAGGAACATGTACGTTCCATTAGAAGTTTCCATGGGGTGCAATGTTTTTAAATGCAGGGACTAAACAGAAATTAATATTTTAACATGATAACAAAACAACGTATGCCCCCTTAAAAAGGTACATACATACATACATACATACATACATACATACATACATACATACATACATACATACATACATACATACATACATACATACATACATACATACATACATACATACATACATACATACATACATACATACATACATACATACATACATACATACATACATACATACATACATACATACATACATACATACATACATACATACATACATACATACATACATACATACATACATACATACATACAACTTTATTTAAACTCGGTAAAATCATTCAGGACATGTATATAAAAAGTGACAATTATATCATTAAAAATATATATACACTTCACTTACATGTACTGTTTTACAAGGTTGCCGAGTGGGAAACCGATGATTGAAATAGTCGGTTTATTTCCCTTTTAAATTGCCCTATTGACTTGATATTCCTTACATCTTGTGGTAAGGAGTTCCACAATTGAGCCCCACTATAGCTAAAGCTAGGTGCAATTTCAGATGTGCTCATTTCAAAACAAAACAAAAACTGCTTGTCAGCTTCGCCTGAGCTAAGATGCGGAGTAGCTTATAATTCCAACAACTATTTCTCCAATTGAAAGCCCCTTCTAGCAGACAAAAATCGATGCAAAAGTATTGCAGCAGTACCTTGAAATTCATGTGGAAGAAGTTTGACACCAAACTGCTGGTTAAGTTTAGAAAAATGTTGGAAAACGCAGCACTGGAAATTTGAGCAGGTTTTGGAGCATTTTATAATGTTTACAGAACTACTGAATACTTTTTAACGGTTCGTACGATTTGAAATCGGCTTAGAATTTAGATTTATCAATCATCAAGAAGGGTTCTCCCAGAATTTCGGGCTCGTCGATTGTTTTTTAAAAGAGAATCAAGTATTTAAAATTGCAAGAGAATTTTAGGGCTAAATTTTGATGGACTTATACTTCCGCTCTTCTGCTCCAATGGTTTTGCCGAAACTTGGTTAGGGTATGTATCATTTTTAAGTCAATGTAAGCTGATTCCAGAAATTTAACACAAAAATAACGGCAAAATTTTTCACTGGGTACGATTTTTCTCATAAATTTGTCTATCATATTATTGCTAAATAATAGCTGTAACTTTTCACAAAGTTTTATAGCCATCGTTTTAGGGCCGAAGAAGTTATGACCCAAAGTTTGTCATAGACAAGTGCGCCCGAAATAACGACGGAGCCACCTTTAAAACGTTAAAACGGGTTATTTTCCAAACTGGTTCGTCGCTAAGCGAGGTTAATATAATAGGATAACCATTTTGCTCCATGCACGCAGCATTTTGACGCCTAATAAAAGAGAAAGGAACAACTCCGTTTAAATTCCGAAATATCGAAAATTATAATTCAACACATTGATACACTGCCCAAATAATATGGTCAAAAAGTTATCGATAAACGCTATGTCTACATGACGTATATCCAACGACATAGGTAAATTTTCTTTTACCGTAGTTTTCCAGTGAGTAACTTAAAATTCTGACAAAGTTCATCGCTTCCAATGTAGATAGTTACCAGAAACTCCCCTTACAAATTCTGAAAGAAATTGAAAAAGAAAAGTTTCTAATACCTGGAATTCGGAAAACAAAAAAGCTACAATTGCCATAACAACCAGTAAACTCATTGCCATCTTCAACCCCAGAAAAAAAAATTAAATTTGTCTTAAAACATATTAAAAAAACCTCTTAAACTCATTTTAATTTTCAAGTTTACAAAAAAATGGGAGCACCCCTCTTCCCCTCCCTGACCACTTCTCTCTAACAATAATCCCTGTTACGGTTGTTGGTTCAATAAGTTCTTCCCCAATTTCCTCCAAATAACTGCTTTTGTAAGCCAAATTATACGGAAACATGTGTTATTGACTTTTCTTTAGCAAAATGCGCAAATGGAGCAATGGGTTGATGACGAGTCACGTTCTTGCAGTAGGTCTTAGATGTTGCTACGTAGAGAAATGGATCTTTCTTGTATTCGTCAAATAAACTGTGGTTCACGTATTGTGCAGGCGCTTTCCTTTGAATATTTTCAATAAACCCTCGCCAAGCTTCTTTAGTCCCTTTAAGCGACGCTGGATAGCCGCGATGCAATGGGTTAACGACTGTCACCGGGAAAAACAGCATTGCTTGACCGCGAAATTTTATCTCCACAGCAGAAGCGACATATTTGTCAGTTAGCCACCAGTTACCCCATTCGTGTCGCGTGTCAAGTGGAAATATATGGCGAGCGGCATTTGCGTGAAACGCGTTAAAAACAGGATCAAAGAATATGGTTGGATTGGCAAGAGGAGTGCTGTTCAATGCTTTTCCACAGATGGTTTGCATCTTATTGCGAACATTCTGTCCTTCTTCGCGCTGTTCAAAATCGACTACACCGACGGCTGGTCCGTACTCCAGAAGCCAGTTTTGGAAAACTAAGATTGGAGTGAGCCATTTCATTTCCGGAGTGGCTGCACTGTTAAACGTCAGGGATATATCATCGTCGGTGAAGATGTAATAGATGTAACCGGGTCTTTTGTCCATTGCGTGGAAGAACAGCGTATTTCGCCCCGATCCCCAAGTGGTTGTATTGTCAAACAAGTACGTGACATGGGGTGGTTTCACTTCTCTACATTCTTTTCTGTAACTCAACACAATCACATCACATCGACATTTGAAAGCTGTGCTTAGTTCCAAATTATGAATCAGTTTAAGTCGGAGACACTGCTCCGTTTGCGTAAGAAAAACAAACGGTCGCACGCCCGTTTTCTTCACTGTCCAATCCACGTCTTTTTTAACTGCTCGTGCATCGTTGAAACGCATGATTAGTTCGATGGGATTAAGAAAAAAAATAATTATCAAAAGTGTAACGGCTGAAAAGCAATAAAAAATCTTTAACATCATAGTGTTAAAAGATTCTCGCCTTGGATAGCGCGGTGAAAAAGAAAAGGTTTCTCCCGCACTTTTATTAAAAACCTCAGCTACAGGTTAACATCAAAACTATTAAGATTCGACAGTTTTATTTTAGGGGTTGTCTTACAGTAAACAAAAAACATGATTTTAATTGCTGGTTTGCACGTGACGTCACGGCGGCCATGTTGGTGGTCAAGAACAAAAGCGTGTTTCTCTCCGCTGGGAACTAAACTCTATTTTCATGCAAATTCTGCGACAAAAATTGTATTGTATTGACCACCAACATGGCCGTCTTGTCATGTGGTTGCAAACCAAGAATTAGTTTCACATATTTCCATGGCAAGTAACTAGCCAAAAGACTTGACTGTGCAAACTACTGATTTCTTTTCAAAGATATTAGCCGCGGTTACACGTAGCACTTTTACCTCAGTGCTAGGTAAAATACATTTACGTAGTAAAATACATGTAGTTTTAATATTTCATGCAATTTAGGTTTTATTATTTCGCTTTTTAAATGCACACGTGGGAATATTTTCCACGTCGATGGCTTTTCCGCCCGTGTATTTAAAAACTCAATTTGAAAAAAATTGATAATTTGCGTTTTTATAATTATGACTGACATCGAGCGTGCCGTTGTCATCTCGTTGTGAAAACTCGACATTTTATTTGTTGGTGTACCTGGGAAAAGTTATCGGCCCTGCTATCGATATAGGCTTTTTTACCGAAAGGAAAAAATCTGTTGTTTTTCATGGCTTGTCCGTGAAAACTTACCTAGATAAGATCGGTTACACGTAGGAAACCACTTTACCTATAGGTAAATTCAAATTTAATCGTACCGCGGCTGTTGCTAGCTAAATTTATCAAAACATGGTCGATGGAAACTGGTATTGCAGCTTTATGGCAAAGCAAGGCAAATACTTGTGATTTTCACTCCAAAAAGCGTGAACTATCTTACTCATGCGATATTTCAAACTGGACTTAAATATTGTTTAAATAATGTTTTTATATATGGTAAACAGGAGTTAACGTCGATTTGACATTGACGCAGAGGAGTCATTGTTAGTTGATACGCATCATCGGAGACCCAGGCGCAGTTAGTCGGAGCCGGACAAAGTAAAAACCCGGGAAGAATCGGCGTGACGAAAACTGCCCCAGGGTCTCCTGGGATGACTGATACGCGACCCTTCAAATCAGAACTCCTCTGAACAGTAGGTTATACGTTGCCGTCAATCATACCTTATATGGGAGGAGTAAAAAAACAGTCTTTGTTTCACTTTGCTCGCTTGTCTTCAACGCGTTTGAAAAATGTTATGGAGCGCTATGTTTCTCATGGGAAATGTGTTTTCGAATCTAAAACTGAATGGATTTCCTAACAAAAAAGCGATTCGTCAACGACTTCTGATCATCTCCTCGAGGAATATACACTCAGCGTGTTGCTTCGCTTTAGCCTGGTTTCCATATAATCGCAACGATCGCAGCGATCGTAACGATCGACGATCACTGTGATTCTTGCGAACCTTGCGATCATATGGAAACCAAAACGTTGCGATCGTTGCGACGCTTGCGATTGCGATCGCAGAGGTAGAAAAATTTCTATCTCTGCGATCGCAATCGCAAGGATCGCAACGATCGCAAGGATCGCAACGTTTTGGTTTCCATATGACCGCAAGGGTCGCAAGAATAATCGCAGCGATCGTCGATCGTAAAGCCTGGTTTCCATATAATCGCAGCGATCGCAGAAAAGAGTGTTGTGCGACCCTTGCGATCATATGGAAACCAAAACGTTACGATCCTTGCGATTGCATCGCAGAGATAGAAAAATTTCTACCTCTGCGATCCTTGCGATCATTGCGATCGAGAGGTTTTATATGGAAACCACTCTTGCGATCCTTGCGATCCAAAATGTCCCAAAAAGCATTGCACCCCAAAGCTTTGTATCCCATAATGCACTTAAAGTTTATCGGATCCAGGCCTACTCGACGTTTCCTTGCGATCGCTGCGATCATATGGAAACCTGAGGTCTCAGCTATCGCAGTGATCGCAAGAATCGCAGCGATCGTCGATCGTAACGATCGCTGCGATCGTTGCGATTATATGGAAACCAGGCTTAACGATCGCTGCGATCATTGCGATCGTTGCGACTATATGGAAACCAGGCTTTAACGATCGCTGCGATCGTTGCGATTATATGGAAACCAGGCTTTTGCTTATTTCGGAGTTAGGAAATCGTATAAATCGTGTAACTAGGAATTTCATAATGAAAGTGATTGCTGGAGACACAAACGTTCAAGTCTTCACTAGTTTTAAATACAGGTACACAAACGTGTCAAGTTTGTTCGAAATAACATTGAAGTAAAGGTGAAGATTTTGGGTGGAATAAATATATTTCTGAGGGTTTCCTGAAGCTAAGAGGACTGACGATTGTCAAATCACTCATATAAAAGATTATTCCTTTTTGTAAAGTTTCGAACATTATGGCAAACTTTGTGAGTGTACAGTTGTACATGTTTTTGCGGTATTATTATTCATTAACAACTGCGATAGGAGTTTAGGAGTTAAAAAAGTTGTAGACTCTTTCTAAAAATGTGGCTTCAGTGTAATATGATTTTTTTTTCTCGTTGATTGTCATTCGATTTAGTATCACGTAAAATTGTAGTAAAATTGTTTGTACAGCTGCGTAGGAAAACTTTAATTTTAGTTATAAACACTTACATGTACCACATTGTACTTGCATTCTCTCGCTAATAACAAACCCTTCTTAACCCCAATAAAGCAGCAAATTATAAAAACTGTTTTCTTAATTGACAATTTCTTATATGTTTTTGTTCTTACAGCAGCAAAGTGTAAATCATGGTGTGCCTATAACCAACTGGTGGGTGAATTCACATGTCATGTATGAAGACACTTTAATTTAGCCAGATGTGAGAAAATAAAGAAACATTTCTTATTTTCTATTTTAGTAGAGTACAACTACATATACAATGCCCAGGCTACAGTAACGTAATTTTCTTCATCTTTTGCCAGAAAATAGATGACAGAAATGTTACAGTAAGAACAGCTGAGCGCCGACAGGTGAATAAATTTTCATAACTTCCTACAATGCCATTTATAGTCTTAAATTATACTTGTTTTGTCCTGCCACAAAACACTCAAGTTTTATTCTAGAATACACTTGAAGCATTGCTGAGTTTTCTACAATTTGAATGCATTCATTCAAGGTGAATAGAAATGATGTTCACTTGGCATGTTAAATGTTGCACACAAAATTTCTCCAAGTACGCCTTAGTTCCTATATTTAAAATAAAGTATTTGAGAACATCCAAATGTTACCTAGAATGATATAATATTTAGTTTTGACACTTGTTTAACTTAAGGTAGGGTTGTATCTCAGAAGAGTTCATGTACATGACAGGAGGAGTAATAAAGGGAAACTTAATTCCCATTCTGTGGTTACCATCTGTGTAAGAATGTTAAAAGTAAATGCTGTTTCTTTGCTCACACTTCAGCTTGCAGTATATAGTTTATTCTTTCAGTCTGTTGTCACAAATGTTTCAAGTCAAGTTCACTTCATAACGATATTTAATGGTAACTGTCTTTTTGTTTTACAGGCACAACACTCTGAGGTTGAGAAAAAGAGGAAGGGTGTTGATGCCAATAATCCAACTCTTTATTGGGAGTATAAATGGACTGAAGATGATAAAGCAGAGGTGACAATTAAATTTTTAGCTTTCAAGTTAATTTGCAATGCATAGTATAATTGAAACACGAAGATGAGTGTGGGAAAAGGTTTAAATGGATTTAAACATCACATGTTGCTTGGAGTTTCTCCAGTCCTGTTTTGATAAACAGCTGTAAATATACTGTACATATTTCATTGTTCAGGTTTATGGACCATATGAGACGAGCTTGATGTTACAGTGGTCAAAAGCTGTAAGTACAACTTTCATTTTTAGCATGTTATCCACATTTATTACATCCATTTTGAAATCACTGGTGATCCTTGCAATCTGATTGGCTCTCAGCAGTGCGATTTATTCCCAAATTGCACTATTTTTTGCTCTAAATCGCATCTTTCTCCCAGCCAGTGCGATTTATTCCCAAATCGCACTATTTTTTGCTCTAAATCGCATCTTTTTCCCGGTTTTTACAAACCGCCTAATGAATCAATAAAATATTGGTCCTGACTAAAATCCTGTATTTGGGTGATTAAATTGTGCGATTTAAAAATGGATGTAATAAAGTGGTAATTGAACTTTATGTCGTGCAATTTTGGTCTGAAATCATACTTTTGATTTCAAATCGAACTTGCGCTGCGCGCTCGTTCGATTTTGAAATCACGCGTATGATTTCAGACCAAATTGCACTCCACCCAGTTCCATTATGTATTAACACTCAGATTTGTTTTCAGAGAAATTTTGCAGGATTTTTAAGATGTAAAAAACACACACAGAATTGTTTTCTGTCATATAGGGGGTTAACTTATTCTGGGGATTCAGTACCCCTCTGTTGACACCCATTTGCCATTATTGTCACATTTTTTTCTCTTGCAAATAAAGTTATTATAAATAAATAAAATAAATAAAAATTGTACAATCTGTTGAAAAAATACCTTAAACAGATTGTAATTAATTTGTCATTCCTACAAACCATCTTCAAAAGTATACAGCCCATGCTGTATATCATAGAAGTATACAAGATGCTCCAAGTAGCCTATACTCATGCGCATACGTAAGAAAGTTTTATGGAATATTTTAAACAAGATAGGAAGATGTCCGACATGGAGAACAATTACTCCTTTCATTCAGTCATCGTTCCTGCAAACCACGTTCTTACTATTGTACCACAAGGAAACCATGTGATTCTTCTGTGTGTTATATTTAATGGAGCCGAAACCAATTGTGGAATTGCACACATTTTAGGCATCCTACTGATGAACAGTTAGGAAATTCAGATATGTTTAGTAGCCACATTTATTTGAAGTTTGTCCCCTTTGAATTTGAATATATACCTAAAGTGAACATTAGCAACATAACGAGGGTTGTTGGAGACGGTGTCGTGACACTTTTATTCAGTAACGCTGTTCTGCTAACGGTATTGTTTAGAACCGGAAGTCAAGAAACCGGAAGTGTTTATGGCAAAGCTATGAACCGGAAGTGCACAATCGTGACACAAGAAAAACGGAGGGCAAACCTTAACTCATACCACTCTGTGCACAAGTATGCTACCTGATAGGCTACTTTAGAATTGTTATCAGCTGTTTATATATATATTTTTTTTATCTTAGGGATATTTTGACGCAGGTTGCTGGGTACGGCAAAGCGAAACTAATCAAAGTTGCGAGAGCAAAAGTGATCCTAAAAGGGGTAGACTGGTGGATGAATTTTACTCGAACTCCAGCGACTCAGAGGATGACAGTGCATCTGTGGAGGACGGTCAAGGGAATGATTTTGTTCATGTGTCTGAGATCGATTTCTCTATGTTTCCTTAAACACCCACGGTCCACTAAAATGGTGGCTAGTCCGTTTACTCGTCAAGAAAAAATAATGCGTCGGGAAACGACTTAAGAATTGAGTTTCTCCGAAAGAGAGGAACTGAGCTACTTCGTCTACTTCTACTGAGGTTCTCGGATTCGTTACCATATTCTGAGCCAAAGGAAAACAAATAAAATACTGGTGTGAAAATTTTTAAACCAAAAAACCATATGCACAACACCTGCAAAGCACCCAACCCTGGGACGAATCATTAAACATGGAGCCTGGATTGATCTCGCAGCAGAAATGGCGGTGTTTGTGAAAATAATTTCAGGATGGCAATTGTTGTGGAATTAATGGAAGACTGATTTCCGAGAAACCAGGAGACCATGTCATAAACACCGATCAATAATTTTTTTGCTTATTGTACAATCTATAGGTACTGCCTTTAATCCAAGACTTTTTAGTACTTGGCAATTTTACAGTTCAGGTACAGTTCGACGTATTTATATCATAGTTTAAATTATTATACTAACCTACTATCTTATTCAAACAATACATTTTTCGGTCGGTAATCCTTTCAAATCACGGTCCTAAAAATATATTTTACTTTTCCCGTCGACGTTTTGATTATTGTTGTTTTGTTGCAAGTAAGTTGAAACAAAATCATGATATTTTAACAGGACTTATGTAAAATCTCACGTTTACGTAACTTAAACATTAAGTCTGATAATTTCTTGTTAAGTGCTTGCAGTTAAAAAAATTCTAGATGTTTTGACATACAGAAGTCAGTGAAACGTGAATTATCTATTTGGAATAATTACTAAAAAAACGATTAAGATATTATTGACTTGGAACTATATTACTTGCACTTACTAATGTTCACTCGATCCCTTGCGACTTTTGGACAACGACTGAAATTAGGAATTTGTGGATACATTTTGTACAGCGTATAAAGCTTAAAGGGACAAAATGCTAAGTAGTACGAGTGATTTGCAATTTAACGAACGCGAAAATTTTCGGTTAATGATGATGTGTCACAAAACCCTTGATTATAGTAGCCATTACTATCAAAGATTAGTTCGTTGCAGTTCTCTTTCATCAGCCAGAAAAATTTCTTTGTTTGAGAGAGAGTAGCGATTTTCGAAGTCTTGAAATGGATCACAAGTCCGAGAAGCAACCAAAGAAGAAATTATTCTCTGGCTATGTTTCTCTGCAATTGGTCCTGTGTGTTGTGTTGGCTGCAATGTGCGCTGTCTTGGTTTTCACCAATCTTCGGATGGATCGACGGATTTCAGCGTTTGATGACGCTCTGGAGAAATTGCGTCGAGAAGCACTCGTCATATCGTCTAATAAAAGAGAAAGGAACGATTTCACCTTGACTCCGTTTAAATTCTGAAATATCAAAAAATAGTCGGTTAGTATCAGTATTGGTGATTTGCAACCATTCCCTGAGGATTTAAAGGACAAAAGCGCAGCGGCCATGCTGGTGGATGTAACAAAAGAAAGAAATAGAGTGGAAGCCATATGATGCCCGATTTAGGGCCCGATTATATGAGCCGGGCTGGCCCGGTTAGCCGAGCTGGCGCGGTTTGCCGAGATCTTGGCACGCCTGTTAAACGCAAGAAAAATCAACTTTGCGATTATATGACAACCGGGCTACCGGGCTGAAAATTTTCCATGTAATCGCGTTTACCGGGCCAGCCCGGCTAACCGGGACAGCACACAAACTTGCCTCTGAGCTAGCCTGTTTCAGGCGTTAAGTTTGTGGCGTGCGAAAGAAAAATCGGGCTCTCCCAGTTTTCCCTCGCGCTGACCCTATAGTGTCGCGCCGCTTTTCGCTGCTCCCCACAATCTAAACGCCAGGAACAGGCTACCTGCGAGCAAACCTGCTCGCGTGTAAATGACCCTTTTTCTCTTTAAATGACAAAGAGGTACTCAGAAGAATGCGTAAGCACTAAGTAAATGAGCTAAAATGCAGAAAAAATTCTTTATTGAAACATTCTACGCTTTGCGCCATTTTCAACTTTCAGCCAAAACCGTTGATGCTAAATTTAGGTCCCGTCCACACGTATCCGGATATTTTTGAATCCGCAACTTTTTTGTTGCGGATTAGAAAATATTCGCGTCCACACGGATTCGCTTTAGTACACAGGGCTCCTCCTTAAATGTTATCAACAGAGGATGCGCAAAGGCCAACATTTCGTGCGCCGCGTTGTGCGAGTTTGGCGGCAACGGTTCGATTGCTTTCGCCAAGTTCAACTTTTAACACGTTGGTAGACTTGAAATAAGTCCAAGTAGAAGTGAAGCGATTTTTTTTTTTTAAATTTAATTTTTATTTTTTATCCTTACATAAGTCATACTACATTACGTTTTTTAACACATAAAATAAAAAGGAGGAAATACTACTAACAAGGAATAAAGTAATAAAAAATAATAAAATAATAGAGCGGTCGAAACACAAAACCATTAGATAAAAATATACAATAATTACTTACAAGGCATATTATATATTATAAGGCAGAAGTTAAGCATTTTACACAAGAACGTTTCTTTTGAGACGACTCTCAATAAGAAGTTTCTGTTCCAACTTTACCACAAATTCAGTAATATTACAGTCTTTATGGTACAATTTCTGATAATATAGGTAGTATTTTGCAAATAGTAAACAATAATTAAGTTTAAGCTCATTATTTCTTGAAGTAATAAGGTCTGTTCCTAATAACTTTTCCTGGGATGTTGGAGAAAAAGAAGAGTTGAATTTTGCATTAAACCAATCAACAACTTTAACATAGAACGTTTGAGTGTAGTGGCATTCAACGAAGGTGTGGAGAATAGAGTCTGGCTCTTTACAGTATGGGCAGCTGTTTTCCTTGTTTACACCATAGATGCGCAGCTCTTTCTGAGTAACAGTTAGCCTATGGAGTAACTTGAAATTAAATTCTCGTAATCTGTTTTCACAACAAATTTTTCCAATATTTTTGAATTTGGTTTTCCAATCAATGTTCCCTGATTTAAGATCTTTTTCCCATTTTCGGGGTCCTGTGGCAGTGCAGCAAGTACCATTGATGTAAAACCAGTAATAGTCCGTACATTTCATTTTGTAAAGATCAATGATTTGTGACGGCGTCAAGGAAAAGGTTGTTGCGTCAGCTATAGGGCTTTCTCGCCTGTCTAAAGATTTTGCCTTATATAATAAGTGTTTAGGAATTGCCGAAATAACCTGTAGGTAGTTTAGGAAATTAGATTTGATCTTAAATTTGTCCTGAAATGATTGAAATGTTGGAAACTTTCCATCATTGTCCAAAATGTCTTGAATTGAGGTGACGCCTTTTTCTTTCCATTTTTGTAAAAAGAAACTTTTCCCATCAATCAGGATATCTTTATTATTAAAGAGAATCAAGTCTTGACCATTGTCATGTTGATATAAATTTCTGAGTTCCAGAAAATTTGCTAATATTTGCCTATAAAATGCTGGAATTCCAGATTTCTCTAAAAACTTGTGGTCATAATTACATCGAAGAAGAAAATTTAGACCACCATACTTCTTGAAAAAATGAGATGGAATTGCTTTCCAAGATTCTGTTGTGATTTCGTCAGGTATCAATAGTCTTGAGATCCAAGATAGAAGTGAAGCGATAATATTTCGGTCGGCCATGTTGAATATTCGCGCGGTTAAAGACTGGATCCGATACTGTTACGTCAGCGTATTAAAAAATATCCGGATTCGACCGTCCACACGATGCCGTACGCGTAGCGTATTCAAGCGGATATGTGTGGACGGAAAGCCAATCCGCAAAAAAAAAAGTTGCGGATTCAAGAATATCCGGCTACGTGTGGACGGGGTTGTCGCCCGGGCTGGCTCGCTTCATGTAATACCGGGCTGAAAGTCATCTCGGCAAAATGGGCCATCTCGGCTAACCGGGCCAGCCCGGCTCACATAATCGGGCCCTTAAGCCTGGTTTCCATATAATCGCAACGATCGCAGCGATCGTTATGATCGACGATCGCTGCGATTCTTGCGACCCTTGCGATCATATGGAAACCAAAACGTTGCGATCGTTGCGATCCGTTGCGATTGCGATCGCAGAGATAGAAAAATTTCTATCTCTGCGATCGCAATCGCAAGGATCGCAAGGATCGCAACGTTTTGGTTTCCATATGGTCGCAAGAATCGCAGCGATCGTCGATCGTAACGATCGCTGCGATCGTTGCGATTATATGGAAACCAGGCTTTAGGGTGTCAGCTCCATTGTACATTGTACACTTCCATTGTATTAGGTAAAATTATGTATTCTATTTAGTGTAGAATAATTAAAATAGTAATTTAAATTTTCAAAAATGTATGCAGCATTTTGCATTTCGTGATCTGACGCGAGGGATATTAGATCGAAGCTGGTTCTGTTTACATTTTCAAATGAACGGACAAACACCGTAAAAAGACTACAAATTCTTCTCAGCAACATTATATTCAGATATTCATAAGTTTTATTCCAAAAGCAAAACGCAGTACTGAAATTTTCACACCGACAAAACTGTCCTTGCATACGAGTTGGCGAAAATGTCAAAGTTCATATTCTGCAAAAATTAAGAAACCGTGAATTAAATACTTCTAACGAATTAAATGAAAATTCAAAAAGCTATTTTTTTTACCGTAGTTTTCCAGTGAGTAACTTAAAATTCTGACAAAGTTCATCGCTTCCAATGTAGATAGAAACTCCCCTTACAAATTCTGAAAGAAATTCAGGAAAAAGAAAAGTTTCTAATACCTGAAATTCGGAAAACAAAAAAGCTACAATTGCCATAACAACCAGTAAACTCATTGCCATCTTCAACCCCAGGAAGTAAAATTAAATTTGTCTTAAAACATATTAAAAAAACCTCTTAAACTCATTTTAATTTTCAAGTTTAAGAAACCGTGAATTAAATACTTCTAAAGAATTAAATGAAAATTCAAAAAGCATTTTCTTTTACCGTAGTTTTCCAGTGAGTAACTTAAAATTCTGACAAAGTTCATCGCTTCCAATGTAGATAGTTACCAGAAACTCCCATTACAAATTCTGAAAGAAATTGAAAAGGAAAAGTTTCTAATACCAGAAATTCGGAAAACAAAAAAGCTACAATTGCCATAACAACCAGTAAACTCATTGCCATCTTTAATCCCAGAAAAAAAATTAAATTTGTCTTAAAACATATTAAAAAAACCTCTTAAACTCATTTTAATTTTCAAGTTTACAAAAAAATGGGAGCACCCCTCTTCCCCTCCCTGACCACTTCTCTCTAACAATAATCCCTGTTACGGTTGTTGGTTCAATAAGTTCTTCCCCAATTTCCTCCAAATAACTGCTTTTGTAAGCCAAATTATACGGAAACATGTGTTATTGACTTTTCTTTAGCAAAATGTGCAAATGGAGCAATGGGTTGATGACGAGTCACGTTCTTGCAGTAGGTCTTAGATGTTGCTACGTAGAGAGGTGGATCTTTCTTAAATTCGTCAAATAAACTGTGGTTCACGTATTGTGCAGGCGCTTTCCTTTGAATATTTTCAATAAACCCTCGCCAAGCTTCTTTAGTCCCTCTAAGCGACCGTGGATAGCCGCGATGCAATGGGTTAACGACTGACACCGGGAAAAACAGCATTGCTTGACCGCGAAATTTTATCTCCACAGCAGAAGCGACATATTTGTCAGTTAGCCACCAGTTACCCCATTCGTGTCGCGTGTCAAGTGGAAATATATGGCGAGCGGCATTTGCGTGAAACGCGTTAAAAACAGGATCAAAGAATATGGTTGGATTGGCAAGAGAAGTGCTGTTCAATGCTTTCCCACAGATGGTTTGCATCTTATTGCGAACATTCTGTCCTTCTTCGCGCAGTTCATAATCGACAACACCGACGGCTGGTCCGTACTCCAGAAGCCAGTTTTGGAAAACTAAGATTGGAGTGAGCCATTTCATTTCCGGAGTTGTTGCACTGTTAAACGTCAGGGATATATCATCGTCGGTGAAGATGTAATAGATGTAACCGGGTCTTTTGTCCATTGCGTGGAAGAACAGCGTATTTCGCCCTGATCCCCAAGTGGTTGTATTGTCAAACAAGTACGTGACATGGGGTGGTTTCACTTCTCTACATTCTTTTCTGTAACTCAACACAATCACATCACATCGACATTTGAAAGCTGTGCTTAGTTCCAAATTATGAATCAGTTTAAGTGGGAGACACTGCTCCGTTTGCGTAAGAAAAACAAACGGTCGCACGCCCATTTTCTTCACTGTCCAATCCACGTCCTTTTTAACCGCTCGTGCATCGTTGAAACGCATGATTAGTTCGATGGGATTAAGAAAAAAAGTAATTATCAAAAGTGTAACGGCTGAAAAGCAATAAAAAATCTTTAACATCATAGTGTTAAAAGATTCTCGCCTTGGATAGCGTGGTGAAAAAGAAACGGTTTCTTTCGCACTTTCATAAAAACCTCCGTCACAGGTTTATAACATCAAAACTATTAAGATTCGACAGGTTTATTTTAGCGGTTGTATTACAGTAAACAAAAAACATAATTTTAATTGCTGGTTTGCACGTGACATCACGGCGGCCATGTTGGTGGTCAAGAACAAAAGCGCGTTTCTCTCCGCTGGGAACTAAACTCTATTTTCATGCAAATTCCGCGACAAAAATTGTATTGCATTGACCACCAACATGGTCGCCTTGTCACGTGGTTGCAAACACATATTTCCATGGCAAGTAACTAGCCAAAAAACTTGACTGTGCAAACTACTGATTTCTTTTCAAAGATATTAGCCGCGGTTACACGCACTTTTACCTCAGTGCTAGGTAAAATACATTTACGTAGTAAAATACATGTAGTTTTAATATTTCATGCAATTTAGGTTTTATTATTTCGCTTTTTAAATGCACACATGGGAATATTTTCCACGTCGATGGCTTTTCCGCCCGTGTATTTAAAAACTCAATTTGAAAAAAATTGATAATTTGCGTTTTTATAATTATGACTGACATCGAGCGTGCCGTTGTCATCTCGTTGTGAAAACTCGACATTTTTTTTGTTGGTGTACCTGGGAAAAGTTATCGGCCCTGCTATCGATATAGGCTTTTTTACCGAAAGGAAAAAATCTGTTGTTTTTCATGGCTTGTCCGTGAAAACTTACCTAGATAAGATCGGTTACACGTAGGAAACCACTTTACCTATAGGTAAATTCAAATTTAATCGTACCGTGGCTATTGTTAGCTAAATTTATCAAAACATGGTCGATGGAAACTGGTATTGCAGCTTTATGGCAAAGCAAGGCAAATACTTGTGATTTTCACTCCAAAAAGCGTGAACTATCTTACTCATACGATATTTCAAACTGGTCTTAAATATTGTTTAAATAATGTTTTTATCTATGGTAATCAGGAGTTAACATCGATTTCACATTGACGCAGAGGAGTCATTGTTACCATCGCGATCTCACGACTTTGGTTGATACGCATCATCGGAGACCTAGGCGCAGTTAGTCGGAGCCGGACAAAGTAAATAAAAACCCGGGAAGAATCGGCGCGACGAAAACTGCCCCAGGGTCCCCTGGGATTATTGATACTCGACCCTTCAAATCAAAACTATACGTTGCCGTCAATCATACCTTATATAGGAGGAGTAAAAAAACCGACTTTGTTTCACTTTGCTCGTTTGTCTTCAACGCGTTTGAAAAATGTTATGGAGCGCTATGTTTCTCTTGGGGATTGTGTTTACGAATCTAAAACTGAATGGATTTGCTAACGAAAAGGCGATTCATCATCTCCTCGAGGAATATACACTCAGCGTGGTGCTTCGCTTTGCTTATTTCGGAGTTAGAAAATCGTATAAATCGTGTAACTAGGAATTTCATGATGAAAGTGATTGCTGCACACACGAGCGTTCAAGTCTTCACTAGCTTTAAATACAGGTACACAAATGTGTCAAGTTTGTCCGAAATAACATTGAAGTAAAGGTGAAGATTTTGGGTGGAATAAATATATTTCTGAAGGCTTCCTGAAGCTAAGAGGACTGACGATTGTCAAATCACTTATATAAAAGATTATTCTTTTTTTGTAAAGTTTCGAACATTATGGCAAACTTTGTGAGTCGGTACATGTTTTTGCGGTATTATTATTCATTGACAACTGCGATAGGAGTTTAGGAGTTAAAAAAGTTGTAGACTCTTACTAAAAATGTGGCTTCAGTGTAATATGATCGTTTTTTTCTCGTTGATTGTCAATCGATTTAGTATCACGTAAAATTGTAGTAAAATTGTTTGTACGGCTGCGTAGGAAAACTTTAATTTTAGTTATAAACACTTACATGTACCACATTGTACTTGTATTCTCTCGCTAGTAACAAACCCTTCTTAACCCCATTAAAGCAGCAAATTATTAAAACTGTTTTCTTAATTGACAATTTCTTATATGTTTTTGTTCTTACAGCAGCAAAGTGTAAATCATGGTGTGCCTATAACCAACTGGTGGGTGAATTCACATGTCATGTATGAAGACACTTTAATTTAGCCAGATGTGAGAAAATAAAGAAACATTTCTTATTTTCTATTTTAGTAGAGTACAACTACATATACAATGCCCAGGCTACAGTAACGTAATTTTCTTCATCTTTTGCCAGAAAATAGATGACAGAAATGTTACAGTAAGAACAGCTGAGCGCCGACAGGTGAATAAATTTTCATAACTTCCTACAATGCCATTTATAGTCTTAAATTATACTTGTTTTGTCCTGCCACAAAACACTCAAGTTTATTCTAGAATACACTTGAAGCATTGCTGAGTTTTCTACAATTTGAATGCATTCATTCAAGGTGAATAGAAATGATGTTCACTTGGCATGTTAAATGTTGCACACAAAATTTCTCCAAGTACGCCTTAGTTCCTATGTTTAAAATAAAGTATTTGAGAACATCCAAATGTTACCTAGAATGATATAATATTTAGTTTTGACAGTTTTTTAACGTAAGGCAGGGTTATATCTCAGAAGAGTTCATGTACATGACAGGAGGAGTAATAAAGGGAAACTTAATTCCCATTCTGGGATTACTATCTGTATAAGAATGTTAAAGGTAAATGCTGTTTCTTTGCTCACACTTCAGATTGCAGTGTAAGTTCATTCTTTCAGTCTGTTATCACAAGTGTTTCATGTCAGAAATAAATATTTAATGGTAAGTGCCTTTTTGTTTTACAGGCACAATACTCCGAGGTTGAGAAAAAGAGGAAGGGTGTTGATGCCAATAATCCAACTCTTTATTGGGAGTATAAATGGACTGCAGATGATAAAGCAGAGGTGATAATTAAATTTTTGGCTTTCAAGTTAATTTGCAGTGCATAGTATACAGTCGGACCTCTATTAAGCGGCCACCCTCGGGACTTTGAAAACTGGCCGCTTAATAGAGGTTGGCCGTTTAATAGAGGTACAATATAAATTGGATAGAAATGGCAGTCAACGTCATTTTATTGCCTCTATATAGCAAACGCTTGTTGAAAAGTGAACATATGTGAAGATAAATGCAAAAATCATTGAAACAAAAAATTAAGTGCCCTGTATTTGCGCATTTCAAGTCCGTGCAAAGTTCTAGCTCTAACACAGAGCATGCAGTCGATAAGTACAGTATTTTGTATTGCGGCTTATGACTTGTCATTATAGTGGAGATTAAATTGAAGTTCTTGTTGTTATCAGTTATCACCTTCATATTATCTGTCACCATTTCGCTTGAAAAGATAATTTGCTGGCCGCTTAATAGAGGTAAAAAAACAATAAATACTAAACTTGCAACAGCAAAAAGGTGGCCGCGGCCGCTTAATAGAGGTGGCCGTTGAATAGAGGTATCGAATACAGCACTTTACTGACAAATAATTCGGGACTTTGGAAAATGGCCGCTTAATGGAGGGTGGCCGCTTAATAGAGGTCCGACTGTAATTGAAACACGAAAATGAGTGTGGGAGAAGGTTTAAATGGATATAAACATCACATTTTGGTTGGTGTTTCTCCAGTCCTCAATCAAAGTATAGCAGCTGCAACAAGGGCAGGAGGGGGGGGGGGGGGGGGGGGGGGAGGGGGGAGGGGGGAGGGGGGAGGGGGGAAGGAGGCCATTGAAAATCCATGCTCTATTACCCCATATGGCACCCTGTTCAAGTCATACCACACTGAACACAAAGACGAACTTGCAAACAAATTATATTGATGCATGTAATACAAGTCAAGCCTTTTGCAGTTGTGTAAAGGTAAGAAATAATATAGCAGTACATGTACATAAAGTTCTGTTATGGTAAACCGCTATAAATATACTGTACATATTTCATTGTTCAGGTTTATGGACCATATGAGACGAGCTTGATGTTACAGTGGTCAAAAGCTGTAAGTACAACTTTTATTTTTAGCATGTTATCCACATGTGTCAACACTCAGATTTGTTATAAAAGTTGTTATAAATAAATTAATCAATCAATCAATAAATCAATAAATCAATAAATAAATAAATACTATTGCACAATCTGTTGAAAAAATACCTTAAACAGTTGTGATTAATTTGTCCTTTCTACAAACCTTCTTCAAAAGTATGCAGCCCATGTTGTATGTCATAGAAGTATACAAGAGGCTCCAAGTAGCCTATACTCATGCGCATACGTAAGAAAGTTGTATGTTATATTTAAGCAAGATAAGAAGATGTCCGACATGGAGAAGAGCTACTCCTTTCATTCAGTCATCGTTCCTACAAACCACGTTGTCACTATTGAATGTTTTATAAATGAAGGCTGTACTACAAGGAAGCCAGTGATTCTTCTGTGTGTTATATATACCTAACGTGAACATTAGCAATATAACGAGGGTTGTTGGAGACGGTGTCGTGACACTTCAATTCAGTAACGCTGTTCTGCTAACGGTATTGTTTAGAACAGGATGTGATATAAGCCGGAAGTCAAGAAACCGTGACACAATCGTGACACAAGAAAAACGGAGGGCAAACCTTATCTCATGCCACTCCTCATCGTATGAGTAATTAGTAATAGGTGGTTTTCACGTTACGTTACGGCGGCCATGTTGGTGCACACCTACAAAAGAATTTTAATGAACTTCTTTTGTTATGTGCACCAACATGGCCGCTATGGCCTTTGTCATTTCAGTCCCACAGGACTGAATGTCACGTGAGTGAAAACCATCTATAGTAATAGACCATTTTCGTATTGAACTGGTACTAGCTTGCAGTCGAGGCTCATGCGCGGGAATCTTTTCACATGCAAATATTTTTAATGATATTCCCCCGCATTAGCCTCCATTGCAAGCTAGTACCAGTTCAATACCGAGAATACGAATATGGTCTATTGGACTGAGTGGAGTACAATTCAGGGAGTAATCGAGCGAGTAATTTCAAATCGGCCGAGCGCGTAGCGCGAGGACGATTTGAAATTACGAGCACGATTACCCCTGAATTGTGCGACACGAAGTTCAGGTATTTTTTGTACTCAAAACGCCTAGGATATTTAATATCAGTTTGAAAGTAGGAGAAAAAAGCAAAAAAAACAAAACATTTAAGTGCAACTGATTGACGCGCGCGCAACGTAGGTGTCCAATTACGGCTATCCAGTTACAGCTATCCAATTACAAAAGGTTGTAATTGGATACGTGACCGCGCGCCAATTACGTAAGAAAGGCGCGCGGATGACCAATCACAATCGAGAATTTTGTTATTGATACGATTAACGACTTAATCGGCTACTTTAGAATTATTATCAGCTGTTTATTATTTTTTTTTATGTTAGGGATATTTTGACGCTGGTTGCTGGGTACGGCAAAGCGAAACCAATCAAAGTTGCGAGAACAAAAGTGAGCCTAAAAGGGGTAGACTGGTGGATCAATGTTACTCGGACTCCAGCGACTCAGAGGATGACAATGCATCTGTGGGGGACGGTCAAGGGAATGATTTTGTTCATGTGTCCGAGATCGATTTCTCTATGTTTCCTTAAACACCCACGGTCCATTAAAATGGTGGCTAGTCCGTTTACTCGTCAAGAAAAGATAACAGTGCGTCTAACTGAGTTCCTTCGAAAGCGAGGAACTGAGCTACTTCTACTGAGGTTCTCTGATTCGTTACCATATTCTGAGCCAAAGGAAAACAAAAAAAATACTGGTTTGAAAATTTTTAAACCAAAAAATTATATGCACAACACATACGAAGCGCCCAACCCTGGGATGGGTCATCAAAATGGGGCCTGGATTGATCTTGTAGCAGAAATGGCGGTGTTTGTGAAAATAATTTCAGGTTGGCAATTGTTGTGGAATTAATGGAAGACTGATTTCCGATTCGTGATTTTTAATTCGAGAAACCAGGGGACTATGTCATAAACACTGATCAACAATTTTTTTGCTTATCGGTACAATATATGTACTACCTTTAATCCGAGACTTTATAGTACTTGGCAATTTTACAGTTCGACGTATTTATATCATACTTTAAATTATTATACTAACCTACTATCTTATTAATACAATACATTTTCCGGTCGGTATAATCCTTTCAAATCACGGTCCTAAAAATGTATTTTATTTTTCCCGCGGACGTTTTCATTACTGTTGTTTTGTCGCAAGTAAGTTGAAACAAAATCATGATATCTGTAAAATCTCACGCTTATGTAACTTAAGTCTGATAATTTCTTGTTAGGTGCTTGCAGTTAATAAATTCTTACAGATGTTTTGACAGAAGTCAGTGTAACGTGAAATACTTATTTGGAATAATTACTAAAAAAAACATTAAGGTATTATTAACATGGAAATATATTACATGCACTTACTAATGTGCACTCGATCCCTTGAGGTTTACGGACGCTTTGCGACCTTTGGACAACAACTGAAATTAGGAATTAATGTGGATACATTTTATACAGCGTATAAAGGTTAAAGAGACAAAATGCAAAGTAGTGCGAGTGATTTGCAATTTAGCGAACGCGAAAATTTTCGGTTAGTTATGATGTGTCACAAGACTCTTGATAATAGTAGCCATAACTAGATCAAACATCAGTTCTCTTTTATCAGCCAGAAAAATTTCTTTGTTTGAGAGAGAGTTTCGATTTTCGAAGTCTTGAAATGAATCAAAAGTCCGAAAAGCAATGGAAGAAGAAATTTTTCTTTGGCTTCGTGTCACCACAATTGGTCCTGTGTGTTGTGTTGGCTGCAATGTGCGCTGTCTTGGTTTTCACCAATCTTCGGATGGATCGACGGATTTCAGCGTTTGATGACGCTCTGGAGAAATTGCGTCGAGAAGGGAAAGAAGCGACTGTTAACGTTTCTGATGTGTCTTCTGGATTGGGCACAAGGAAGAAGAGGTCAGCATCTAATAAGACTCCCAGTCATAAATCGGATTTTGAAAATCGACTGCAAGCTGTGGAAGAGAGGTGAGTTGATGGTGAAACATTTTAATACCTCGGTCAGTTTCCACGTTCGACTTCTTTTGTGACCAGAAATACGATGAACATCGCAGCTTAACATCGTGAACTATCTAGAATAATTACAAAAATATTTGGCAATCCTGTTAGATTTTAAAAAATCTCAGTTTGCTGTCACTCTCCTTATCATGATCATCAGCTTACACAGGTTTTCTCTTTCATTAAGTTGTAATGGTCAGGTAAAGCACAGCATTAGAATCTAATCAGAAATATTTGGCAATCCCGCTGACTCGATACTTTCATCTTATAAAGGCCTGTAAATGAGTCTTACACATAAACTAAAAACATCAACTGTAGTCAACTGTACTTTGTTGGGTTTTGAAATAAAGTAACGGCATACTATAGCTTACTATTGAAACTATTAGCCGGAAAAGGCTGACTTTGTTTCTTCTAGAAGAATTTTGAATTCGCTTGATCATGCTACTTTCAGCTGTCTTTTTTTTTTTTCAGAGTTGGCGCGCTATTCAACAAGTCGGAAATATTTTCCAGTAAAGTCAGTGCTCAGAAGTCCTTTTCCTACATAATTCAAGGTATATTATTCAGGATGACAAATATATAGTCGTGGTTTTATGTAGGATTTCCTTCATAAGGCAGGGGAAGTAATGGATAGCTAAACAATTAATTCCCCCTCATCCCACCAATACAAAAAACAAAACTTGCTGAATTGGCCATTTCCGAGTTACGCTTTGCCTCGTTATCAAAGCGAGAACCAGTGCACAAGTTTTCATATGAAAATGAGTTTTTGAATATGGCTGAAACTCATTTTCATTTGAAAGGTCGTGCAGCAAGCCTCCCGTTTTGATTACAAAGCACAAAGCAACCGGGAAATGGCCTATTGCAATATTCGCAGTTTTGGGAAACAATGCATTTAGTTTTTTAGCCAATTCTCGTACTCTCTAACTCTTTTTCTCAGGCGATAGAAAAGAGAGGAAAAAGGGCCAGATTTGGGCGCGCGCGAACATGGCGGCCCTTTTCCTCGCGTTCCACGCTCTCTCCGCGCGTGACCCTATCTAGAGCCATCTCCGAAGGCTAGGGTCTTACAAGCAACGTTCAGTGTTTTATTTTTCGATAAGGAAACATCAGGTACACAGGATAAAAATTCGAATTCCAATTCGATCCGGAAACAGTGGAAGTAAGAGCCACCTCGTGGATTCCACTGAAATTCCTATTCATTCTATTTTATTTTATTTATTTTTAAAAATTATTTATAATAAGGTTTCATTGGCATTTGTTTCTTGCCTAGAAAATAACCTAGCATTTTGGATGATGTCCTTAAACTTTATACAAGTCCATTAATTTGTTTCTCTTACATTTCAGGAAGAGACGGCCGCGATGGCAAAGATGGTCAAGCAGGTCCAGCCGGTTTGCCTGGAAAGCCTGGAAAGCCTGGAATACCCGGCAACCCTGGTCTGCCTGGCACTACTGGGCAACCTGGCAGAATTGGGAAAACTGGCATTGCTGGGCCACCTGGCAAAGCTGGATCAAAAGGTAGTATATTAAGTCAACATGAAAATTTTTTTGCGCTCAAAAACAAAGTGTAAGAAATTTTGCTTAAGTGTAGAGAATGCAGAAAGAAAACATCCGAAATGTTAGCTTTACAATGTACTTCATGATTTGTCCTGCTTTAGGAGATGCGGGTAAGCCTGGTATCAACAAACCGTTTCCAGGTCCTCCTGGTCCTAAGGGAGAGAGAGGTTCTGCTGGGAGTCCTGGGATAAGAGGACTTCAAGGTCATAAAGGTGAAAAGGGGCAAGAGGGAGCTGATAAGGCTGGGGTGAAGTATGTCCGCTGGGGAAGAACCACATGCCCTGGAAGTGCTCAGATAGTTTATAAAGGTACGTTACTGCAACAAAACCGGTTTATTGTTTTTGTAGTCAATCGTCAATCGTATTTTGTATCTCACACAAATTTAGTCCCTACAGAGTCCTTTATCGGCACACGCTACTCTTTCTTCTTCTGATATATTGTGTACAAACAGTAAACAATTTAATTTTACATACTTTGTATACGACCTGAAGGGTTGATGTTCATACAAAATATTTTATTTCATTGAAATTGTTTCTGCAAACATTTCTCAGTGAGGGGTAACTGTCTTGAGCATTTATTTTATAATCTTTAGGTATAATAGGCGGAGACCATTACACCCACCCTGGTGGTTCTATATGTTTTAGGTTTTCCGGATTCTATTAAAAAAATACAAATTATACTGTTATAATAAAAAGATACTATTGGTTTAAGAACATGGTTAACTAATGCTGATTTTCTGTTCATAATATCAGGTATAATGGGTGGAGAAGGTTATGGTGACATTGGTGGTGGAGTGAACTACCTTTGCCTTCCACACAATCCAAAGTACGACAAGTACAACGATGGCAATCAATACTCGGCAAACTTGTATGGCGTTGAGTATGAAGTCTCTCAGTACAATAGTTATGGGGACCCATTCAAGAGTAATATCCATAACCATGAGGCACCGTGTGTTGTCTGCTTTGTCAAGTCACGTGGTTCAATGCTGATGATGCCCGCACGGAATGACTGCCCATCTGGGTGGACCGAGGAGTATCATGGGTACCTGATGTCTGAATATTACGGCAACAAAAAGCAGCGTGACTTCATCTGCGTTGACAGGGACCCAGAGTATGTTTCTGGAAGCCATGCCAACCGTGATGGTGCCTTGCTGTTCCCTGTGGAAGGACAGTGTGGTTCACTACCTTGTCTTCCATATGTCAATCATCGAGAGTTGACATGCGCTGTGTGCACCAAGTAGAAAACATTACGTATGCGCTTTCACAGATTCAATCTGCAATAAAGCCTGTTGTGTTACAATCAGTTGCTTTCCGCAATCATTTTCCACTTGATATGGCGTGTTGCAGACGATTTCAGTGCTGTGTGCAGACCCGTTTTTTTTAACATGATTCGCCGACTATGATTCGCCCGTTAAGGTTCGCTCAAGATGAGACGGTGGTGAAGAAATTCGCCCATAAAATGAGATCAAATACTTACTACCTGCAAAGAACAAGATCTCTAAATTGTCTTCACCATTTCCTGACGTTGGGCAAATCATGACGGACGAATCACGACTGGCGAATCGTGACACGTCATGATCATGGCGAGCGAATCAAATCTAACGAATCACTCTGAAAAAGCGGTTCTGCACACTACACTGAGATCCTTCTGGATTTATAACTCAACTTTGTATAAATCGCCTTCACAATTTAAATTTCTGATCATGAACGGACCATGACGGACCAATCATCGCCGGCGAAGCGTGTTTGAAAAACCCAGGTCCGTGCACTGCAGTGAAATCGGCTGTAAAAAGAGCATTTCGAATTTCGGTAGCCTCTCTGCAATGCAGGCGTATTTTTGGGTGAACGAGCGCCGAGTTAACCAGAAGGATTGGGGCCAGTTCTTCATAACCCTCAGTCTATATTTTGCGAAACCCCTGACCGAAATGGCGGATAAACACTGAACAAATTTCAAAATACAGCACTTGCCTGGCCCCACACTCTATACCGCGAATGCTGTTATTCTGCCTTCCCTACAAATCCAGCTGGCAGGAGCTATTCTCCTTATGTAAGATTTCGTTTTGACTTGGTTCAGTTGGTTCTACAGTGACGATTCAATGTAATAATGCCTTCTTGACTTAACTTTGTTTACCACCTGCTTCGACTTTTATGTACTTGCGCCATCTTTCTGCCACTCCGGGTCTCCGACCATAATACAAACGCAATTGTTGCGTAAGCAAAAGACTTCTGAAAAAAATATGTATATAAGAGCGTTGTGTGCTACTTCGAAGAAAATTTTGCTTCCTCGATAATTCAACTGGGTGCGCGCGCTGCAAGCGGACACATTTTTAGAAATATTTAAAAATGTTAGATCGCGAGCAAGCAAAGCGAGCCCAGGAATATACGAGGAGAGAGAAAGGCGGTGAAAAGAAAAGGTAGATCGGGAGCGAGCAAAGCGAGCCCAGGAAAAACTGAGGAGAGAGAAAGGCCTTTGTTTTCGCCCTATCCCCAACCAGAAGGCTTGTTCCCAGGTCATATTTCGCACAACACTAGCGAAAATGTTAATAGTTGTGTTTCTATTTCAAGATGTTGAGATCTTAGGGCTTTAATTTTGCAGGAAAGGCTTACTGCTAAGAATAGCGAAAACAGAAAAGTTTAAAAATGTCTGGAGCCTTCAAAGCTTTTGCGGGACAACGTTATAAGTGCAGACATATGGTGTTTACCTGCAAGAAGAGTTTCGGGAATGAAAGCAGTGGACCAAAGGTCAACTTAGAATTCTGTTGTTAAACTTTGAATTCCCTCATGTTCGTCCGAAATAATTATGCCATATATGTTTTTTTTCTTAAATTTTGCTTGAAAGGCTTTACTTTTTAATCGGTTACCCGGGGAAGGGAAAATAGTACACTTGAACGCTCTAAACAGACAAAAAAAAAAGAGATAATACGAAATAACAGTAGAACAGTATCCAAGAAGAACGAGTTCAGTGCGGTATATTAAAAGTGGTGAAACCTCTAAAGACTATTTAATTGAAACCAGGCCTTCATGAGTTGAAGTGCGTACGATGCAATGAATTGAATTTAGCTAGCGGCGCAGTTTGAGGTACGTAGATTTTTATATTTTTTCTAATTTAGGGGTCTTCGCATTGTTTACCTTATCGTTAAAGCTTTCGTCTTGTAATCTGAATTTAATTATCCGTTTATGCGATCAATGACTTTGAAATGAAACAATCTTGTCATTTCTCCCTACCAGTATACACATAAAACTGAGAAATTCATGTCCTCGGTCATCGTGCCTACTTAGATCTACTTATATAAGTTAATAAAGCTTAAATCAAATGCCGGAATATAAGTACATTGTATATTTTTAATTAATGTATGACAGAGACAGGCCACTGAAATGTCAACGTGGGTGAGCTGGCTACGCATTGATAATTTATGTCGGTGATCATTTTTTAATTGCTCCTTTTGACTCGATCGACGTGGGCATTTTTTTTAAAGTTCTCAGATAACTACATGAAAGTGAGGTGAATAAGTGAAATAAACTCAACCGCTCGATCTGTTCATCAGTACCGCAAACCTAGTAATATTATTATAATTGTTTTTATTAATAATACTGGTGGAAAAAATTCCTGTTCATAATGTCAAGACATACGAGTATTCATACCCGACAGGAAAACTAAGACCAGTCATCGATATAACTCTTCTACACGAGAGGATCGGAGTCACTTTCTAGACGAAAAACGTGTTAAGTCCATGATGAAACCTTCCCCAGCAGTTTGCGCGCCTCGTTTGGGCCATTTAATTGTTGCTGTGTTTATGATTTGCTCCGCTTTTTTGATCTGTAACTACCTTCTGGTAAATCAACGTATCACCGCGATGGAAGAATTATTGGAAGGCTTGCTAAGGAACGACGAAAACCAAAATTCTCACAATGCTTCCTTGTCTTTCTTGGACGATCAGAGTGGCGCCCATCGCATGTTGTCGGCTAAAACCCGGGAAAGGAGGGCGGTAAAGCAGCAGACACAAATTACCATCCCGGATTTGGAAAAACGAATCAAAGATTTAGAGAAAAGGTGCTTAAATAGTTATTTCTCATTTGTCCCTTTACTCACTGGTCATAAATTAAAAGCGTTCGACTGTACATAGCGAAATTTAATAACAATTCTTGAATCCATGAATTTAAACAAAAATGTCACCATTGTTCGATTATTGAAATTTCCTTAACCATTCAACTGGCCTTCAGTCGTATAAATGCAAGTTTACACCGATGCAATTTACAATGTATCGGCCGGATTTTTCGTCCCGACGGTATCATATCGAAGCATGAATTGTACGAGATTCATAAAATAGCTAGGCTGACCAGATTCTTGCAGTACTAGCGATTTTTATGAATTAGGTAGATGTTTAACCACGTGTTTCTCTGACGGAAGATGAATCGGGCTGACAAGTCGTACCGTTTAATCTCCCTTGGCTCCAACTTTGAGTCTGAACGTGGATGAAAATTAAACCCTAAACGTGACTGTTCCGGCAAGTAAAAACTCTTTAAGTAGTAATTTAGTGTGTTTGTCATACTTTGGAAATGAATTGATTTTTTCCCTTGCGCACTTCTGGGGGTAACAAAATTCTACTAAAAATTATTTTACTTCTACTCCAACTTCGGATCGTTTAAATTTACACGCACACTCGCACAGCCGGCGTAAGTTACTAACGGGTAAAAATTGTAAAAATTATAACTTTCTCCGTATACTTTTTCTTTAATCTGCCCGCCTAGAATAGCCTTTGCTAAACGCGGCGCTAAAATGTAACTGTTTTTTTTAAATAAACTAAGACTTTTTGTTGTTGTTTTGTTGGTAAAAATTTTCCTTTTTTCACTACAGAATCAACGCAAATAATCGATCTGTGATGCCCCCAAAAGAATCAAGTGACTGGTGGCTTCTTGCCTATCTGCGAGGTATACACAGAAATACATAGAGTCTGATTATCTTCTGCTGTGTCCTCTGTTTCTCCTTTCCTGCTCGTCGTTTTGTTCCTACCTATTGTTCTAACTAATACTTCTCAGTAATTCTCGCTGCCATTTAAATTTCTCTGTTTCTTTTATTACATTTCCCCAGTCTTTTTATATTGACACCCTGTTTCATTAATTTTGCTTTTATCATGATCACTGGCTGATCTGAGTCTGTTCCCACTGCTGATCTGCTCCACAACTAATTGTGCACTGTTTTTCTCTCCCTTCCTCTCACGGTTTATTTCTCTTTGATTCTGTGCTTTATTGTTTTTCTTTTCGTTTGATTACTGTCTTCAGTGATTTTCTTCTCGCTGATTCTCTGTTTCCACTCAGTTGCTCATGCGGTTCCTTTTTTCTCTGTTGATCTTAAATAATTTGCTATCTTCCGGTTTACTCTGTGAGTTCCTTTTCGTCCTAGTGGCTGTTCCTTTTCCAAGTCTTTCTACTAAGGTTATGTTTCCCTTCGAGTGTTCTTTTATATCGCTTGTTTTCTAAATTTTACCCTTCCCTAATCTTGTTCATGTGTTTCACATTTTAAGGAAGGGATGGTAGAGACGGTAGGGAAGGTCTGATGGGACCACCTGGTCCTCCTGGGAAATCTGGTATCCCTGGAACACCTGGAAAACAGGGAATCCCAGGACGTAAAGGTACAATGTTTAATAGTAATGTTGAAACTAACTACAAAGACAACTAATGTTAGTAATGGAAGGTGTATAGTTAAGTAGTTGTTGCATTATTGTATCAGATATGTTGAATGACCAAATCAAGACCATTTTTGTAGACTAAATTCAGTAAATCCGAATTAATGTTCGCTTCTGAGGTATTCTTTTGCATGTGGGTTGGTCAGTAGTGGTTCACATTTTACCTTTTAAACTAATTGAATGTCAGACTTTAGTTTTGTTTTTGTTTATATTATTATTATTTTTTTTTTGAGGGGGGGGGGAGGGGGGGGGGGGGGTTGGGGGGTGGGGAGGGTGGGCAAACTATTCGCAGTAGAAAAAGTTCAATTAGAACCTGAGGACGTTTTTTTCTTCTCGCGAGCGAAAGAACCTGAGGACGTTTTTTTCTTCTCGCGAGCGAAATTCTGTGGGTAGTGAGATTTATAACAACCTAAAGCTTTAAAACAAAACATCGACTTGCATTATATTGCATATTTAAGGTGAGGCCGGAAATCCTGGAACCAACAAACCGTTTCTAGGCCCTCCTGGTCTTAAAGGAGACAAGGGAGCTGTTGGAAGGACTGGAGACAAGGGACCTCAAGGTCCTAAAGGCGAAAAAGGACATGATGGAGCTGGGAAGTCTGGGGTAAAGTATGTTCGCTGGGGAAAGACTACATGTCCTAATGGTGCTCAGATGGTATATAAAGGTGAGACCAAATATGCTGGAGACCCAGAACTTCTTGTTAATATTTACTGGCTGTCCAGATTTGAAAAGACGGAATGAACAATAAACATTCTTATGACACTAAATTGAGTATGTTCTAAAACAAGAAACAAAGTTTTGTTCAATAAGGGTTAACTGTTACGAATTCAATAGAGATTTATTTATTCATGGTTTGGTTTCTTTAGATAAAGTTGAGGGAAGCCAGACGAATTTCACTTTAATAGAATATTAGGGACTTCAATAGACTCCCACCCACTTTCTACGTAGAAATTACTGGTCTTTAAAACCTCATTATTTATGTTCAGGTTTAGTTGGAAGTGGTTACTATTGGCATTATGGGGGCGGCAGTCAATTTCTTTGCCTGCCAAACAACCCAAAGTACGACAAGTACAAGGACGGAAATCAGCATGGATCATACATTTATGGCACCGAATATGAAATCAGCTCTGCTTTCAATCCATTCAAGAAGAATCTCCACGATCACGATGTTCCATGTACCGTGTGTTACGTCGGATCACGTGCGTCTCAACTTATGATGCCCGCAAGGAATGACTGTCCCTCTGGTTGGACCGAGGAGTATCATGGGTATCTGATGTCATGGCACTATGGACACAGGAAATCTGGTGATTTCTTGTGCATTGACGCAGACGCGGAGTTTGTTCACGGCAGCTACGCTAGCAAAAATGGCGCCCTTCTGTATCCTGTAGAAGGACAGTGCGGCTCGTTGCCATGCCTACCGTACGTTAATGGCCGAGAGCTGACATGCGCTGTGTGTACCAAATGAAGCGAACCAGGCCAAGAATAAGGCTTCAAACATTAGTTTTAGAACAGAACAAAAGAGCTCTAAGTCGCTTCAATAGTGAAAAAGAGAGGAAAAAAAGTCAGGAGCACTAAAAGAAACGTTTGTTGTAGAAAGGATGAATAAAATTCTTGAAGCCTGACTAAATTGTGAATTTGTTTTGGAAAAAGCTATAACATGAAGTAATTTGTTTGTTTTGCGTGAAGTCGTCCTGGCCGTGTTTTCCGCAGTAAATTAACTATATATTACAGTTGTATTCAAGTGCAATTGGTGGTTGTAAATTTCAGTTGATACTGAGAGCCTTTCATTGCACGTTGACGATATATCAGTCACAATGAAGGGGAAAGTAAAATAGAAATCATGGCTGACATGTTTTGTATTTGCTTCGACAAAAATTGACTTTTAAAGAGTGCAAGTTTCGAGCTAACATGTACCGCGGTTTCGAACCTGGGTCGTCCCAATCAGTCCTTTTTCGAATTTTGGTCTAGAAAATAAGTAAAGAAGGAATCTCTATTAACCTACCCCGCAGACAACTCAAGGGGAGAAACAGGGAGAAATGTGGGATCGATCACAGAAAAAATCTATCATAAAGTTAAAAGTTTTGCACTCACTAAAACTGGGGGAAGACTGAGCTCTCCTAACATAGGAGAGTGTGTTGCAAGCAAACCAAGAGGACATATTAATCTCATTCCGTCTTTGTCCTTGCCTTGTAAGTACATACAGTGTACAGTCAATCTTTTCTAACTCCCATCAAACTCTTTCGAAACTGCGTGACCAGCTGAGTGAAGAGAGAACTCTTTCTTTCGCAATGTGACCATACTCAGTCCAGTTCAGGACTTTAGGTATCCGAGGCCCCGCTCAGTTCCATTTTACAAACTGTCGAGGTTGAAAGGCACACTCTTTAATCCGATTAAAAGTGCACCAAGGCGAATGATGATATTGCTTATTATGAGTTCAAGTTTTGATTATTGCCAACAATGTAAAGGGGACTCAAACAAAGCACCAAATTAATTGCCGTCGAAATGGTAAATGATTGCTGGAATGATACAGTTGAACCTCTCTAATATGGACACCAAAGGAACTTACAGAGGACAAAGCTGAGTGTCCGTCATATGCAGGTGTCCGTGATTGAGGTAGAGTTTATTAACTTTGGTATCTTTGGGACCAAATGACCTGACTCCGTGATAATGAGGTGTTCATAATTATGTAGGTTTAACTGTACACTAAATAGAGACGTTTTTAGTTGAGTGTCGTAAAGCTAAAACCAAAGCAATTACTCCAGCGAATCACAACAGACGCAGACAATTCGATGAACCAATCAGAACTCGAAGCAAATACATGTCGCCGGCGTCAAGCGCGGGAAAACGCGTACGAGCAAGTCACGATTGGTTTTGGTTTTATTTCTGAGGTTGAGAAAGTGGCGTGAGAACTTTTGGCCAATCACAAAGCATAGCAATGCAAAACCAAAGCAAGCGCGAAATTGCTTTAGATATTCAAATGAAAACCGCTCTATCGGCATAATATAATTAATATAAGAACCTTTGGATTAGGATCCATAAGGTTACAATTTGGCATTTAAACGCCCAGTATATAAAAACATGTCTAAACTAACATTTAATTTTAAAAGTCCGTTCAAGCCATAAGAAAAACAGGCTTTATCAGACTAAAATGTGCTTGAGTGTTTTCAAACGTTACTTTATTTTAATTATCAAGAAAAAATTCATAGCAGGTATGATACATATTTATGAAATCGAAGCAAGGGGTTTACACCCATACACCCATATTAGATTACTTCGCAGACCAGCAACAAGCATATTTTATTCTTGGCAAACATTAGAACCTAGTTAAGAACCTAATGTTTGTTTACTATATGAAAAAAAGTCCACCTATTGTCAAAGTTGCCATGGTTGCAGAGCTATAGTTGCATTATAGTGATAAGGCTATGTATTATTTCAGCTATTTGACTTGACGCGCAGCATTATTAAAGTTCTCAGATAGCTTTGCAACAAATACATCGCGAGATGGATGGAATAAAGTCCTTTGTATGCGCACTAGCTCTGACTAAACATCAGCGAGGCAAACCTGTAGGGCCGGTTATTAAACCAATTTTAATCTGGCGAACCCTAGTCGCGTTCGAAGAACGCTATTCTAATTTCGTGTTGGTTGTCCTGTGGTTTATGTGCAGTAAAATTTGAGATTTTTTGGTAGACGGTCTTCCAAATGGCCGCCCCTATTGTTTTTTTTTTCAGGGGCTCATTTTCGCCAGAAATTCCTTCGAACGCGTCTCCATAATCTGTGATTACTGCTAGTATTTAAATCAACCTCGTTCCCAGAGTCTCTCATCTTCCCACCCCCTGGAGCGAGGAGGAGGGTGGGAAGATGAGAGACCCTGGGAACGAGGTTGTATTTAAATGTTGTTTACTGTAAACAGTGTCAAGACGTCAAATAGCACAGACTAGAAAAATTATAATCTTCCTATAATATTTTGATTGGTTGAACCAAGAAAGGAGTCGCAAGAAGACCGCTAGCTTTCTTCGGCTCGGCTGCTCACATTAGTCTTTGCGCCGAGTACCGCCGGCTAGTAAAGACAAGTCAGTATGAAGTGCAAAACATTTGCGCGTGGAGGCGTCGTTGTACAAGTCACGGCGAAAATTTAAGTAACAAAATCGTGGCCTGCATAAGATTGGTGGCATGTACGTTATTCATCATTGCGCACCATACTCTGCTACGCACGCGTAGCCGTTGTTTGGGTCATCACGCAACGCTCCTATCCACTATAACTGGGGAGAAGCGTTGCAAATAATGGCTGTGTTATCACACACGCCGGTGATATGATATGTTAAATATAATGTTCAGGATGTCACGAGCATGCGGCAAAGAAAACATCTGATTACGACTGAGCAATTAATGGGAGACTCATGACGAACCGTAGGTCGTTTACTAGTTTAAGTGTGACACGCGTCCTACATGCTGCTATAATCAGCAATGTTGAAAGGGTCCTGCGTGGTGATACAGTATATCTCCTACAAGAAAGTGGAATAAACGATTTCTTATTTTTGTTTATTTTTATACAGAAAGACAGACAGATGATAAATTTTAAGCTTAGTGTTGAAATAAGAAAGATGTAATGGTTAACATGTCACCGGAGCATGGGCCACAAAGAAAGAAGAGTTGCGTCGTCCGGATTCAACTAAATATGTCTCTTACAATGCCAAATTTCTTTGACATGTTCAAGGCTTTTCAGTCTGTTCTTATGATTGCTTATTGTACTTGTAAGGTAAATCAGCTGTCTGAAACGCTCATCGTCACTTGGTTCACACGGCGCAAGTCAACTCTCGATTGGCAACGTATGGAAGACACGGCAGTGCACCACATTTTCCTTCAGTAGGGTAGAGCAAGGCACCATTATGGTTGACATGGCTACCATGAACATACTCTTAAGTCCCTGTAAACGCAGATGAATTATTTTTGGTTGTCGTGACCGTAATGTGAAGTCATCACTGAGGTACCCATGTTACTCCTCGGTCCATCCAGACGGACAGTCATTCCGCGCGGGCATCATCAGCATTGAACCACGTGACTTGACAAAGCAGACACACAAGGTGCATCGTGATCATGGAGATATTTTTTGAAAGGATTGAAATCATCGAGTTCAGTCAGCGCTGTACAGGTATCCCGCGTTTTCATTGGCATCTTTGTATTTGTCGTACTTTGGATTGTGTGGAAGAGAAAGATAGTTCACTCCACCACTCAGTTCATCATTGAGCACATAGAAAAAAATGCGTTCGCGGGTCGGGGATAAAATCGTAATTTTTGTCAGTTTGAAAAGTGCGTGTTCTAAAATGTGATTGTCAGCATTTTTAATCATCGCGAAGCTGATGTCACATCAAACAGAGTGTTTAAAATTTCACAAATCAATATTTTAGGGCAGATGTTTCCAAGCTTATTTTGCATACGAATTGAATTTGAATTTTTAATATTTGCGAAGCTGACAACCTCACATCAGAAAGAGTGTTTTTAAAAACCTCCCAAATCAATATTTTAGGGCAGATGTTTTCAAGCTTTTATCCCTTTTGCACACGAGAGATATTTTGGTAGTTACAAAATCGCCCTAAATTTTGCGTATTTTGGGGAGAAAAAATATTTGGCCGATTTTCTCAACATATAAGCGGTTTTTTGAACTTTGTCACAATTATTAACTTAGTATTGCCTATCTATACACCGAATGTGTTCCAAAAGTAATTTTTAACTATGGTTATCGTTTCAGCTAGATATTTTCTGACACTCACCGACAATTAAAATACAAAATAGAAAGAAGAAAGATTGTCTTTTTTTTTGCTGTATTAAAGTTATAATTAGTAAAAAGCCGCCTACCTGTTTACTAATCAAGTGCATATAATGGTATGTATAGGTGGTAAACAGAGAGTAACTGAGAATTGGCCAAAAGTTTCAGTGACTATCAGCCGGCAAAGAAATGTCGTTTATGTTACGTTTAGCTAAAAATCTCATTTTCATATTTTTGATAGCTGAAATGTTTATTAATAGCTGAGAAATTGCGAAAACTGATAACGGCTGAGATTCAAACGGTGCCCCTATTCAGTAGCCACGCAGCTCTTTAGAACCTCTAATTTTATTGGACCTGGGTATCACGCAGCTCTATTGTTTTCAGGGCTAGGGTCCATTGTTGTGTTGTTTGTTCTATTGTTTTCCTAGCCAAACAGAGAAGACCTTGTAAGAGCTGCGTTCAACCCCCCGCCCCTATTGAGACCCTCATAATCGAGCAGGTCAGCACACACACGGAGCGACTAAGTCGCCTTCGTGTGAACTACTGCTTCAGTTTCCATGCGCAAAAATCGAGTCGCGACGACCAAAATTTGGTCGCCGAAACTGGTTGCAGAAATTGAAACTGGTTAAATTGAAGCGACAGGTCGCGGCGACTAGTCGTGGTAAACCACTACAGGCGACGCGACCAGTCGATGGTACAAGATTTGTGATTGAAAGCCTGATTTCAGTTGAGGATCAGGTATTGACGCGGGAGGAAAGGCAATGCTGTCAACTGTCAACTCGTAATGAAATCGAGGTAAAAACAAAATGGCGATAAACTGACAACATATTTTATTACGTTTTTTTTTTCTGATGTCATTTATCGATTCTTTCTAACGATTTTTTCAAGACACAGGGGAAAAGCTTTCTTTTTTAAGTTGCAATCCATCTTCATCGTAGCCATCCGCAACTAAGAAACTATTAATTCTAGTTCAGTCCTGCGTGCACTAGAGAGTAATTACTAACGAGAACTGGACCATTATTTTTAGGTTTCCTTAAAAAAAAATTTTTTCTTAAGATGTTTACGATAGTTTTCACTGAACATGAAACATATGCAAGGATTGATTGCACAATTTGCGTTTGATATAAATAAAAGAATAAAACTGTAGCGTTGGATACTGCAAGGAAATCTATTCCATAAAAATAGAATTAATACGTTGATAATACTCCAAGGCAACCAGCAAACTACAAATACTAACACAATAGCAATGGCCAACTTTAGCACGTTTCTGTTTCTTTTCTTGCGTTGTTGCTCAGCTGAATGGCGGTATGTTCGCCTGGAATCTTCTTTGATTTGAGTTTTAAAAAGATGATGGAGTAAAGTATAGTAAGCACGAAAATAGGTATATAAAATAACACAACAAAGAGTAATAAAGCATAATATTTCATCGAAAACCCTTCAAAGACTTCATTCCACTGTCCCAGGCACCACACATGTCCTGGGGATTGAATCAGTTTGTAGACAAACAAATACGGCAAGTTGATAGCCATTGCGACGACCCAAGTGGCGAGAATTGCTAAGGGGCACATCTTGGAACTGATGAGTGGGGAACCGAGGGGAAAAACCACAGCTCCAAAACGGTCCACTGCTATCAAAATCATGCTCTGAATAGTCACTGCAGTGGAGACAGATGCTGAGAACGGGACCAGCTTACACAAGGCCTGGCCAAGAGGATCACTGATAAGCCAGGAGTCCACGTGAAACCCCGCTATACTCCTTTGGAAGAAGAATATTGGATACAGCAGGTCGGACATGGCCATACTGACGATAAAAAGGTTAATCGGTTTTCTCATTGTTTTCGTTTTGTAAACAATTGTCGCTATGCAGGAATTCCCGACCAGTGAAACAACAAGAATCAGGCAGTAAGCAAAGGTTCCCCCGATTTTTCCTGCTGTAGAATTCAATAGACTGGCGCAGTCTGTTCTGTTCACCGTTGCGTTCATGTTTGCCGATTTTTCTTGTTCTTGCTATAAATTCATCTGATTTATCCTGAGCAGGCGCTGCTCTCTAATTTATGCAAAAGGTTGAATTGGTGGGTTTCCTTATACAAGTTGTCATGCGTAAGTATTATTAATAATAACCAGCCAATTGGCCAATAGATACGCCTCCGACAGACAGACAGTTTATCCCGGCTGCTTTCTTTACATTGGCTCTATATATAACATTTGATTAACAAAGCTGAAGAAAAGCCACAGTTATCAATTTTTAATTAGTCTCCAAGTAAAAGCCAAAATGTCAGGTGTAAAACGTGTTAGCCAGGTGATGAGAAATGCATCAACAAAGTGCATTTCTTGAATCAAGCTCACCCCCGCCAAGAAAGGAACATCCTACATTCCAAAAATTCGTTGCATCCATGTCAAATTATATATATAAATACATATATAATAATCACGATATATAAATATATATTAATTATTCCCCTTTTTTACCGTTATTTTGAAATTTTCCTTTAACTAACAACGTTTGATAGTTGTGTTATTATTATAACATTTTGTATGTTAAAAATGTAGTTTCTGCACGAAAAGCCGATTACCAGCCGATAGTACCAACCGGGTGTTTGCACAAACAAGTTTAAGAATTACCATACTATACATTTTCGTTTTTATTCGTCTTATGCACTGATAGGCAAGTCAGAATTTACAATAAGCTGAACACAGATCAATCTTTTATTCCGGAATATTAGAGTTCCTGCATGGAGGTTCCCATAAATTATGTATAGTGGTAAAATACAAAACCTTTTCTAAAGATAACTTCCCACATTTACAGCACATACATAACAATGTGATTGAAGACAGCAGTAAAGTAATTAAAGACATAAGAAGACATTAAGGTGGTTCGATACAGTTTTCTGGAGACCATACCAACATTTTTCAATCGGTTTTTAAGCGGCCTTCTCCAAGTCAGATCAACGTGAAATTTTCACCACTAACTGGTTTTGAATTGAAGTTTGGCAAGATATATTTTCTGGTAAAATCGATATTACCATGACAACGATAAATAAGAAACTTAGAAATCAGTAAAAGTGAAATTTAGCGCGTTTAAGATTTCGCATTGAAAATCCCACATAGGCATCTTAAAATATGGTATATGGCATATATATTTTGCAAGAATAAAAAAATCCTGTCTGTTTGAATTAAAATAAATCGCAATAACATTTCAAACCTTACTATTTGTGTACTGGTATTAAATTGATCGAGAGATTAACACTGGTTTTGTGAAATTACTTAATGATAATGTCAAAAAGTAGCTTGATGTTATGTTTGTAAAATTTGAAAGTTTTGTTTACTTTCTCTTTTGCGATCTTGAGAACTACCTGTTTTCCTAACATCACTTCATGTGCAATTTTTGGGTAATTTTCGATTTTAATGGCTTTTGCAAAAATCTGAGAAACGGCTCGATGGATTTTTTTTAAAACATTCACTGTGCATGCTTACCGATGTGCAAAATATTATCTGAAAGTTTCATTGCCATTGATTCACTGGAACGCCTTTAAATTTAAAGATGAAAACGACGTTCGAACCGGCCGAAAAAATGGCGTTACAAATTTACTTTTTTAAGTTATGCTTAATAATGATTTCAAATCAATGCACACTGCATTCCTCCGTGATTTATACTTTCGTTGTGATCTGCTGTGCATCTATTATTATCTATATTCGAGCATGATTGTACCTTATTACTCTCCTTGCTACTTTCCAGATTCCCTTAAGTCTCTTTTTAGGATTATTTTGAGCAATAAATGCCCTTTTTACGTTTTTACAGCAGGCGTTTTGAACGCAAAAGAAAACAGATGCAAAGAAATTTGCATCAAAGAGCGTACATTGCAATGTTTCAATCACGGAAGAATGTAGTGCGCATTGATTTGAAATCATTACTGAGAATAACTTAAAAAAGTAAATTTGTAACGCCATTTTTTCGGCCGGTTCGTACGTCGTCTTCATCTTTAAATTTAAAGGCGTTCCAGTGAATCAATGCTAATGAAACTTTCAGATAATATTTTGCACATGGGTAAGCATGCACAGTGAATGTTTTAAAAAAATCCATCGAGCCGTTTCTCAGATTTTTGCAAAAGCCATTAAAATCGAAAATTACCCAAAAATTGCACATGATGCGATGTTAGGAAAAAAGGTAGTTCTCAAGATCGCAAAAGAGAAAGTAAACAAAACTTTCAGGGTTTACAAACATAACATCAAGCTACTTTTTGACATTATCATTAAGTAATTTCACAAATTAAACCAGTGTTAATCTCTCGATCAATTTAATACCAGTACACAAATAGTAAGGTTTGAAATGTTATTGCGATTTATTTTAATTCAAACATACAGAATTTTTTTATTCTTGCAAAATATATATGCCATATACCATATTTTAAGATGCCTATGTGGGATTTTCAATGCGAAATCTTAAACGGGCTAAATTTCACTTTTACTGATTTCTAAGTTTCTTGTTTATCGTTGTCATGGTAATATCGATTTTACCAGAAAATATATCTTGCCAAACTTCAATTCAAAACCAGTTAGTGGTGAAAATTTCACGTTGATCTGACTTGGAGAAGACCGCTTAAAAGCCGATTGAAAAATGTTGGTACGGTCTCCAGAAAACTGTATCGAACCACCTTAACTTCAGGATTGTTATGTTATTTACATCTCTCTTTTCTTTTCGTTTTAAACTCAAGATTCCAAGCGAGCATACCGTCATAGCGCTAACTGAGGAACGACGACAGTAGCTTTAAATTTTAAATCTATTTTCCATAACCGGACTGAAGTTGACAGCTTTATTTTTAATATAGCTTCTTACTACTGTATAATTAAACAAGAAGCTGTACACAGCTTGAACACGTGGCGTCTTTAATTTAACCCATTGCAGTATTGATTTCCGAGTATTTTGAGTTATTTCACGGAGGAACATAAAACTGTCTCAAAAGTAAGACTACATTACATTCACTACATTCAGCAGCCGACACTCGAAACCACAAATCGCTAACTGAAATATGGCGAGTTACATTAAACACAAAACTTACAGGAACAAAATCCCAGAGCAATATTAAAGCGGCGAACACAATATATCCATTCATGAACGCCTTGCATTGTCTTGAAAACTTGTACGCCATCTTGAAATCAAGGGCGAGATCACGAGGTCTCGTGTCAACCAATCAGACCAGCGAAACTAAAATATGCGTGCATAAATTTGCATGCATGAAGTAGCTATAATTTTGATTGTGAGAAGGATCATTTTCTTCCATACATATCGTATTCATGTAATGTTCCCGATGTGTCTTTAAGTGTATTCAGTCCCACACATTTTACCATGATATTTGACTTTTCTCGTAATTGTCACGATGTCTCAAAGTGCGGTTACAAAGCAAAAGCATCCGTCCGCCATATTGACTTTTATTTTCTTAATTTACAGGAGATGAGAAGGCCAGTTAAACAGGCCGAAACGTCGATTTGAAATCACTTTTAACCTCAGAAAAATCCCGAAAAATAACTTTTTATTTTTTGAAATGAGAGGAGAAAGTTTTAGAAATACAATTGACATTAAACATTTCGATGCGTTTGACGAAATATTTTACGATCTTTTACTCGCAGTTCAGCATCAAGAACCGTTGTTTAGATATACGAAGAACCCTTGTTGTCATCAAAACTAAAATAACCACCAGTCCCTCCCAGATGAAAAGAGGTATAAGAAGGTTGAAATTACACCTTATTTTATGGTACTCACTTCAGTAAAGGACAATAACTTTGCTTTCTTCATTTTCCACGTTTCATGCACAGCCATACAATAATGCTGGTTTGACCAGTACGTGCCGTGTACATAACCGGATCTTTGTCTTTCTCCTAACTTGCACTGCAAGTATTCCTATCCAGACCATTTTTAGTTCACAAACGTCCTAGGCTTCTCGCCTTCTCTATTCTTGTCTTCATATCATTTTTACCTCCCCTTTATTTGCCATGGATACTGTGGCCCTAAGTGATACGAACCTCTCTTTGTCTTTTATCACTTGACCGTTCAATGTATACTCTCATTATTCTTTGCATTTACTCGTTTAACCTTGCACTTATATACGTTCAATCTAAGACTGTCAACTTCTTGCTGCATTCTCAGAAACGTCTGCTTGTTTTCAGCTGTAGATGTTGCCTGTGTTGATGAAATACAGTAAAAACCCACGTATAAGAACCTAAAACTTCAAAAATAAGAACCTGTTAGGCTAAAATTTTCATTTCAAACCCCCTTTTCATAAGAACCTATTAAGCCTAAAATTGTTAATAGGTTCTTATTTCACAAAAATGAAGGCACAGATGAAAGTACAGAAAAAAAATTTAGTCTAAATAGGTTAAAGTCAGTAAGATTTAAAGAATGAACCAAAATGAAAACCATATCATGTCTGCGCCAATACTGGATTACACACACCTATTCCATATCACATATGCCCCGTAGTAGTTATCTGTGCTGATCGCTAGTGCCCCTATCAAATTAAGAACCTATTTAAGAACCTAAGTAGCCTAAAATTCCACTAAATACCATTTCTATAAGAACCTATTTAGGCTAAGTTGGAAAAATCTAGGTTCTTTTACGTGGGTTTTTACTGTAAGTGCCATAACCAGCAAACTTGAGGTCTTCAGGTTTTGATGTAAATTTTCATCTCTTCCCCTACAGTGCGTCTTGTCACTCAATCTATGATGAGTAGAAAAAGGAAACCTGACATCGTGCAACTCGGTCTTGATTTTAAACAGACCAGACTGGTGGACTACATACGAAGTGGCCGCGCAGTCTGGATCGGAATACTAACAGTGTTACTGGAAAAAGACGAAAATCCGGTTATGTACACGACACTGGTCAAACCAGCATTATTGTATGGCTGTAAAGCGTGGAAAATGAACGAAGGAAACGAAAAGAAGATCAATATGACTTGTCCCAAAACCTTTGTTTAAAAAGATTACCGAAGATCACATGAAAGGACAAAATCATATGGAGAAGCTTAGCGAAGAAATCAGGCGACAAAGACGGGAATTTCCACAGCTCCGAGATGTGCCCCGGTAGGTAGGAGGTGGAAAGGCAAGACTAGTATGAACCACTTGGAGACTAACAGTGGAAAAAGAAAGATATCAGGCGGGATGGCGATCTTGGGGCGAAGCGCGCGCTGCAGCTCAAGAGAGAAACGCGACAGGTGACAGCCTAAACAAATCTGTCAGTGGTCAGGTTAGAGTCGTGGTTATCCCAGTTAATTTACGCATGCCTTGTTTGCCTTAGTGGAGGCACGGTGGTGTAGTAATTAGCGCGTTGCAAGGTAGGTGGTTTGAGGCCTGGTCTCTGCCATCGCGTTGTCAGTTTCCTTAGACAAGAGACTTTGCTCCACACAGTCTCTCTCCAGCCAGGTGTATAATTTTGGGAACCAGCGACATGATACTTGGGGTAAACTCGCGATGGGCTGGCATCCCATCCAGGGGGAGTAGGAATACTCTCACTTGCTTTACAGATATACAGAAACCGGGGTTCGGCCGCGTGAGCCTTTTGTGGCTCGTGTACGACTTTACCTTGTTTAACCTATTCGCCCTACCGACAAACCTCTGGCTTATGGATTTTCGCCTCCGGTAAATTAGTAGTCACAACAAAATACAAGGGATTAGGTTGTAATACTGAAGGGTGTGGGTCTAGGGAGCAGACTACTAATGAGTCGGCCGTTCGAAGCGGTCAGCATTCAGATCCAATCCACCAACACCAGCTCGGACACTTATTGAGAATTATATAACGTAATGTCGGCACTTAGAATTTTATTTTCAATAAATTTTTAAGTGTAAAAAAGAAAATCTAAAATCCCCACTTAGGATTGAACCTGTGACCTCAGCTAGAGTTAAGCTTCCATAGCCTACCGTACCAGAGTACTACCTAGCCTCTCGGGTTGTTTAGGCCTAAATTCAACTATATAAACTGTTGACCCTAACCTCAACTGAAAGCTAACCAGTTACTCCGTTATATAAGTCTCAATAAGGTGTCCGAGGTGGTTTAGGCGGATGGTATCTAATGCTAACCGTTCGAAGCAGGGTGCTTGTGAGTAGACGAGAAGACTGGTCAAGGTACAATTTGCCGCTCATAGAATGTAACCTCGTCGTCGGGTTTTCACAACATGCAAGTTCAAGGGAGTGTCACTCCGTAATAGCGAAATTCTGCTTATCTAATTTTCATGTTATATTGCCAAATCAACCAAAGATACAACTGAATTGGATAAAAATATTCTATAAAGCAAAACGGAACGAGTACTTTAAGGATTAAGTACAGGATAACAAATCTGTTTTCTTGACCGGCGGTCCTGAAATCAAAATTGCTTAAAAACAGTCTTTCTTTCCTTCTTTTACTTAGTTTAAGGTCTTTTAGTGATTTTTCCTTCCTATCTTAAGATAAATAAAGCAAGTTGCTGACCATACTCATGAAAACATTTTATGTCGGCCGGGACACTGTCCTTGAAAAGTCAGTTGACATCGGCAAGATATCATCCCCGTTCACGCTGCTGGTAGAAAAATATCAAGGTTCTTAGATATCAGCAAGTAAAGTCAAGAAAAAAAATTGCATCAATGATCTCACTTTACGTTTATTTTGAAGTTATTGCTTACACTCTACACGAATATCACCTCGAAAGTATCCTGAAAATCTTGCTTTTCACATTTTATTTTGACTTAAAACAAGTCGATGTATTCCATCTAGTTAATGATATGTTTAATTTTACTGAAAATCATGCCACTTTATCAAAAAATTCATTTCTTTTTTCGTTGAAGGCCGTTGAAAGTCACTCTAAATGGCAAGTTTCCTTATCACTTGGTGCACACAGCGCATGTCAACTCTCGATGATTGACATACGGACCGCACGGAAGTGAACCACAGTGTCCTTCCACAGGGAACAGCAAGGCACCATCCTTGTTGGCCCCGGTACCAGCAACATACTCTGGGTTTTTGTCAATACAGATGAAGTCTTTTTGGTTCTTGTGGTTGTAATATGAAGTCATCAGGTACCCATGATACTCCTCGGTCCATCCAGACGGACAGTCATTCCGTGCGGGCATCATCAGCATTGAACCACGTGACTTGACGAAACAGACAACACACGGTGCGTCGTGGTTGTAAAGACTTTTCTTGAAAGGGATTTGCATTTCATACTCAGTGCCAAACATGTATCCCGAGTTTTGATTGCCATCGTTGTACTTGTCGTACTTTGGATTGTGTGGAAGACAAAGGTAGTTCACTCCACCACCAGTGTGAGTGTAATGCTCACCACCCATTATACCTGATAATTATCAACAGAAAATCAGCATGAGTTTTTTATGTTTCATAAACTTATAGCAAATTATAACAGTAAAATTTGTATTATTTTAAAACCTAAAATATATCGCACCACGTTTCGAATTACTAGTTTAGTTCAGAATCGTATCTACATGACATTATTCTGCATGCATCCATGTCAAAAAAATTAAAGTCGAAATTTTTGTTATTTTTAATGATTACGGTTTAGTGGTTGAAGTGGACGAAATTTCGCTCTGCCAAGACGACTTTCGGCCTGCTACTTTTGACGCGCAGAAAACACTCGGAAAACATATCAAAAATATACATAATATCATGATAGATAGTTCTGTTTTGCTTCAAATAAACATATGTACCTCGAGAGCCCTAAAACTAAAGGTGCTGTTACACGAGGGAATTTTTCCTGCAACTTGCGACGCAACGCTGACGAGAACCGTTGCGAGACAAGTTGCGGATGAAATTGTGTGTGTAACACCTTTTCTGCGCAATTTGTTTCGCAACGAAAAATTGCGTTGCGAGTTGCAGAAAAGTTGACCACTTATCTACTTTTTGCAACGTTGCGAGACATTAGTTACAAACATGTAACATGTAATCAGCAACTTGTTTCGCAACATGTCGCAACGGCTCTCGTCAGCGTTGCGTTGCAAGTTGCAAGAAAAAATGTCCTCGTGTAACAGCACCTTAACGATTAACATGCACGGTAAAAATTTGCTTTCGAAGTATTTACCAAATGGGCGAATTTCTATATAGGAAAAATGTTCCTCCGCATGCAAAGCATTAATTAGTGTGAAATGGGCTTTTCACTGTTTAGTTAGGTTTTTTAAGATGCAATTAAACTTAGCCATAAAATAAATAAAATATACAACATCACCATAATACGTAGGAGCGAGGAAATATCTTTCTTATTTATAGAAATTATTTTAATTCGCCGAAGTTTCAGTAGTAAACCTTCTTATTCTTCCTGCGAGTTATGCGTAACTGTTTTCAGCAGACTTCAATCGTATGCAAGAAAGTTATCTTCATTTTATAAATTTAACAACGTTTTTGGAGAACATTCTTTTAAATTTAACAAATAACCCAAACATTAAATACACATAGTGTATATACTTCGTTTTCAAGTTGTTTGAGCTCCCGGTCAGGTGGGGAACGGTCGACATTTCCCAGCGACTTAGTCGCTCGCGCGCTCTCATAAGTCGACTTGTGGGCAGTTAATAAATTTACATAGTTGCTATAAGCAGAAATGCACAGTTGAAAAATTGAATTTTTTAAATTTGTAATAAACTATTTGCTAGTTCCGTATTACCTTTGTAAACTATCTGAGCACCACTAGGACATGAAGTCTTTCCCCAGCGAACATACTTCACCCCAGACTTGCCAGCTCCTTCTTTTCCTTTTTCACCTTTAGCTCCCTGTGCTCCTTTGGCTCCCTGATCTCCTTTAGGACCTGGATGGCAATATAAGTGGATTGGGGTGTTGGTTTAAATTTGGAAAGGAAAGGTAAGATAAAATAGGGCCTTGCAAGAGAAGCCTACGTTACCTATGGCTAAAATTTTAGAATTATGTTTATCAGAATTTCAGTTCTTCCTTTCATATCGCATCCAACAGTAAATCGCGTAGACCTCTCTTATATTAATCTTATTTTGCTGTAAGACTAGGGTTATTAATATGTATGTTATGACTTATTAATCGTGCAATTAACTTAAATTCGCGTTTTAGCTAGCCTCGCTATTGACCTAGCCGCATACCTCCTGTTTAGGAGCTGTTCTGCAAGTTAGCCGCCGTTCAAGCCGTTCGGAACGGTCGCGATATGTCTCAATCAGCAATCAGAATCTTATGTACATGTCTTAGCCAATAAAACCCAAATAGCACATTACGCCGATCAGTTGCAGAATTTATGTGCATTCCATTTTTGTTGTAATAAAGAGTTCAATTTTAATGGTTCAGTCGAATATTTTTCAGGCTATCAGGCTGTGCGCGCACTAATAACTCAGTTGGCGGTTTACAACTACACAACAGCATTGTTTTTTTGTTTTGTTTTTTTGTTTTGTCTACCTTTCAGTCCTGGTTTTCCTGGCGGTCCTGTCGGTCCCGTTGGTTGCTTTCCGTTACTTCGTCCATCCCGAACTGAAATAACAAATTTTAACAAAATTAAAGTGCATCACATACTACCATAAAAAACAATTTCACAACAGAATCAGTTGAGAGTAATTTTCTGCCTGTTTAGGCATTTTACTTTCAGGAATTTTTCTTGTTTATAATATTGAAAAAAAAAACCTTTATTTTGATCAAATGAAATTGTCGTTATTAATCTTTACTATACCAACCAAGCAGGTAGGCCAAAAGCGATGAGTCACTTGATCGGGATGGTGCTTGCAGCAAGGCATCAAGTCTGCGGAAGATTGTAGTTCAGTAGGTGAAAGAGGAAGATCAGGCTGTTTAACTTATGACACATTGTTCTAAGTTCTAAGTCCAAAATTAAACTGTGATCTGATCATGTAAAAAACCTTTTTGTCTGATATATTTCTTTTCCGATATAACCGCAGAATAGTAAAAAGGGTTATTTCTGTCGACTTGAGTAAGAAAATTGTCGCATCGATGAAGACTGACTGTTGCGTTGTTCTTGTCAATGAACTAGAAATGTTAATCCACGTATTTTTCATCCCGGTTTTTCATATTCATCAAATTCACTGTTGCATTTGATTTTGATCAAAGATGCGTGTCAAAATGGTGCCTTTTTTCGTTTAGTGGATAGTTTCGAGATGGCGAATCTGAGAAGGGAACCTTCGAACTCTATACTGAAGGAGCACAAAATCCTCAGTTAAAACATTGGTAACAGACTGAGAATTTGATAGTCCATTTAAGATCTGAATCACACTAAAATTGACTGACATGCATCTCGCGTCTTCTTACACTCTGCACATTATAACGAAGTTCTTCAGTAAGTTCTTCAAAAGTACATGTTATAAAGAAAATTAATAAAACCTACCGTTTTATAAACCGCTTCTCCATTTCTTGAAATCGTTTCTCCATCAAACTTGTACTTTTGTTGTGCCTGTTAAAAAGAGATATTGGTGTTAAGAAAAAAATTGATTACACAGGTATCAGGCTAGTCTCCTACGCAGCCGTTATTTGTGTCGTCACGCAACGCTCCTCCCCACTAACGGCTGCTGATACCCGAACCACATTCCTTTCTCTTTGTGTTTAAAAGGCCAATCACGTATCAGCATGTTGACAATGACGTCAATTTTCGCGCGAAAAATAAGCATGTGCCAGACATCTAAGCTTGTGATTTCCGTTCGTGTAATGATGGGCGATAAGTGCTTTACATGTTCGTCGCCGCCTGCAAGTCAAGATAAACTCTTTATTTTCGGAAAAAGTTCAGTCAATTTTACACAAATTATTAGATCAGCGATTGATGTGGATGTTAGCTGCTATTCGAACAGTAGCGAGTTGTTTATTTGCAGAAGCGTTTGCTATAAACGTTTGCTAAAATTTCAGCGTGCTTCTGAACTATTATGCTGGAGATTCTAATATTTCAAACCGGATGCAAGGACGCGATGCTTCTGACAATGGAGATACTGCCTAGCTCCGAGAAATACATCAACTTAAACGCAGAATAAACTCCGAGGAGCTAAAAACAATCGCAAGATGTCACTATTCCAATATAGACCGTTACTATCGCATAAGACTTAATTCGATCTTAGAATCTGCTAGTCGTGATGAAGAAACACTACATCGCAAGTTATGCTAACCGCAGACTTGCGCTCACATTAAATCACGTACTGAGAAATGAACTGATCTCAAGCAGCGAATAATTCCTATTAAGCGGCTACTACTGATCTTGCAACTCTTTCAAATCGAGCCAAAGAAACTCTATTGTTACTCCAAGAGCTAGCAAACACTGAAATGACGGCGTAACTAAATATTCTAAACGGCAAGTGGGTCACCGTTAAAACGTGAGCTGTGATTGGACAATTTAAGCTGGCGCGTTTCGCTCCCAGGAATGGAAGCAGGCTAGTGATTGGCTAAAATCTCGAAAGGAATGTGGTTCGGGTATCAGCAGTCGTTAGTGGGGAGGAGCGTTGCGTGACGACACAAATAACGGCTGCGTAGGAGACTAGTATCAGGCTGATTTTAATGATCCAAAAATCATTGCGCTATGTTGCCTTCCTATCGCTGCCTTCCTTGCCTTCCTGCGCTATCGTTGCCTTCCTCTTTCCGTTCTCTCAAGAGAACATGCTTTCTTGGTCTCCTTATTCTATATCAATTGTTTCTTCCATTTTATTGTGAAATCATTGTCTTTAAGTTTCCATGCTGTTTTAACTGAGTTCCAGCTTGGGGACTAGTCTGAAAGTTTGAATGTGACAACTTGTAGCCTGAATTCCAAATTGCTTTCAATTTCTATTTCTGCTGTAGTCTAAGTTCCAAATTTTTCGTTTCTTTTTTTATCTTCATCTCATTTTTAGTCGAGTGTAATAATTTTTTTCTTTTAACTGAACCTTAAATTCAATTTTGTTTGCAGTTAATTCGTGTAATTCAGTCACCTGGTTCATGCACTTTGCATCGATCATCTTGACCAAGTTAGATTCAGCAGCAACACTATTTTCATCTGAATATCTTCTTTCAGTTTCTTTTTTCAGTTTAATATCCTCAGTTTCTCGTTCAATTTCTCGAGCTTTATCTTCTTTTAACATGTAGTAGAGTGTCTTTCTAGTGCTTATCTCGCTCATGCATGTTTCGCATCATCATTTCCCAGTCCAGCCGATCAACTTTTCCATCTGAATATCTTCTTTCTTTCTTCAGTTTAGCATCCTTAGTTTCGTTCAGTTTAATTTCTTGAGCTTCATCTTCTTCTCTCTTCCATTGAAAGTTTCCCTTGATCAGCCCATTTTTGTATCCTCATTTTTTTAATTCTTTTTATGTTAAATTTTCATATATTTTGTTAATCCTCTCTTTCATCTAAAGCTCTACTCGATCGTTGTCTTTAAGCTTCCGGCTAAGTAAACTTGACATTAAACTCGTAATTAATTAATTATGAATTGAGCCGTATTTTCTGCAGCTTCCCCAGGACGTCTAAATCTATCAGAGTTACGATTCTGCGTCAATTTTAATGGAAGAGCTGATAAGCTCTAAATTTTGTGCTGAAAATCAATTCGATATTTCTTCAATTTCATCCGGACTACTTCATGTTTCCATTACCTTTTACCAAGAAAGCAAAGCTGAAGACCGCATGAGAATATTATATTGAAATGCTAACACGCACTTTAATTCTAAAATATTTATTCAAAAGGAAACGCATATATGCAATTTTATAGCCTTATGTCTCAGTCGCGTCGACAGTAAACTTCTATTGAAATTTGGCTACGAACTGTTTGTCAAACTATATTTCTTTTTTGGTTTCTAAATTGGTACATTCAACCATGATATACTACGTTAAGTTCTTTACGAATCAGGCTTCACGTTAATCCATTTCATTTAAAACGTATTTTTAGAAAGTTGAAATTATCCTATAAATTAATATAATTTTACGACTTATTCGGACATACAAAAGTATACCTCTCTTCCATGGCTTGCAGCCGTTTTTCAACCTCCGACAGACTGGGCGTCGCGTTCTTTTTAACAGATTTTCGCTGACGATGCAACAAGATCTGCTTTTCACTAGTTTCAGCGTCATCATCGAAGATTCGATTGGGGTTTTGATCTTCTCCTCCGCGTTGATCTGCCAGAGTTTCATCCGAGATGTGAGCCAGAATGGCACAGCACATCACAAGCAAAGCAATGAGACGAAGGCCAAAGCGAGAACTTACGGGGGCATGTTTCATGGCGGATTGGATGGGTTTTCCGTACAAACAGAACGCTTCGAATTTGACTTTAAGAAAGAAAATGAACCTTCTTTCTCTCTACAACAAGGAAGTTGTGATATGCAATCGATAACCAAAGAACACAATTACGCTGAAAAATGGGCGAGAATTTTTTCGCGTTTGTGACGTAGAAATGACGTAGCCCAATTGGTCGGAGTAATACGGAAGAATAACTAATATCAAAAACTATCAATGATTTTTGTTGGAAATTTTAAGTTATTTATTTAAATACATCGTTTTAAAGGCAGCCGAAGCAGGCTTAACACGGCGATTCGTTTGCTTGGCTAAGTCAGTCGTAAAATACTGGATGGGGTGGCGTAATCATCAGGCGACTCTAACAGATTATACAACAAAAGTCAAAGGCGCAAAGAAGGACATATTTAGCAAACTAATGGTTAGTTTCCTTATCATCGCCAACTAGTAATCGGACGGTCCAAACAACTTTTAATTTCCTTTAGTTGTCAAGTATATTCCAGATAATACACTTCATCGGATAACTGATTTAGACACAAGGAGCCTGCAGAATGCAATTGCTTTGTGGTATTTTGATACTAAAAATACAATTTAATTCTTGTCCTTCTAACTCCATTGTGTTTAACACTAAAAATAAATAATCTAGCAGCTAGTGTTTGAACAGTTTTTGCATTGAAAGCGATCGAAATAGCTGTATACCGCATGTAAATTTGGAGAAAAAATTAGGTAAATACTGAATAAGGCGACAGGAAGCGAGAAATCACATTTTTACATTCTAATTACCGGCAATTTACTTACTAATCTCAACAGTATTTGTATTGACAGAGATTAAAACAGCTAAGTTAAACAGTATGTTTATTTCCCAGGAACTCGTTTCGCGATTGGTGGTCAAAACTGAATTGTAAACTTTGGTTATGACTTGTACTGCTTTATTAACTACTGTTCATTTTAAATAGTTGGAGTCTTTGTCTTTTTGTCCATATATCTTTACCTACTCTTTTTATAATTAAGGTAGCACTGAGAACTGTGTTACGTTGTTTAGTGGAAATCCTTGTGAATGCAAAGGCATTTTTGGAGGCTATAATTCATTTGAAATAGGCATGCAATAAGCTCGAAAATGGCAAAAGCATGTTAGGAAACATTGTACAAAACCCATGCGGCTATAAAGATGCAGTAAATAAGGCTGCTGCTTTCAATCTTAAGGTGATGTTGGATCTGACAGCTTCGATGTCTTGTTTGAGGTTTCTCTCCTTACTTCATCGCTATCCGGCAGACTTCTCTGTCTTCTCTTTCTTGTCCTAAAAACGATGATACAACTTTCAGTTAGAAGTTGAGGTTATTAAATAATAAGGGAATGACCTAAATTAAGTCAGGTTTTGTAAAGCAAGAGCTTTAATTTCAGTTTATGCCCGCCATTTCGGTTTGTGGTATATGTCATCTGATTACCTTGTGTTCTAACAATGAACACGCTGCATAGCCATTCATCTTTAACCAACGCATTAAACTCGTTTTAACGAAATATACAAATTAGTCGTAGATTTAACAGGAAAATAGAGGAATTAAAAAGAGACCTTTTTAATTTAATTTTGAAGACATATTTCGATGGATCTTCCATTAATTATAGTCAGTTACAGTCACTGATTTTCTGTTTACTAAAAGGCAGTTATTACAATTGAAATTGAATGCAGGATATGAAATATATGTTGTGGTGCAATTTTATCCTTGGTGCAAATTTTATTTCATCCTTTGTTTAAAACTCATTTTCACACATTTTCATACATCACCATAACCAAAAACAATAGAAAATAAAATTTGCACCAAGGACAAAATTGCACCACAACATATATATTCATAATTAGAAAACTTTAAGTGGCTTAAGATGAAAGCATGAAATTGACATGATTAAATTGTTGTTATGATTGTTAGTATAACTTAATATTGAGTTACAATATTCAGTACACCTTCCATTGTAAATGACGATGAGGGAAGATCCTTTAAAACATGTCTTTAATAAAGTTAAAGAAAGTTGAACATATATTGGTCCGCTCTTATTCCGAGCAAAAGTTAGGAAAATAATATTTACACACGCAGAAATAATAAATCCTAAACCCATTGCTTTCGTAGCAGAGAAAGGTGATCGAACTAAAAAGGCGCGCGAGTTTCAGGGGAGCCGAGACATGCATGGAGGTTTTCAAAGACTGAGACTGATCATTGTTAACGTCCGTCCGAAAATTGAGCTTACATATTTAGGGTGTACTATGGAACGAATGTCTTGAAGGATACTGAACAGCTCTGAGATTACGGCCATATATATTAATAAAGCTTTCTATTTTTTTCTTTTATGAAACTGCGAAGAGACGTACATAAGCCCATAAAGTAAAACGAAAGAAAAAGTTTAATCTGCAAGTATATTCGTAATTGTTGTCCGGCCGAAGAATTTTGGAATGAACATTCCCCAAATTTGTGTGATAAAAATAATTTTTCATTAAATAAACATAACAATTGCTGAATCACTGTTTTTAAAAGCAAATTCAATATGGTTTCACCGTAATTGATATATTTTACAATATAAGGAAAGCTATGATTTCTTAATTTTTATCAGGAAAAAATAACTTTGTCTTTAGTATAAATCCAAGAGTAAGCAGATTTAGGACCCTATTCTCTTGAAATAAGGAAGTTAAACCGGTTTGTTATTTAGTTTCAAAGGAATGTTCGTCTGCAAAGCAGCTATACTAAGGGTACATAAATTAAACTTAAACCATCTATTGAAACGAAAGTGCTGCGAAATTAATCCTGGAAATAATTCGATTTAAATGTGAAATCTGATGTTCTTCGACAGCTATTTGAAAATCCGTTTTTTGCGAACATTCACCCTTGACTTCTATAAACTAAGGTTTTTTCACTTGATAACTAAAAGAATTCGTTAAACAGTGAGTTTAATTTTAAAATATTTCTTAGCATCGCTTCAAAATTATGTAAATTATAAGATGGTTATTTGTTTCTAAAGGTGAATGATGTACGTATATGTTTCTCTCTTAAACTCTGCATCCCAAGTCGGACTTCAATCCCAATCATTCCATATGATTTAAGCGTTGTGGCATTCATAAGGAACAATCATGATAACTTTCAAATCAGTCTTCTTTCTAAGACAATATCAGGTCACATAAACCCAATTAAAATTATAACGTACAACTTACCTTCAGCCGGGATCATCGAGTTCCATCTTGCTCTTTGTAAATCTATACCCATTTTGCTGCATGATCGACATAAAATGGACGAATCCTGAGCAACAGTCATCCGCTGAGTTATGTAGCATCTGTAGAAAGTACCTCTAGTTTATTGCTACCGGGGAACACCTTTCGTTCGAGCTTGGTAATCCTGTCGTTTACGTTCAGATAAATAAACACGATCCCAAGTGGAAATCCCACGATGCAAAAGAAAAACAGCAAAATTAACGCTAAGCGCGACAAACGATCATCAAATCGCTTTGCCGATAGTGTCCGCAGGCCTAGTTAGGTTTAATCTTAAATCGAATATCGCGAGTATTTTTTTGTTTTGTAAAACTATTTATGCAAAATTTTTCAGACGTGTTAAATACGTGACACCTCTTTTTATTTACTTTTTAGTCAATGCAAACGGTTTTCTTTTGTTTCTCCTTTTATTTAATTTTCGGACGTCAATCAAACCGAACTACCTCCCCAAGGGAAGGTTATTTTGCTAGACATGACAGACGTGTTGTATTATACTTCAAACAAAGGATAAGAAGAGAACTGCATATTTTACAAACTGCCGAGGCTGAAAGGCACACTCTTTAAGTTCAAGTTAATCCCGATTAAAAGTGCACCAAGGCGAATGATGATATTGCTTATTTTGAGTTCAAGTTTTGATCATTGCCGTCGAAAAGGTAAATGAATGCTGGAATGATACATTTGCATCTTTTTATTGCCAAAAATGTAAAAGGGAATCTGAAACAATTAAAGCACCAAATTGCCGTTGAAAAGATAAATGATTGCTGGAATGATATATTTGAACCTCTCTAGCTAATATGGACACCACAAAGGAACTTACAGAGGACAAAGCTGAGTGTCCGTCATATGCAGGTGTCCGTGATTGAGGTAGAGTTTATTAACTTTGGTATCTTTGGGACAAAATGACCTGACTCCGTGATAATGAGGTGTTCATAATGTAGTTTTAAGGTTACAGTGTACCTTCGGGGGTGTCTCCAGTATAACAGCTCTAGCGTCTTAAGATTACACTTAATATACCTAAACCCAGATATCAAATTAAAGCTTATAGAGCTGGCTATCTAAATATGGAAACCATTTGGTAATAAAATGAATTGTCGAATTTTTTACGACGTCTAAATTCGAACGTCCGAATCAGCTTTAAAACGCTATAACTCAAAGCGATTATTGTATTTTGCTAATTTGATTTGTTCTCGGATTTTCGGACACGAAGCGCTAAAAGAAACGTGTCGGCGATTTCCCATATTCAATTGCAGTGAAAAGTTACTGAATATTTTCGAAAAAGGGAGAAAAAAATTGGAGTGATCGCACGGAAATGGCTCTTGACGAAAAAGTTTTCGGAAATAAGAAATTCGCCGATATGTTTTTGTTGATTATATGTTAGCCTAGCTTCTGTCCAAATTTGAGGAAAATCGAACGAATTCCCTTTGAGTTGTAACTCTTTAAAGCGTCCCCTACAAGCGAAAAATTAACTTTGAGAAAACAGCGCTTAGAAAAACATATCGCTATATAAACAAACTCCGCCCACAAAAGTTATACCGTCATTTCGCCGTCATTTTTCACTATTTTTCGATATTTTTTTTTTGGATGAAAGTTCATTCTGTAAACTTTATTTTGACGCCAAAAAAAAAATTCAATAAATTTTCGATCTGAAGGTACACTGTAACCTTAACTGTACACTAAATAGAGCAGTTTTCAGTTGAGTGTCGTAAAACCAAAACCAAAGCAATTACTCCAGCGAATCACAACAGACGCAGACAATCCGATGAACCAATCAGAACTCGAAGCAAGTACATGTCGCAGGCGTCAAGCGCGGGAAAATGTGTGCGAGCAAGTGACGATTGGTTTTGGTTTTACTTCTGATTGGTTGAGAATGTGGCGCGAGAGTTTTTGACCAATCACAAAGCGTAGCAATGCAAAACCAAAGCAAGCGCGAAATTGCTTTAGATACTAAATTGAATACCGCTCTATCCGATAAGAACCTTTGGATTAGGATCCATTAGGTTAAAACGCCCAGTATATAAGAACAAGTTGTAACAAAAGTTGTTAGAAAAAAAAACAGGCTGAGTGTATTTAAACCTCACTTTATTTATCAAGAAAGAATTCATAGCAGGTATGATACATATTTATGAAATCGAAGCAAGGAGTTTGCACCCATAGTTGCAGTGCTATAGTTGCATTATAGTGATACGTTTATGTCCTATTTCGGCTATTTCACTTGACGCGAGGCATTAATAATGAAGTTCTCAGACAGCTTTGCAACAAATACAATGCGAGATGGATGGAATAAAGTGCTTCGTATGCGCACTTAGCTCCAGTAGCTCTCACTAAACATCAGCGAGCAAACCTGTAGGGCCGGTTTTCGTTATTTAAACGAATTTTAGACAGGGTTTAACAAAATCGTGGCTTAAACCAATTTCAATGTGGCCAACCCTAGTATTTAAATGTTGTTTACTGTAAACAGTGTCAAGAAGTCAAATAGCACAGACTAGAAAAATTATAATCTTCCAATAATATTTTTATTAGTTTGATTGGCTGAACCAAGAAAGGAGTCGCAAGAAGATCGCAAGCTTTCTTCGGCTCGGCTGCTCACATTTAATATTTGTCTTTGCTCAGATAATACCTAGTAAAGACAAGTCAGTATGCGGTGCAAAACATTTGCGCGTGGAGCCGTCGTTGCCAAGTCACGGAAAAAAAAATTAAGTAACAAAATCGTGGCATGTACGTTATTATCATTGCGCACCACACTCTGCTACGCACGCGTAGCCGTTGTTTAGGTCGTCACGCAACGCTCCTCTCCACTATAACTGGGGAGGAGCGTTGCAAATAATGGCTGTGTTATCGCACACCGCTGATATGATATGTTAAATATAATGTTCAGGATGTCACGAGCATGCGACAAAGAAAACGTCTGGTTACGACGGAGCCATTAATGGGAGACTCATGACGAGCCGTAGGTCGTTTACCAGTTTAAGTGTGATACGCGTCCTACATGCTGCCAGGATCAGCAATGTCGAAAGGGTCCTGCGTGGTGATACAGTATGTGTCCTGCAAGAAAGTGGAATAAACAAATTATTATTTTTATTTATTTTTATACAGAAAGACAGACAGATGGTAAATTTTAAGCTTAGTGTTTAAATGAGAAAGATGTAATATTTAGCATGTTACTGGGGCATGGGTCGCGTCGTCCGGATTCAACTAAATATGTCTCTTAGAGTGCCAAATTTATTTCTTTGACATGTTCAAGGCTTTTCGATCTGTTCTTATGATTGTTTATTGTACTTGTAAGGTAAATCAGCTGTCTGAAACGAGTCGTCACTTGGTGCATACGGCGCAAGTCAACTCTCGATTGGCAACATATGGAAGACACGGCAGCGAACCACATTTTCCTTCAACAGGGTAAAGCAAGGCACCATTATCGTTGACATGGCTACCAGAAACATAATCTGGGTCCTTGTCAACACAGATGAAGTCTTTTTGGTTGTTGTGACCGTAATATGAGGTCATCAGGTACCCATGATACTCCTCAGTCCATCCAGACGGACAGTCATTCCGCGCGGGCATCATCAGCATTGAACCACGTAACTTGACAAAGCAGACAACACACGGTGCATCATGATCATGGAGATATTTTTTTAAAGGGTTGAAACCACTGAGTTGATACTCAGTGCCATACACGAATCCCGCGTTTTCACTGCCATCGTTGTACTTGTCATACTTCGGATTGTGTGGAAGACAAAGATAGTTCACTCCACCACCAGTGTGAGTGTAATGCTCACCACCCATTATACCTAATGATAAAAAATAATTACTTTTTTAAGACCAAATCCATATCGATATCGATTAAATATGAGGTGCCTTGATACTTTGAAGAATTGTTTCCAAACCAAAAAGGGACTACGGCAAGGTAATTTAGTTTTTCTCTACTCACTCAAACTTCGACATTACAATACAGCACAATCTTCATCCAATCCTACGCTCACCTACGTATCTCTTGATAAGGGATTCAGACACTTAAAATGTCAGATCTAGATGCTACTTTCTGGCCTCGGCAGTTTGCAATTAATCGATTAATTGAACTCTACAAGTCATTTACATGCATTGACTCCTTACCCTTCGACTAGGACATCAAGCTCCACGCATACATCGTAAACTAAACATTTATTAATAGGGAACAATGGATACCACGTGACTAAGGTATTTGACAGCCCCAGGAAACAGTTATGGGAGCCTCGACTTGACCGTATGGTTAGGGTTGGGATTGCAGAAATAACGTCAGCTCCATTGATCTTTGCCAGTTCTTTGGATTAGAGCTACAATTAGCTGCAAAAGTAGTTGAGACACTTTCATTCACAAGTGCTTTTTTGGAAGAAGTGCACCATTGCTACCTTTCCTTTCCCCTCCCCCCTCATCAATGTTGTTTTGTGACTGGCGCCATGTCCAAAACTTTGGCTAACAACATTGAACGGGGGAGGGGGGGTTGTGAGGGAAATATATTGTCCTTTTGTTTTTTGAGTCATCATTTTTTATAAAAGTGAGTGTTTTTTGTCAGAGTGTCTCAACAGTTTTGCAGCTAATTGTCTGAGGCGTTCACCGCTTACTAACTTACAACGAACAAGGCTATTCATGTTGAAATTTGTGTAAGTTTTGCATGACTACAGGGTGTTTGAAAAAATCCAGCTCTAATATTCACCATGCTACGAATTCTAAAATGGCAAGAGAATAACTTGGTTTTTTTGTGTTTGCATTTGACACAAATTGCACTAATTAATGCATTCGAAATGGTATATGCTTCAATATACGCTTGACGTTTTGTGTTGCATTCAAGTTCATGGGTTTTAGATGTTTTTGTAGCCTTATAGGAACATAGGTGAAATATTTTGAGAGTAAATTCGCGTTCAAGGTGTTGCAATTGAGCGGAATGGACTCGAAAAGTAGAGAAAAAGTGCTCAATTATGCGATACCTGACATAGTGATCGGGTACTGAAAATTTGCTAATTTGCATATCACCATGCCAAACGCAGGAATGCACACCTCTATAAATTTACTACTGCCGATTAGTAGTGATATTTAACACTAATGACAAAAATGAAACCCTTTCGAGAATTGCTCTTGGGGTGGCAAAATTTGTATATGGTACACTGCAGCCTATAAGGTGAACTTGCATTAATTTGAATGCAAAGTGCGGGGTATAATAATTTTTGTTGTGCATTTCTATATTGTACTCTGGCTTTAGCTTTACAATAAGCTATATGACAATATATGATGATATATGACGATCTACCACGGACTACCACGGTCTACCAACAGAAATATATAGAGTATAAAACATATCCTTTATACTTTCGATGGTAGACCGTCTCACACGGGTATACCGTCAGCAAATTACAACAATACAATATATCACAATTTAACTGAGATCGTTTATTAGTTACACATGTTGTTTAAAGATGGTTGCGTGTGAGTTGGTCATGAGAAGAAAATTGAACCAACAGAAACATAGATTAGTATTTTGTGCGGGCACAAAGAACAATCACGCCAGTGTGATTTTTCGAGGTCTCCCTGGCCTTTTTGTTTTTGATTTTTTCTCAGCATTCAAGCATCTGTAAACCGTCGCGCGAGACAAGGAGCATTTTTGTGTGATTTCTTACACTGTAAGATAACTGTTTTCTTTTAAACATTTTATATATGCCCTCGTAGTGGCATCTATTTGGCTGGTAAAAAACGTAACTTTGAAATCACCGTTGATATCAACTTCTATTGTTGTGTTACTGACGAACTTCGATTTTCGAACATTTTTGCGTTCTCATTTTTAATGAACTTCGAATATATTTTTACCCCCTCACGCGACAAATATAATAAAACGGTCTTTTCTCAATCTATTGCTACTACTCGCATACCTGTAGGCCTGGAGAGCTTGCGGCAATCGTTTACAGAAGTTAGTATATATTCAGACAATTAGCTGCAAAAGTAGTTGAGACACTTTCATTCACAAGTGCTTTTTTGGAAGAAGTGCACCATTGCTACCTTTCCTTACCCCTCCCCCCTCATCAATGTTGTTTTGTGACTGGCGCCATGTCCAAAACTTTGGCTAACAACATTGAACGGGGGAGGGGGGGGTTGTGAGGGAAATATATTGTCCTTTTGTTTTTTGAGTCATCATTTTTTATAAAAGTGAGTGTTTTTTGTCAGAGTGTCTCAACAGTTTTGCAGCTAATTGTAGGTTTGGGGCAGGTGCTGGGTTTGGGCGTCCACAAGTCACGTGACAAGCATTTTCATTATTCTCCAGAACCCTTGCGTGACTAGCCACACGGTACTGGTCTTGTTGAGCGCAAAACATTTTGCACCAACCCTTTAACTTTAAAACTGACCACCCCCCTTACTTGCACTTTGCTTTCTGATACCAAATTGAGCTCTGCAGGCTTTTGCCAACTGTACTCCCCATATAAATCCTTTTCCTTTACTACGATTTACACAAAACTTCCTAGTGTTACTAGTACCACAAATGGTTATCAGTTTACATAGTGCGCGACATCAAAATAGCAATATAGTGGTAAAAGGAAGTTTTTTATTAATCGCCGGGCTGGCTTGGTGCAAGCCTGCCCGATTTATAAATGAGCTGTGTTTGTCCGTCACATTTTGACGCCCGTTCTAACTGCACATAGACCTTCGGCGAATCATCTAAAATGTTCTGCTTATCGACTTATCTTCTCAATGCCTGTGTTGTATATAGCAGTCGTGACTGCTTGTTTGTTTTGAAAGCCCGAGCGCTTTCTCGAATGGCTACACATTTAGAAATAATTGAAGATTTTCGGTGTTGGCTGAGATTTGAATCAGTTTCATACAATGTTGTAAAACTTACAACTGTCACTCTAACGTACGATATGTTTACGTTTAATGCGATACACACAGATTGACCCATTTATTTTAATATTCTCCTTACCATTATATACCACAGTAGCATCTCCAGAGCAGTTGGTCCGTCCCCAGCGAACGTAGGTCACACCAGACAGCCCCTGTGCTTTTTGTCCCTTTACTCCTGGAGGTCCAGGAGGGCCCTGAGAACCAACACTTCCAGTTTTACCAAGGTCCCATACGGTCATAAAACAAATATCAAAGGGCATGATATGGCTAGTAAGCAATGGTAAGCAAGTATAGGACGAAGTTGAATCATTTTCCAGTTCAAAGCAGGGGGTATTTGTGAGATTTGTTTGTTTCGGCCAAAATGTCCAGTAACAGACTGCGTGATTATTAATTATGCGACAACCTAAGGTTACTGTCAATCTCTGATATCTGTCGAAATGAATAAGCCGACGTACGAATGAACGTTTGCGCAGAAAAAAATATATATATTGGTTTGTGTTTAGCATAGAAAAGGGGAAACAAGAAAATGACAATTGAAGGAAAACTGAAACGCATTGTTTAATGTTTAATGTGTTATATTTAATAACTCTTTTAACTCTTTGTCAATCATACAAACAACATAACAAGTAACATATAATAAAACGTATCAAACAATAAACAAAACACATTTACATAATAACAAACATAAGCGGAAGGCGGGATTACATTAGCCTGTTGATTGAAAGCTGGCATGAGCTAGAATTTTTTATGATAGATTATAACAAACATTTTATACTGCAGTTTTTTTATGACGTTGCATCATAGGAATTCTAAGCACTTAATGTGACCACACGTGACGTGTGACCAGTGTTGCGTAGTGTGAACACACGTGACGTGTGACCAGTGTTGCGTAGTGTGAACACACGTGGCTTGTGACCAGTGTTGCGCAATGTGAACGCACTTGACGTATGACCAGTGTTGCGTAATGTGAACACACGTGACGTGTGACTAGTGTTGTGTAGTGTGAACACACGTGACGTGTGACCAGTGTTGTTTTTTTGGAAAGTATAAAGTTATTTTAAAAAATAGGGGACAAAACTAATGTCAAATACCACAAAAGAAATGAAAGGTTCAGTTTATCTAAACCACTTCTTTTTTCTTCAACTTAAAATTGGTCCTGATTTAAATGACTGTTGAAGTTTAACTATGTAACAGCCTTTATATGTTTTAGAAAATAACGCAAAGCTGGTCGCACGGCGCCAAGCGTATCTCACTACGCACTTGGACTGCCTTAATGGTTGTATAAGCTGACAAATAAAGTCTTAGTAACGGACTACGCTGGGTGGCGGTTGTTCATACCTCTTGGTCCCGCAAGTCCTCGAGGTCCCGGGGGACCTTCTCTTCCATCCCTACCGTCCCTACCATCCTTGCCATCCCTTCCTGAAAAGAAATAAAAGTAAAAGTTGTAAGAAATGCCCTGCTTTGATAAAAGATATAACTATTTTTTACAATTATATATCTCTTCACGTCTATGAAAGTATCTACACTCCCGATAACTGAGACGAGGAGCCTATGACAGGCTTCTAGGCCTGTTAAAAGTTTTTCAATTTCATTTTCATTTATTTATTTTGTCATTAACCACATTAAAATATATATAATAATAATAATAATAATAATAATAACAATAATACAATACACTAGGAAAGTGAACTATATTACAAAGCCGTCTGAACTTGTCCTTTGATCCTTTGATCCTTTGATAAAATTCATAGTGTATATTTCCCTTCCTGAAATAAAATCCTTTGACGGAATACATTCAGTTTATGCATATGAGATGTACCTGAAAAAAAAATACTCACCAGGGTGGCCTGGTTGCCCAGCTGGCCCAGGAGGTCCTGGTTTTCCATCTCTACCATCTCGACCTGAAAAATCGCGCAGAACTATTGACTGTCAATCTTATTTTTAGATATGTTTACACAAATATTTCGATAGTTTAACGAAATATTTTCGCGACTTCATAAGGTACGTATTATTCTAGTTCATGATGAAGGACCGTTGTGTAGCCGGATATGAAGACCCTTTGTTGTCATAAAAACTGAAATAACTACCATGCAGTCACTTCTAGATGAAAAGTAGTATAAGAAGGTTAAAATTACACCATATTTCATGTTATTGTCAAGGACAATGAATTTGCTACAATTCATACCAGTTTATTGATGTTGAAAAGGTAGGTATACGAAACTTAAAATAAGCGCTCCAAGAAGTAGAAGAAGGTTTTTCAAGCAAATGCGCTGGATTTAATCAAATCACGGCATTCGATAAATATACAGCCGGATTGATTTGTGGCTGACCTTGTAGTAACGTTTTCAAGAGCCAACTTTCAGCAACAGTTCTGTTTTTCTCACGTTATCTAATGAATGAAAAAACTTGAACATGAAAGAGTTACTGTCGTAATTAATATTTACCTAAATTAGTTCCTTTGATTGCTTTTACAAGTTACGTTACTTACTTATTGACATGCGTTTTACACATGAGCCTCTGGCTCGGATATGGAGGGCAACCGAATCCCACGCTTTGAAGTAATAAATAGATTGATTGTTATACTATTACAAGGAGTAAAACATGAATAAAAGAGGTTACCTCAATATTAGACTTGCTCACAAGTCGAACTTAAGAATTTTCCAGACCGGAAATGAGAAGCGAACGACTTTGAGAAAGTCTACTCAATATCTCTGAGTACATTGTTCGAGTCGAATAATTTACACGCGGTCGACTATCGAGAGGTCTGGAACTGAGAAAATTTTGTATCGGAAGACTCCGATTATTCTCCCAACCTTAATAATTTATTTCCAGACTTTGCAATAGACGACCGCGCCTAAGTTATTCAAAATGACCGCCCGTCTCGAGCAAAAGACGTGACATAAACAACGCATTTAATAGCTTAACCATCTCGCATTAACATTTATTCATGTTTTGTTCATGTTTTATTCATTTCAGAAGTGAGACTTTCTATGTACTACATGACGATTTGTGTTTTTCTTCTTCTTTAGATAAAAAATGTAAACTGTTTTAAACGTACTATGAAGCTATTCGTGTTCATTCCTGACCAGTTTTGCCGGATAATCTTGACTCCTTCACTGAGTCGTCATGTGCCCTTTGGCATGCAGAGATGTAAGTAAGTAACTAAAAAAACTTCTTTAATTACTGTATTCTATTCATTTTTTGGTGGTTTTCCTAACTAGTGCGTGACATTTAGCCCCATAACCATTGTGGATTTACTAAGAAATTTGTAGACGTATTCAGTTCATCAAGCGTTATCATTCATGAGAATATTTTCTAACAGCGTTCAAGCGAAGTTAGTCATACAGTAAATGACTTCCGCTTAGTTTAAAATAAAACTATTGTGACCAAACAACTTTCTACTTACCTGTTTTCTATCACGTTAACTCGCTTGGCCAAACTTTGCAGATTAGTGGCCGTTTGTTGCGCAGCCCTTTTTTCACTAGCCTGCGAATACAGCCGCCTCTCATCGCTCCCGGCTGCAAGAGGCGTTCGCGCGAGAGAGCGTCTGCGATTTACTTTGAGAAATTCCATACTGATGACGTAAATCACCCGTCGCTAATCTCGTATAATTATAATAATGTGCATGTGGTGAAACCAAATGAAATGAAAGGTGTTGACAGGCCCATCACAAATCCAACTAGCGCCTGGCGTGTTTGTTGTGACCTTTGTTCACTGGGTTTTGAGTGTAGTTTGATTTTTACAGTTTAGCCCTGATCAGTATGTCTTTCAAAGATCTACCCCTTTTGTATGAAACAAGGGGAGGTTCTTTATAGATCCGTCTGAGCAAAGAGGATGTAGGCACACAGGGTTGTATTGTGTTACAAAGGATAACATTTCCTTGCGCGCAGTGTTTTATTATTTCTGTTTCCATCTTTGCCGTGAAAATATTGGTGAAAGAAACTGCCATTTTCGACCCCGGCCATTGCGGTGCCATGAGTCTAAGGGTAGTCTTTTCGCTAAAAGCAGACTGATGGTGATAATTACGGGAATCCTCTTCCCATGTATCGCCGATAAATGTTCATTCATCCAGACGTGCACGAGTGGCGCCGTTTGAAATATCAGTGACTTGCCATATCCGGTCGGTAAATTGACAAAAGTAGAAAAACCTCTTCACCGCAGATAAAACTATAAAAGCCTGAAAATGACTTGCTTGTAAGGTCAAAACATTAAACATAGGACAAATAGATTGAACGCAGAGTCGTACAGTTTCTAACGACAGACAAGATTAATCCTCGCAACTGGCGATTGAGTTACAACACTGAATAATTTAAAGCATAATTATGCAAAATTATCAAGTTGGCCAATCAGCGCTCCTGTCTTGATGCGGGACAGATTTTCGTCATCAGTATGGAATTTCTCAAAGTAAATCGCAGACGCTCTCTCGCGCGAACGCCCCTAGCGGCCGGGAGCGATGAGAGGCGGCTGTATTCGCAGGCTATTTTTTCACGCACGACTTTGTTTTGCTCCAAAGTCGTCTGATTCGCAGCAGGTTTCGGGGATTCTTCAACAAATATTTTCTCCATTATTTGTTCCAAATGATCAATGCGTTCGTTCATCTTCGTGAAATTGTGGTGGTTATACACGCAAACAGAGAACTGAAAAGCAATGCATGCCAACAAGCACATCGCGACAACAAAATTTAGAATCGCACCAACACGCTCGGGTCTAGAAGCCCTAGAAAAGGCAGTGACTGTTTCTTTTTCCATTGTTTGTCAGACACTCCAGCAAACTATCTGGCCTTCGTGTAGTCAGTGTAGTCGACCTATTGCGGTTTTGACGCGTAATTAAGCTCACTGTGACTAGACTGAATGATCTATGTGATAGGTGATTCGCGAATCTGTAACATTAGTGTCAGTCCCTATTTCTGTAAAATTATGCTGCTTAGAGGTCAGGGTTAGGGTAATTTAAGTACCAGAAAGTTTTTAAAACGTGACTTCCCTGACTTCCCTCATCTCCGACATCCGCCTTAACAACGATTCATGCCTTTTATTACTTCCTTCTAAGTTTTAGTGCTCTTCTTGTTTTAATTTTAAAATCTTTAAAATTAATTACCAGGCTTCCGCTTTTCGTTTCTTCCCGTGCTCCTTTTTACAAGAGAATAACCTGCTGTTGTGAACGGAATGGCGGTAAAGAATAACGTATTATAGAAGGAGCAAGTCAACTGAAGATTATTTTTATCATAATTACCGTAAATGATCTAATAAACGCCGGGGACGTTCATTAAATTGCAAGGGTCCGAGGGGAGCGTTTAAAAGATAAGAGGCCTTTAAAAGAGAGAGGCGTTTATTCTAATAACTGTAATACTAGTAGTAATCATAGATTATAGTGTGTCTCCTTATCCCGTGGCACCTCGTCTTGACCTAGTACCTCAGTTTCATGAATTAATTCAGCCGCTGCTTAAAAGGTAGGGCTATGTCGCGAGATATGTCACGCAGGCACAAACGTCGGGCCGACATCAAACAAATTCACGCTATCGCCGTGGGATCGGGCAAAATCCTAACGTGCTGTGTACTCCGAAAGGTCTAAGATTTTTCCGACATATAAATAGTACGTTTGTCTTGATTTCATTTCGGTTATTTCTCCGATTCTGAAATCATACTCCTCAGTACATGTACTAATACCGGAACCGGAAATGAGAAATTTCTGAGAAAGCCGTGAATTTCGCAGGATTTTCCGGATAAAATTACAACTACCAGTTGCAAGTAAGACACAAGACTGTTGAATATAATTTCTTTATTAGCTAGACAAATTGTAGCCACAAAACTGCGAAATCTTTAGTCGCAAATGCGCCCGATACAGGCTCAATTTCGAGCACTGTAAAGTTTATAATCTGCGTTCGCCTGGCACGGTCGGTCAGTGAATTATTGCTACAAGACAAACAGCGAATTGCACCGTACCGTAGAACATCGCGAAGAACGACGTCGGTATTTAGGTGAAAGCTTCCCAAATCAAGCAGAGAACCACAGCAAAATCAAGATAGAACATTCAAAACATACCAGAAAGGTAGCGAGGGAAATCCGATAACTTCTTGCTTGATTCCAAAGAGACCCAACAACTTACTTGGTCCGGAGAAGAACCTTCCTCCAATTTTTCCACTGCGTACTTTTAGTAGGCATTGAAATATTGAGCCGTACGATTCCAAAATCGGGAAAATATCCGAAACTAAATCAAGACAAACAGATTATTCACATGTGACATTTCGGAACCCCAGGTCCCCAGCATGATGCTTGACTATCAGGCGTAATTTTATGCTAATGTCCCCAGGATTAAAAACGAAACACGGCAAAACAGATCAACAAAGAAACGAAGCGGATCAGCCATGCATGCCACTCGAAACAAAGACAAAAATATTGCGATACATAGACAAACAGGCTCGGATCAAATGATATCTAAGTAAACTTTAATGTATGTAGAAACCAAATAACGATTTGATTCACCTTTTATCGCGTTGGAAACGAAGAAAACGTCTCGCGAAGATCAGTAAAATTTCACCATGTGTACTCGCCATCGCAGAAAATTTGACACATCAGGATCGATAATTACGCGCTAGGCGTCATGGGATACCTGAAAAATCCTCCTTTGGAAATGGTCAAAACTATTGTATTCGAACAGGACCAACCGCCTTCATAAAACACTTTTCACGATTCGTTCCGCCTAGCCGACAAGATTAGGAAGCGTCTCCTTCGTCGACGTAATAATAACTGTAACTGTAATAACTGTAATATGGTAACCTAAATACGGTATTATAATAACCTAAATGACAGAGCTTTAGCAGACTATCACGTCTGTCCGCTGATAAGTCTAAACCGTCTACAAATCCATTAAACTAACAAGAGTACTGGCTGCGTGTTTTTTTTTACCCTCAAACGAGTCGAACTCTCTCACCGTACAAGTATGCGGAAAACGAAAAGGTGAAGTAGGCCTTGTAATTCCGGGATGCTACAATGCTAGGACAAGCCGAAAGAAAATTGCTGATATCCTAAGCACAGAGATGAAGAACATTAAAGAGCGCTATCCTCACTTTGAACTGGAAATTGAGCAAGACGCAACTCGCACACCGGTGTTAATTAAGCAAGAACACAAATAAATTGATTGATTGTATTGTACATTATTTCTAGTTCATGTGTGGTTTTCAGGGAAGGGGGGCGTTTATTAGACAGGGGGCGTTTGTTAGAGAGGGGCGTTTAATACGAACTTGTCAGCTTAGGAGGGCGTTAATTAGATAGGAGGCGTTCATTAGATCATTTACGGTAATACGGTAAAACAGTGCTCAACCAAGGCGCCAATATCGCTCTTCTAGCTAATTGAAACATTCATGTCATTTTAGAATAAGAAATATAAGCACGGTGTCAACATCCCCCGGATTCCAAAAGAGCAAAACGTGATTGACCAAACGTATTGGTTATACTTTATCGGATCGTCGTGTCAAAGATATTTCGATGATTGTTTTCAAATGCTTAAATAACTGCGCTCCACAGTATCTCTGTGATATGTTTTGTATTAGAGACAACATCAAGAACCTAAGAGGCATGAACAAATTAGTAATCCCTAAAGTGAATAGCACTCATTTTGGCCTCACGTCGCTGAGGTACATCATCGCTATTAAAAACTGCGCTAAGGCTTGGAATTTTCTGCCGGACATCATGAGAACGTTAACATCAGCAGAGGCTTTTCACGTAGTCGTACGTGGACTAACTTTTAACTCCAAGTAGTCGGATGATTAAGTCATAATTTGATTTATTATTTATAATTAATCATTTATTTATTCATGAGTTGTATTAATATATAACACGTTCCTTACTCGGCCTATTAGCATACCTTTGCTAGGGGCCTAATCAGCCCCAACATCCCGAGTTTAAACAAAGTTATCATCATCGTCAACGCCGGGTCTGGATTGGGTTAAGAAATCGACGAAACGTCAAAATAGTCTAAGATTGGTTGTCATACAAATAAATGATTTCCTCTTTTATAGTATCAAAGTCAACTGTACAAGGAGAAGAGATGGAAATTTACATCTATAAACCTGAAGACCTCACGTTTGCTGGCGACGTGACACTAATTTCATCCGACACAGGCAACATCTACAGCTAAAAAAACGTAGACATTCCGAGAGGTGCAGCAAGAATATACGATTAAATGCAAAGAATAATGAGATTATTACAGTGAACGGTCAAGTGATAGAAGACATAGAGGGGTTCATACAGTTAGGGCCACAGTATCCAAATAAAGGGGAGGTAAGGAGGCGAGAAGGACGTTTGTGGGCTAAATCGAATGTCGTGAATACTAGAAGTGTTCGGAAGAGATAATTAAAGATCCAGTAATACATGACACTGGTCAAACCACATTATTGCATGGCTGTGAAACGTGGAAAAAGAGCAAAGGAGACGAAAAGAAGATCAATGTGACTTGTCCCAAAACCGTCGTTTAAGAAGAATACTGAAGATCACATGGAAGGACAAAATCAGCAAAAGAGAGATTGGGGGGTAAAAAGGTAAATATGGAGAGGCCCAACAAAGATATAAGGTGACGAAGATGAAATTTCATTGGGCATGTTCTCAGACAAGATTCAACACATGACTGCGCATGCTTCACACCTCTAACATGTGCCCTGGCCCCGGTTGTTCAAAAGATGGATAGCGCTATCCACCGGATAAATCACTATCCAGTGGACAACACAATGGATTTTGTTAATGCTTATCCGCTGGATTGTGGTTTATCCGGCGGATAGCGCTATCTACCTTTCGAACAACCGGGGCCAGGCAGGTAAGAGAGTAAAGGAAAGACTATGAATCACTTGGAGAATAACGGTAGAAAAAGAAAGATATTAGGCGAGGCGACGATCTTGGGGAAAAACGAGCGCTGCAGCTCAAGAGAGGAACACGACAGATGTCAGGTGACGTATTTTGTTGCCTAAACAACGCTGTCAGTGGTCAGCTTAGAGTCAGGGTTATCCCAATTAATTTACGCATGCCTTGTTTGCCTTAGTGGAGGCACGGTGGTGTAGTAATTAGAGCGTTGCAAGGTTGGTGGTTTGAGGTCTTTTCTCTGCCTTCGAGTTGTTTCTTTAGACAAGAAACTTTGCCCCACACAGTCTCTCTCCACCCAGGTGTATGATTATGGGAACCAGCGACATGATACTTGGAATAAACTCGCGATGGGCTACCATCCCAACCAGGGGGAGTAGAAATACTCTCACTTGCTTTATACTACGTTTTCAGAAACCGGGGTCCGGCCGCGTGAGCCTTTTGTGTGGCTCGTGTGCGACTTTACCTTGTTTTACCTGTTTGTCCTACCGACAAACCTCAGGCTTACGGATTTCCGCTTCCGGTTAATTAGAACTCACAACAAAATACGAGGGATTAGGTTATCATACCGAAGGGGGTGGGTCTGGGGAGCGGACTACGAATGACTCGGCCGTTCGAAGCAGTGTGTTTGTGAGTAGACGAGAAGGCCTGGAAGGGTACAATTTCCCGCTCAAAGAATGTAACCTCGCCATCGGGTTTTCACAACATGCAAGTTCGAGGGACAGTGTTCCTCCGTAATAGCGAAATTTTTGCTTACCTAATTTTCATGTTATATTGCCAAATCAACCAAAAATACAACTGAATTAGATAAAAAGATTCTATGCATAAAGCAAAACGGAACGAGTACTTTGAGGATAAAGTACAGGACTGAACAAATCTGTTTTCTCGACCGGCGATCCTGAAATCAAAATTGCTTGAAAACAGTCTTTCTTTCCTTCTTTTACTTAGTTTAGGGTCTTTTAGTGATTTTTCCTTCCTATCTCAAGATAAATAAAGCAAGCTTGAACAAGTTGTTAACCATACTTATGAAATGTTTGTAAAGAGACGTAAAAAGAATGTAAGCGTCATTAAAATTGAGATGCCGACGTCGTCCGACTTTTATCGAGGACGGTGTTTAAATGTTTGAATGATATGTCCTCGAATGCAATGAGCCTTTCCTCAATGGTGACACTTCAAATACTCGATCAAAGTCGGCTTGCATCGGCAAGATATCATCCCCATTCACGCTGCTGGTAGAAAAATATCAAGGGTTCTTAGATATCAGCAAAGTTAAAACAAGAAAACAAATTGCATCAATGATATATCTCACTTTACGTTTATTTTGAAGTTATTGCTTATACTCTACATTACTATCACCACGAAAGTCGCGTGAAAATCTTGCTTTTCATATTTGACTTAAAACAAGTCGGTTTATTCCATCTAGTTTATGTTTAATTTAAACGGCAAATCATGACACTTTATTAAATCATTGTCCCTTTTTTCGTTGAAGGCCTTTGAAAGACACTCTAACAGGGCAGTTTCCTTGTTACTTGGTGCACACAGCACATGTTAACTCACGATGATTGACATATGGACCACACGGAAGTGAACCACACGCTCCTTCCACCGGGTACAGCAAGGCACCATTCTTGTCAGCCCCGGTACCAGGAACATACCCTGGGTCTTTGTCAACGCAGATGAAGTCTTTCTGGTTTTTGTGACCGTAATATGAAGTCATCAGGTACCCATGATACTCCTCGGTCCATCCAGATGGACAGTCATTCCGTGCGGGCATCATCAGCATTGAACCACGTGACTTGACAAAGCAGACAACGCAAACTGCCTCATGGTTTTGGATACTTTTCTTGAAAGGGTCACCATTCTTTTTGTACTCAGAGACTTCATACTCAGTGCCGTACATGTATCCTGAGCTTTGAGCGCCATCTTTGTACTTGTCGTACTTTGGATTGTGTGGAAGACAAAGGTAGTTCACTCCACCTCCAGGATGAGTGTAATGTTCACCACCCATTATACCTAATGATAAAAAATAATTACCTTTTTTACGAAAGCCGAGGAGGGACTTCCGACTTCGGACTTCGGACTTCGGACTTCCGACTTCTGACTTCCGACTTCCGACTTCCGACTTTCGACTTCCGACTTCCGACTTCCGACTTCCGACTTCCGACTTCCGCGTTACGAATAGCAATGACAACAGCACTGATAAAGACAACGTCGGAAACGTCACGTTTCATCACTGTTTCATCAAGGCGGGATGCAGAAATAACACGCTTTGACAATGGTTTATGATTGTCTTATTCTGGTTATTTGTTGCAATCGGCGTAGCATCTGTTCCTTATTTAGATAGAAAATAGCGCAAAGCAGAATTCTCAGCTAAAAATATAAAGTTGTCACGCTGTTCTTGAGTGTGACATATTAAAGAAGCACTGTTTCTGCATTTCGTTTACAAATTTCCAAATTGGGATATGTTCTTCTTGTCCTGCAATTTTAAAGAGACCCTCGGTATGGCTGCTTTACAGCGTAATAGCGCGACATCGAGTGCGTAATGTTATTACAATTTTCAAGCCAGTTATTAGCATGTTGCGGAAAATTCTTCGGAAAGCAACCGAGCGTTCTGTTCGATGCAAATAAATTTTTTGCTAAAGTTTTGCACGTGCATATGAAACTTGAAAACAATACTCGTGAATAATAAGGACGCTCACTTGTAAACACAAAATCTGCGGGAAAAATTGGTACATTGGAGGCCCTATTTTATTGCCTTGCATGTCTTCAATGTCCTTGAAACTTGCAGGCCATATAAATTGATGATTAATCTCGAGATTGTCAAATTTGTTAAAAAAAATTATCTCGCGGTTTCCAAATTATCATCACATTTGTAGGCGTAGACCAAATTACATACAAAAATGGCAACAAGAGAGCTGAACGCACGCTAATCAAATCTTTCTTTCTCGCAATCGTCCAAAGCAACCCCCTCACTTTTTCACACACCATTTCAAATGGAATAAAACTACTATGAGGTGAAACTACATCCCATCGCGCATCGTTTTCTTTAGATATTAGCCAATTATGTCGATAGTATGTTTTTCTCTGTATTTATAATCCCCAAAACTTCATCCCTAAAAATTTCAAAAACGCTCTCATACATTTCTTTTAAACTTTGTCCAGTTGAAGTTCATCGTCTAATCAACTAGTCCACTAGCGGGTTTTACAAAAATTTCTCTTGATCTAGAGAAACTCCGCAACTTGGGAATTTCGGAGGATCACCATTTCGTTGCCATGGAAGCACCGATGTAAACAAGTAAACAAATCCTATACTCCCATAAAGTTCAATGTATTGTGTGTTTGCATGCAAAGTGGCTTGACTTTTTATGCGCTACAACAAAAGATATGGCTCATTAAAATTGAAGGGGTGTGGACTTGAGAAATGGGTACGAGCCTCCTTAAAATAGAAAGTCGGAAGTCAGAAATCAGAAGTCGGAAGTCGGAAGTCGGAAATCCGAAGTCGGAAGTAGGAAGTCGGAAGTCCCTCCTCGGCTTTTGTACTTTTTAGACCAAATCGATATCACTATTAATTAAACATGAGGTACTTTATAACTTCCTCCACCCATTATACCTAATAATTATCAAAAGAAAATCAACATTAGTTAACTATGTTCATAAACCAATAGCATGTTTTCATTATAACTGAATAATTTGTATTTTTTAATAGAAAAAACCTGAAACATATCAATCAATCAATCAATCAACCTGGTCAATGCGCTTAGCTTAAGACTGGTTTCCAGGTACGCCACGAAATAATATACAAATAAAACTTCATTAGAAATGTATAAATTTAAGTTACGCTATAATTAAAAATGATTATATTACGAAGTAATTAAAAATAGTTATTAACTAAATGTAAACTGATGTAAAAGTTGTCTATAATTGTCGCACATAACCTAACTATAATAGCCTCGTAAGATTCGATATCCATTTAAATAAGATAGGCTACAATAAAAAAATGATTTGAGTTACAATATTTATCTAACTAAGTGTAAAAATATAATATGAAATATGTAACCACGCTTTTTTTAAAGAACGATGGCGCCTTGAGAATACTTTGAATTACCATAGTTTAGTTCAATCATATACACGTTATATTATTTCACACTCCGGTGAATTAAAGAATGGTTCTTATCTGGTTTATTTCGTTCTCTGTATTAAAACACACTTGACTTATTGACTTGATACTGTCTAAGCGGCATGATTTGCTGTAAACATTTTTTTCCCTTCCATGAATCAACGCCAGGCGACTTGGCAATTTTCTATTTAATTTGTTTTTCATTAATGATTATTGCACAAGGGTTATGGAACTAATCGGGGTTTTCCAAAGTTATTTGCTTTCTGTAACTCGCTATAACGTTTTCACTTTAGACAGGAACTGGGACTAGACTAATCATGCAGCAATAAAAGTGTTCGAAATTCCCCGTTTAATTTAACGTATTACTCGATAAATTGAAGACGAAGGAAGAAAAAGCGGAAGTTTTAAAGTGACTTCTTAAACCGTAATCTGAAAATTCGGAATTTTGCATAATTCAGGGCGTGGCTGGTCATGTGAACCCAACAGACACAGCACGGTACCATCCAAAAATGATTTCGTTTTGTAGTACATGGTTATAAGCCAAATCAGTAGGGAATACCAAATAAAGCTAGAAGAATTATGATGAAAGCCATCCCTCAATTCACGCGAGCATGCATCTGATGTAGCTCGTAATTAAATTAATCCGATCGGAATGCGTTTTGTGCTAATTAATTGTCTTAATTATAGACCTACAACAGGAGATCGCTATTTTAATTTTGTGTGCAACTCAAGGCCAGTATATATATTTTAATACTAAAGGAAGATAGTTGCTGGAGTCGACGAAATAACGATACATAATGGTCATAATGCGCACGACTGTTCTAGCGAAAAGAGTGAAATTTACATGAATATGAACTCGTTCAAACACAGAGCTCGGTAAATCTGGCCAGTTCTCACATTTTTCTCCCTTCACACCGAGGCGAGGCATCGCTTTCCTCGAGATGGCTTTCCGCATTTATACATTCGGTTCAAATCCTGACATTTCTTATTCTGAATCCGATCGTATGTACTGTATGTGTCCATAGACGCTTTGGTCTACTCACTTTCACCAAGTCAAGAAGTCGTTCGACCTGTTAGTACCCTTTGTTCACAGAAAGAAGTCCGAATATGTACAAACATGTATAACATATAGATCGATAAAATGATAGTTTTCTCTCTACTTAATTACATCTAATAAACCCTAAATATGAAATGAAAAACCCAAGGCATTTAACCCTAAATGCTTTGCACGCCGAAGTACATTTTTTATAAGATGGAAACTCGCCCCTTTGATAAAGACTTCGAAAGTTGATTTTGTATAGTGTTAATCATTAGTTTTAGGACTGTTGAGGTAAATATGTTTATTTTAGCCCTCCCGAGGGGTAAATCGGCCACAAATTAGATAGAAGATAACACATGAAGATAATCATGCACGCGTGCATGGAGATATTATCCTTGAAATTCACTGAATTTGAACATCTTTAATCTTCTTCCGATCCTGTGAGATATACCGGCGTAACTCTTTAAGGCTGATCCTGAGTCATTTGTAAAAAAAAAGAGCTCTATTATAAATTTAGCAACATTTTTGAGTAATTATATTCTTTTAATTTAACAAACTAGAATCCGATAGCCCGAAAATTAAATACACCGTCTTAAAAATGCTACTAATGATAAAAATGTTGCACTTCCCTTTATCTTCATTTTTGGAAAGTAGACGTTGAAAAATATACCGTTTCATATTACCTTTGTAAATTATCTGAGCACCACTAGGACATGAGGTCTTTCCCCAGCGAACATACTTCACCCCAGACTTCACAGCTCCTTCTTGTCCTTTTTCGCCCTTAGCTCCCTGAGCTCCATTGGCTCCCTGATCTCCTTTAGGACCTGAAGAGCAATGTAAGTAGATTGGGGTGTTGATTCTTACAGGAGAGGTAAGATAAAATAGGGCCTTGGATGAGAAGCCTATGTTACCTAAAATGGTAGTCCGCCTCGCGCTTGTTACCCCTGTTACGAGCTGTTCTGCAAGCTAGCTGCAGTCCAAGCTACGGAACGGTCGCAATATGACTTTTCAATCAGTGATAATTTTATGCACATGTCTTAGCAAATAAAACCCACATAAAAAATTACGCCGATCAGTTGCAGAGATTCTGAGCTCTCCATTTCTGTTGTAATAAAGAGTTCACGCACTAATAACTTTGGCTGACAATTACGCAACAGCATTTGTTTTGTCTACCTTTCAGTCCTGGTTTTCCTGGAAGTCCTGGCGGTCCCATTGGGTGCTTTCCGTTACTTCGTCCATCCCGCACTGAAATAACAAAAATTAAAGAGCATCACATATTACCATAAAAACAATCATATCACAACAGACTTAAATTGAGAGTAATTTTCTGCTTGTCTAGGCAACGTACTTTCAGAAATGTTTTCTAATGTTCTGTAGATTTAGCACTTGGTTTTGTTATGGCCTTTATATATAAAAGATAACTCTATTTTGATTAAATGAAATTATCGTTGTTAATCTTTAGAGTACAAACCAAGCAGGTAGGCCAAAAGCGATGAGTCACTTGACCGGGATGGTGTTTGCAGCAAGGCATCAAGTCTGTAAAAAGATTGTAGGTGAAAGAGCTAGGAAGATCAGACTGTTTTACGACCACACATTGTTCTAAGTTTTAAGTCCAAAATTAAACTGTGATCTGATCAAATGGAATTTTTAGTCTGGATATTTATTTTTCGATATTTCCGCAGAATAGTAATATATATAGTTAGGCTTAGCCTAACAGCGGCGCCCTCTGAAGACCCTCTGAACAAGCTTAACTAAGATGAAACTTAACTAATAGGTGAAAGGTCGGAAGCACAAGAATTAAGATTAATATTGACGACCGGGCTATTTTTCAATTTTAGCAATTCTCAAAAACAGTATTACCCGACCGTCTGCACAGTACATTTAGACCGTACAAAAGTTCACAAAAACAACTTTTTCTCCGTCTAGAATAACTATTACGACTACTGTTAAAAAATACAGTTGTAGCTTGTCAAAAAATGCCTGAGAAACTGATTTGGAAATCAAAATTGCCAAAAATACAAACATATTTGCATACGGCCACGCGAGTGAAGTTAGAACTATAATAAAATTGGCTTGTTTTGTTTACATAAAATCGCTTTTCAACCTATGTAATGAATAAACAAACACATAAAAATGGACAACACAATCTTCTTTCGATAAATTTTATTCAAATCTCCATTAGTTTATGTTGAAAAGCAAAACGGAAAACGCGCATCGAGTCCGAGCCGTGTCTTCGATGAAATTCAAGAAATTAATACAACTGAATTTAAGCTACACGTTTAAAAACAATTCTCCAAAACTAACGAGAACACATTAACAAAAAGTCAATCACAGATTTATATCTAGATAAATTTCCATCGAAAAATGTAATTTGTTTTACATTTAAGTCCCTCCGGCGACTACTGTGCTTGGAAATTCTTTAAATCTCCGCTTTGGTGTTGACATCCGTAAAACGAACCCATCTCTCGCATTGCTAAAAACGTATTTAGTTCCTCGAAGCAAGATTTTATCCCTGAAAGCTCTTCTTTTTCCACTAAAGCGGCTCCTGAGTATCCCTTAATTAGCATCCCTGTCTTGAGTAGCAAACCACGAAAAAATGCAGGAAAATAACGACTTTAATTTAAACCGTTTTCTCCGCTCAGTAAACACAGCAAAACATCAAAGTGTTTTCCCAGCTGACGTGACATTCGGCCGTGTAACCGCGCGAAAAAAAAGCCTCGCTTTGGTTTCAACATGACGTCGTACGCGCATCTTTTGCGACGTCATACGCGCCCGCGAGCTAGTCCTCCGCTAAGATCCCGGATGTTGTGTGGCGTCATACGCGCATGCGCGCTAGCCTTGCGCGACACACATCTCCGACACACATGTTTTTGTTGCAGACAGCGCCCGCGAAACATTCCGCTAGCCATGACCATGAAAAATGAGGGCATAGGTTCTATGAGTATGGGGCTCCGCAGCCGGGCCTTCGGCCCGGCTAGGCTCCGCTAATATATATAGTTAGGCTTAGCCTAACAGCGGCGCCCTCTGAAGACCCTCTGAACAAGCTTAACTAAGATGAAACTTAACTAATAGGTGAAAGGTCGGAAGCACAAGAATTAAGATTAATATTGACGACCGGGCTATTTTTCAATTTTAACAATTCTCAAAAACAGTATTACCCGACCGTCTGCACAGTACATTTAGACCGTACAAAAGTTCACAAAAACAACTTTTTCTCCGTCTAGAATAACTATTACGACTACTGTTAAAAAATACAGTTGTAGCTTGTCAAAAAATGCCTGAGAAACTGATTTGGAAATCAAAATTGCCAAAAATACACAAACATATTTGCATACGGCCACGCGAGTGAAGTTAGAACTATAATAAAATTCAAGTCTTGTTTTGTTTACATAAAATCGCTTTTCAACCTATGTAATGAATGAACAAACACATAAAAATGGACAACACAATCTTCTTTCGAAAAATTTTATTCAAATCTCCATTAGTTTATGTTGAAAAGCAAAACGCAAAACGCGCATCGAGGCCGAGCCGTGTCTTCGAAGAAATTCAAGAAATTAATACAACTGAATTTAAGCTACACGTTTAAAAACAATTCTCCAAAACTAACGAGAACACATTAACAAAAAGTCAATCACAGATTGATATCAAGATAAATTCCCATCGAAAAATGTAATTTGTTTTACCTTTAAGTCCCTCCGGCGACTACTGTGCTTGGAAATTCTTTAAATCTCCGCTTTGGTGCTGAAATCCGTAAAACGAACCCATCTCTCGCATTGCTAAAAACGTATATATGTTCCTCGAAGCAAGATTTTATCTCTGAAAGCTCTTCTTTTTCCACTAAAGCGGCTTCTGAGTATCCCTTAATTAGCATCCCTGTCTTGAGTAGCAAACCACGAAAAAATGCAGGAAAATAACGACTTTAATTTAAACCGTTTTCTTCGCTCAGTAAACACAGCAAAACATCAAAGTGTTTTCCCAGCTGACGTGACATTCGGCCGTGTAACCGCGCGAAAAAAAAAGCCTCGCTTTGGTTTCAACATGACGTCGTACGCGCATGTTTTGCGACGTCATACGCGCTCGCGAGCTAGTCCCCCGCTAAGATCCCGGATGTTGTGTGGCGTCATACGCGCATGCGCGCTAGCCTTGCGCGACACACATGTTTTTGTTGCAGACAGCGCCCGCGAAACATTCCGCTAGCCATGACCATGAAAAATGAGGGCATAGGTTCTATGAGTATGGGGCTCCGCAGCCGGGCCTTCGGCCCGGCTAGTGCTCCGCTAAAAAGGGTTATTTCTGTCGGCTTGAGTGAAAAAATTGTCGCATAGACTGTTGCGTTTTTCTTGTCAATGAACTAGAAATATTCACCAAGTTGACTGTTGCATTTGATTATGATCAAAGATGCGTGTTAAAACGGTGCATTTTTTGTTTTGTGGATAGTTTCGAGATGGAGAATCTGAAAATGGAATCTTCTACACTGAAGAAGCACGAAATTAATATTAGAACATTTGTAACAAAGAATTGGACAGTCCATTATATTTAAGATCTGAATCACACCAAAAATGACTTACTCTCATCTCGCGTCGTCCTGATCTTACAAACTGCACATTATAACGTAGTGCTTCAGAGTTATAAAGAAAATTAATAAAACTTACCGTTTTATAAACCGCTTCTCCATTTCTTGAAACCGTTTTTCCATCAAACTTGTACTTTTGTTGTGCCTGTTAAAAAAGAGATATCGGTGTTAAGAAAAAACACGATTCAGTACTTAGATATTTGGTCGATTTAATTTTGATGATCGAATTGTCACTGCACGATCGTATGGCGTAACAGTTGTGTTTTATCCTTATCAAAGTTTCTTCCAAACGTTTACCTTGCGTCAAGTCCACTTCATGTCTATTACTGCTTGCTTGAAAAATCATTTTACCTCACATCAATTCTGCGACTGAGAAGACTACATAGTACACTACTCGATTAGAGCGTTACTGTTCATTACTTTCTAGACCTCTACTGTAGTTTTAGGCTTTTCCATGGTCTTCAAAGTGAGTTGAAGTGTTGCTGAGTTTTGGTTTTTCCATCTCCTTTTCATCTAAATATCAACTTGTTCCTTCTATTTTCTATAATTAAAGTTCCACCCTAGATCAGTCCTTTTTGTAATATTTTTGTTTTCCTCCTTTTTTATAATCTGTAGCTTTTTAATCTTCTTTGATCGTCTTCTTCATCTTTGCCTTCCTCGTCCTGTTTCCTTAAGCTAAAAGAGAACATGTTTTCTTAATCTTCTTATTCTATATCTGATTCAATCGTTTCTTCCATTTCATTTTGAAATCATTGTCTTTAGGCTTCCATGTTGTTTTGCGTGAGTTCCAGTTTGGGAAGTCTGAAGATTGGTGAGTGACAGTTTGTAGCCTGAATTCCAAATTACTTTTTATTTTTATTTCTGCTGTAATCTAAGTTGCACGGTTATCTCTGCCCTTCTCGTCAGTTCCGTTTTGTCAAAAGAACATAATATTTTCTTTATTGTTACGTGTATCGTCATTTTATTTTGAAATCGTTGCCTTTAAAGCTGACTCAACTTTTTTTACTGGATTTTTTATTTAGCCTCCTTTTCTAGCCGTTAGTCTATCTCTTATTTTGTCTCCTTTATCTTTGCCTTCCTTTCTCTGCTTTTTTAGAGAGTTGAAATTATCCTATTAATTCGAAAACTGTGCAAAACTACGGACATACAAAAGTATACCTCTCTTCCATGGCTTGCAGCCGTTTTTCAACCTCCGACAGACTGGGCGTCGCGTTCTTTTTAACTGATTTTCGCTGACGATGCAACAAGATCTGCTTTTCACCAGTTTCAGCATCATCATCGAAGATTCGATTGGGGTTTTGATGTTCTCCTCCGCGTTGATCTGCTAGAGTTTCATCCGAGATGTGAGCCAGAATGGCACAGTACATCACAAGCAAAGCAATAAGCCGAAGGCCTAAGCGAGAACTTACGGAGGGATGTTTCATGGCGGATTGAATGGGTTTTCCTTACAAAGAGAACGCTTCGAATTTGACTTTAAGGAAAAAATGAACCTTCTTTCTCTCTACAACAAGGAAGTTGTGATGTGCAATCGATACCAAAGAACACGATTACGCTGAAAAATGGGCGAGAATTTTTTCGCGTTTGTGACGTAGAAATGACGTAGCCCAATTGGTCGGAGTAATGCGGAAGGATAACTATCAAAAACTATCAATGATTTTTGCTCGAAATTTTAAGTTATTTATTTAAATATATCGTTTTAAAGGCAGTCGAAGCAGGCTTAACATGGCGATTCGTTTGCTTGGCTTAGTCAGTCGTAAAATACTGGAATGGGGTGGCGTAATCAGGCGACTCTAACAGATTACACATCAAAAGTCAAAGGCGTAAAGAAGGACATATTTAGCAATTTACTACCCTGCTATTTACAACGCAAACTAAAGGTTAATGTCACTGTTCCGATAGATTGATAAACCCAATGATTTGCTACCCAACCACAAAACACATAACAGTGATTAACTCAACTGAAGGCAAATGTGCCTTTGAACCTTGTACAGTACCTTTTATAGCTAGACAGTGTACAGTGCTTGGGCCAATGGCCGAGGCTGTAACATACAAATGCTAGATTTCACATGATAGAAAATATGACATGAATGGGGCATTTACAAATCCAACCATTTAGCGAACGTGAACTAAGCTATCGAACGGATGAGGATGATAGTACTACAATAGGGCTATATATGAAAAGCCCAGACAAAGGATACAAAGTTACATTTATACGCCTAAGTTGCGAGTCAAAGTCTAGTTACAAAAATACATGCCCCACACGGGGCCTCAGAGCATCACGCTCCATTAACTGCGTTTTACATTTTTGTATTGTAAAACTTTCTTAGTTTCCTTATCAACGCGAACTATCAATCGGACGGTCCAGACAATACACATCATCGGATTGCTGATTAGACATAAGGAGTCTGAATGCAATTGCTTCGTGGTATTGTGATATTAAAAACACAATTTAATCCTTTTCTTCTAACTTCATTGTGTTTAACACTAAAAATAAATAATCTAGCAGCTAGTGTATGATCAGTTTTTGCATTGACAGCGATCGAAATATCTGTACCGCATGTAAATTTGGAGAAAAAATTAGGTAAATAATAAGGCGACAGGAAGCGAGAAATCACCTTTTTACATTCTAATTACCGGCATTTTACTTACTAATTTCAACAGTATTTGTATTGACAGACATTAAAACAGCTAAGTTAAACAGTATGCTTATTTTCCAAGAACTCGTTTCGTGATTGGTGGTCAAAACTGAATTGTAAACTTTGGTTATGACTTCCTTATTGACTACTGTCCATTTCAAATAGATGGAGTTTTTGTCTTTTTGTCCATATCTTTACCTACTCTTTTTATAATTAAGGTAGCATAGAGAACTGTGTTACGTTGTTTAGTGTGATTCAATGTGAATGCAAAAGCATTTTTGGAAGGTATAATTCATTTGAAATAGGCATGCAATAAGCTCGAAAATGGCAAAGGCATTTAAGGAAACATTGTACAAAACCCATGCGGCTATCCAAAGATACATTAAAGAAGGCTGCAGCTATATATTAATCGTAAGTTGATGTTGGATCTGTCAGTTTCAATGTCTTGGTTAAGGTTTCTCCCCTTGCTTCATCGCCATCCGACCTACTTCTCTTTTTTGTCCTAAAAACGATGATACAACTTTCAGTTAAAAGTTGAGGTTATAATAATAATAAGGGAATGACCTAAATTAAGTCAGGTTTTGTAAAGTAAGAGCTTTAATTTCGGTTTATGCCCGCCATTTCGGTTTGTGGTATATGTCATCTGATTATCTTGTGTTCTAACAATGAACACGCTATGCATAGTGATTCATCTTTAACCAACGCATTAAACTCGTTTTAACGAAATGTACAAATTAGTCGTAGGTTTAACAGGAAAATAGAGGAATTAAAAAAGACTTTTTTAATTAATTTTGAAGACATTAATTTCGATGGATCTTCCATTGTAGTCAGTTATAGACACTGATTTTGTATTTACTAAACGGCAGTTATCACAATTGAAATTGAATGCAGGATGTGAAATATATATTCATAATTAGAAAACTTAGTGGCTTAAGATGAAAGCATGAAATTGACATGATTAAATTGTTGTTATGATTGTTAGTACAGCTTAATATTGAATTACATAATTCAGTGCACCTTCCATTGTAAATGACGATGAGGGAAGATCCTTTGAAACATGTCTTTAATAAAGTTAAAGAAAGTTGAACATATATTGGTCTGCTCCAGCATCCCGAGCAAAAGTTAGGAAATATTTACACACGCAGAAATAATAAATCCTAAACCCATTGCTTTCGTAGCAGAGAAAGGTGATCGAACTAAAAAGGCGCGCGAGTTTCGGGGGAGCCGAGACATGCATGGAGGTTTTCACTGAGACTGAGAAATCATTGTTAATGTCCGTCCGTAAATTGAGCTTACATATTTAGGGTACTATGGAAACAGTGTCTTGAACGATACTGAACAGCTCTGAGATTACGGCCATATATATTAATAAAGCCTTCAACTTTTTTCTTTTATGAAACTACGAAGAGACGTACATAAGCCTATAAATTAAAACGAAAGAAAAAGTTTAATTTGCAAGTATATTCCGGCGTGATTGTTGTCTGGCCGACGAATTTTGGAATGAACATTCTCCAAATTTGTGTGATGAAAATAATTTGCCATTAACACATTCTCCAAATTTGTGTGATGAAAATAATTTGTCATTAAATAAACATAACAATTGAAATCACTGTTTTTAAAAGCAAATGATGGTTTCACCGCAATTGATTTTACAATGTAAGGAAAGTGATTTCTTAATTTTTATCAGGAAAAACTGAATAACTTTGTCTTTATTTATAAATCCAAGAGTAAACAGATTAGGACCCTATTCTCTTGAAATAAGGAGGTTAAGTAAACCGGTTTGTTATTTAGTCAAAGGAATGTTCGTCTGCAAAGCAGATATACTGAGGGTACATAAATTAAATTTAAACCATCTATTGAAACAAAAGTGCTGCGAAATTAATACTGGAAATAGTTCGATTTAAATGTAAAATCTGATGTTCTTCGACAGCTATTTGAAAATCCGTTACTTGCGAAGATCCACCCTTGACTTCTATAAACTAAGGTTTTTTCAACTTTTTTAACTAAAAGAATTCGTTAAAGAGTGAGCTTTATTTTAAATTATTTCTTAGCATCGCTACAAAATTATGCAAAATAAAAGGTGGTTATTTGTTTCTAAGTGAAAGATGTACGTATATGTTTCTCTCTTAAACTCTGCATCCCAGGTCGGACTTCAATCCCAATCATTTCATATGATTTAAGCGTTGAGGCATATTAGGAACAATCATGATAACTTTGAAATCAATCTTCTTTCTAAGACAATATCAGGTCACATAAACCCAATTAAAATTATAACAACTTACCTTCAGCCGGGATCATCGAGTTCCATCTTGCTCTTTGTAAATCTATACCCATTTTGTTGCATGATCGACAGAAAATGGACGAATCCTGAGCAACAGTCATCCGCTGAGTTACCTTATTATAGGAAATTAACAATGCATGTAATTAACGCGAATTTCAAAAATTCGCGTTAATTTTATGTATCTTAATTTACCTCATTGTTAATTAAAATGACGTTAATTGAAAGCATCGTTATTTAAAGACACCTTTATTATAAGCAAAGTTACAATTCCTCTACGTCTCCGTCAGAGTCGGTTGACGCATCATCATTTAATATTAAGTTCAAAATGTCCTTAGATTCATCAGTGTAGCGATCGTCTTCTCCGAGGGGATAACTCACTTCTTCAACTTTCTTGCGCAAAATGTCTATCGCATTTTTGTCATCCCATTTCACAGTCATCTAATCCACCTTGAACAAGTGGAGATGGCTTATATTTTATCGCTGTGACCTCTCCTTTTATGACAGCTTCTCTTTGCAGTGCGTGCCAAATATATCGGCTCAATTCTAATGAAATATGTCCGACAGTAGAACCCTGCTATCACCAAAGCAACTTGGCTCGAAGTAAAGGCAACGTTTCTACATAATATAGTGTCCGCTATAGTTGAAGATGAAATTCCCGATGAACTTATTCTAAATGTTGACCAAACACCGTCTAAGTTCGTACCGACGGATAACGTCACGATGGCAGAGAAGAGTTCAAAGCATGTATCCAGAAAAGGGAGTAATGACAAACGTGGAATTACTGTTACTTTGGCGGAAACGTTAAGTGGACAAATATTACCATTCCAACTCATTTACACTGGTAAGACAAGCCGTTCACTGCCGCATGTCAAATTTCCAGCCGGGTTCTGTTTGAGTTACAATGAAAAGCACTGGAGTAACGAAGCCGAAACAATGGCTCTGGTAAATAAAATAATTTACCCGTATGTCACTAAAGTCAAAGAAGAGTTAGGCCTCCCTGAAACTCAAAAGGCATTGCTAGTATGGGATGCGTTCAAGGCACAAATTATGCAACATACCGCACGGAAATCCACCGTAGGAAAAAAGATGGCGGCTGTCCATTTTACCACAATACCTTGCGGACCTAACACAGCACATAAGGCACAAGAAAGCCAAATTTTTACAATATTTGTTCCAGTACTAAGGACAATGTGTAGACTAGGTTTGAAGATTTTATAACTTTTCTTTACATTTTTATGAACGTTGTTATGGTTTTTATGCGCTAAGAATTATGGGTAAATGTACCAGTCGCCATCTTTTTTCCTACCGAGGATTCGCGTTAATTAAATGTATGTAAACATAACTTTTGGAAAATTCGCGTTAATTTTATGACGCGTAAATTTTGTTCGCGTTATTAACATGCTTCGTTATATTCCTATAATAAGGTATGTAGAAATATCTGTAGAAAGTACCTCTAGTTCATTACTACCGGGGAACACCTTTCGTTCGAGCTTGGTGATTCTGTCGTTTCCTTTCAGATAAATAAACACGATCCCAAGTAGAAATCCCACGATGCAAAAGAAAAACAGCAAAATTAACGCCAAGCGGGACACACGATCATCAAATCGCTTTGCCGATAGCGTCCGCATTGTCCTTGTTAGGTTTAATCTTAAATCGAATATCGCGAGTATTTTTTTGTTTTGTAAAACTATTTATGTAAAATATTTCAGACGTGTTAAATACGTGACACCTCTTTTTATTTACTTTTCAGTCAGTGCAAACAGTTTTCTTTTGTTTCTCCTTTTATTTAATTTTCGGACGTCAATCAAACCGAACTACCTCCCCCAAGGGAAGGTTATTTTGCCACACATGACAGGCTTGTATTATACTTCAAACAAAGGATGACAAGAGAACTGCATATTGTTAGTAGCGTAGCACAAATTTATTTTTAACTATGGTTTTGTTAATCTAAAATGTAAATTAGTTTTTACAATTTCATAATTTGCTGTGCGGCAAATACGAACCATTTTTTAAACTTTAAGAGGCTGTATAAATATCAAGGAACAACCAATGATTGTGGTTCGATAAATAGATTTCTCTGATGGTTATTTTTAAAAAGGGTATAGTCTACCTACTATAGCTCAGAAGGAGGTCGGACACCTTATTGAGAGTTATATGACGTAATGTCGACACTTTTATCTTCAATAAATTTTTAACTGTACAAAAAAGGTCCAAAGTTCCCACCAAGACTTGAACCTGTGACCACAGGCAGTATCTAGATTGTTAGAGAGCCTACATGACCACAACCGAAACTATATTACGTGCTAACCCCAACCCTAATTAAAAGCTAACCAGTCAGGCTTAGGGTCATGGGCAGTTAATCTGGTTCTTACATCATATATTCTCGTTAAGGTGTCCGACCTCCTTTTGTACAATAGCATTTAGACTCTACCTATTTAAAGGGACACTGTTCCGCCGACATAACGAAACTGTGTTTACTCACTTGTTATATCGTCAAATGCCACCAAATATACAACTAAATTGGATAACAATATTCTATAGAGCAAAACAGAAGCAGTAGTTTGGAGAAGAAGTGCAGGATTACAAGGATGGAAGTGGATTTTGATTTCTTGACAGGCGGTCCAGAAATTCTGGTAGAGTTTTGAGTTTTGAGTTTTGAGTTCTGAGATCTTTAGTCGTTATTTGGTTTTTGTAGCTCATATTTATTTGCGTTAATCACTTTCGGCAATTTTTTTTCTTATTTTAGGATAATAAAGCGAGCTCCAGGCCATAATCATGAAAACAAGATACTTTTACCTATAATTTTCAAGTTCCCCCCCTCCCTGACCACTCTTCTCCCACAATAATCCTGTTCTTTTCTTGGTTTACTAAGTTGTTCAACAATTTCCTCCAAACAAATACTTTTGTAGGCCAAATTATACGGAAAGATGTGTTATTGACTTTTCTTTAGTAAAATGCGCAAATGGAGCAATGGGTTGATGACGAGTCACGTTCTTGCAATAGGTCTTAGATGTTGCTACGTAAAGAGGTGGATCTTTCTTAAATTCGTCAAATAAACTGTGGTTCACGTATTGTGCAGGCGCTTTTCTTTGAATATTTTCAATAAACCCTCGCCAAGCTTTTATAGTCCCTCTAAGCGACCGTGGGTAACTGCGATGCAATGGGTTCACAACTGTCACCGGGAAAAACAGCATTGCTTGACCGCGAAATTTTAGCTCCACAGCAGAAGCGACATATTTGTCAGTTAGCCACCAGTTACCCCATTCGTGTCGCGTGTCAAGTGGAAATATATGGCGAGCGGCATTTGCGTGAAACGCATTAAAAACAGGATCGAAGAATATGGTTGGATTGGCAAGAGGAGTGCTGTTCAATGCTTTCCCGCAGATGGTTTTCATCTTATTGCGAACATTCTGTCCTTCTTTGTTCATTTCATAATCGACTATACCGACGGCTGGTCCGTACTCCAGAAGCCAGTTTTGGAAAACTATGATTGGAGTGAGCCATTTCATTTCCGGAGTGGTCGCACTGTTAAACTCCAGGGATATATCATCGTCGGTGAAGATGAAATAGATGTAACCGGGCCTTTTGTCCATTGCGTGGAAGAACAGCGTATTTCGCCCCGATCCCCAAGTGGTTGTATTGTCAAACAAGTACGTGACATGGGGTGGTTTCACTTCTCTACATCCTTTTCTGTAACTCAACACAATCACATCACATCGACATTTGAAAGCTGTGCTTAGTTCCAAATTATGAATCAGTTTTAGTGGGAGACACTGCTCCGTTTGCGTAAGAAAAACAAACGGTCGCGCACTCGTTTTCTTCATAGTCCAATCCACATCCTTTTTAACCGCTCGTGCATCGTTGAAACGCATTATTAGTTCGATGGGATTAAGAAACATCATAATCAAAAGTGTAACGGCTGAAAAGCAATAAAAAATCTTTAACATCATGGTGGTCAGTTAAAAGGTTCTCGCTTTGGATAGCACGGTTAAAAGGAAAAGGTTTTTTCCGCACTTAATAACCTCGGCCACAGGTCAACATCAAAACTATAAAGATTCGACAAGTTTATATTAGGAGTCGTATTACAGTAAACAAAAAACATGATTTTAATTAGTTTCACATATTTCCATGGCAAGTAACTAGCCAAAAAATTTAACTGGGCAAACTAGTACTGATTACTTTAAAAAAAAATCAATTTGAAAAAAAAATGGTAATTTCCGTTTTTATAATCATGACTGACATCGAGCGTGTCTTTGTCATCTCGCTGTGAAAACTCGACATTCTTTTGATAGTTTACCTGAAAAAAGTTATCGGCCCTGCTATCGATGTAGGGTTTTTTTAGCCCATAGGAAAAAAAATCTGTTGTTTTTCATGGCTTGTCCGTGAAAATTTACCTAAGTAAGACTCAAATTTAATCGTGCCGCGGCTATTGTTAGATAAATTTATCAAAACATGGTCGATGGAAACTGATATTGCAGCTTTATGGCGAAGCAAGGTACATACTTGTGATTTTCACTCCAAAAAGCGTGAGCTATCTTACTCAGGCGATATTTCAAACTGGTCCTAAACATTGCTTAAATAATGTTTTTATATAGGGTAATCAAGGGTTAACTTCGATTTGACATTGACGCAGAGGAGTTATTGTTACCATCGATCTCACGCCTTTTGTTCGGATACGCATCGTCGGAGACCCAGGCGCAGTTTGTCGGAGCCGGACGAAGTAAAAACCCGGAAAAAATCGGCGCGACGAAAACTGCCCCTGGGTCTCCTGGGATGATTGATATGCGACCCTCCCCTGAGCAGTTTGTAATACAGTGCCGTCAATCATACCTTATATGGGAGGAGTAAAAGAACCGACTGTTTCAAATTGCTGGCTTGTCTTCAACCTATTAAATTTACGTGGAGTTGGTCAAAGAAGCGGGTGGATTATTTCGATGTTCAAGTTCTTAATAACCACGGCAAGATCAAGACAGACCTTTATACAAGGAAGACACATAAACATCATTTGTTTACACCTCGTGTCATCCAAGAGGGTGTAAACAGAGTATCTCAATTGCTCAAGCGCTAAGACTAACTTGAGACGTATATGCTCTACAAATGCGTCAAATGCGGTCTTTGTAAAAAGAGCCATTGAACTTAGCAATGTGGTGGCAAGAGGATATGGAGGAAGATTTGTACGAGAACAGATTCGGAAAGCTAAGTGCAAAACCAGGGAGGAGGCATTAACACCTCGACCTCAAAATACCAACACGCGAGTTCCCATGGTAGTATCGTTAGGTACCATCCTGGTCTCCCTAATTTTGGAGCAATCCTGAGAGAACTTCAACCATTGCTGCATTGTTCTGATAAATGTCGAAAATCTGTGAAAGAAATTCCTATAATGGCATTCCGGAGACCCAAATTAAAGTTTAGGAGATTATCTCGTGCACGCAAAACTACAATCTGCACGCTCCGAAGACAAACCTACTGAACCTAGTATGGGAACCGTTAAATATGGATATAGACGGTGCCATGTTTGCGAACACCTTTTAAAAATAGGGGACAGTTTCACGTCAAAAAGCACTGGAAAGACATATTCTATCAATTACGAACTAAATTGTAATTCAAGTAACATTGTGTATTTGCTGTTTTGCTGTGTTGTGGAGTATGTGGCATTCAATACGTGGGATCAACCAGTACTAATGGACGCTAATGGACTATACGGAATAAGCGCTATATAAATGTTACCAATTGTTATTATTATGGTACAGTACTGTAATTGCGAATGATTTTTCTCTCTCAACCTCCGAGTCCAAACTATGGACTTTGGGAAACAAAAAGGATTTCTACTTGATGGAGAGGACCCGCCTGAGAAGGTGCGCTGTAGAAAGGATAGTTATTTTCTGGAGTTCATGTATGTTGATGTTGCCAGGGATTATTATTATAATTATTATAATAATAATAATAATAATAATAATTATAATAATAATAATAATTATATTATCGACCCTAGTACCATAGAACCACTTTTGACCAGCCGCTTGATCCCCCTGGATAAAGGTGAAGGCGCGGTTAGACCAATAGGAGTTGGAGAGGTGATCAGGCGTATCATCGGAAAGTGTGTCATGAATATCGCTAAGAAGGATGTCGTAGAGGCTAGTGGATCTCTTCAGCTGTGTGCTGGACAGAAATCTGGCAGTGAAGCAGCCATACATGCAATGCAACCTCAGGCGTGTTACGCGGCGTATAGTTTTGGTCTAAAACACCGATGGACCTATTTTATAAGAACTCTGCCCGATATTCAGGATCTGCTTGAGCCACTGGAGAACGCAATATCTTGTGTTCTCATCCCTGCCATTACAGAACGGCAGTGTGGCCAGCTTGACAGGGAAATACTAGCATTACCAGCTCGGTTGGGTGGCTTGGGGCTGAGCAATCCATGTCAAGATGCTCATCGTGAGTATACGTCATCAGTAAGAGTGACAACGCCCCTGGTCGAGCAGATCGTGTCTCAGACGCATCAACTTCCGGATGACTCTCTGATAAAATCAGCACAACATGAAGTGAGAAGAGAGCGAGTCAAGGATCTCGAAGACAGGGCGGAGAGATTAAAGGAGATTGCACCAGAGAAGACCCGGCGCGCACTAGATCTGGCTACGGAAAAAGGATCGTCGATGTGGCTCACAGTGCTTCCTCTCAAAGAGCTGGGGTTCAACCTTAACAAAAGGCAGTTTCGCGATGGGATCATGCTACGCTATGACTGGCCAATTAACGACATACCATCAACGTGCGTGTGCGGGGAAGCGTTTACCGTCGACCACGCCATGATCTGTAAGAAGGGCGGTTTTGTCATCCAGAGACATAATGAGCTCAGAGACCTTGAGGCGGAGTTTCTGGATATGGTATGCAATGACGTCGCTATTGAGCCGGTGCTCCAAGATATTTCAGGAGAGCAGTTAACAAGAGGATCTAACAAATCGCAGGATGCAAGGCTCGATATACATGCACGTGGATTTTGGGAGCCCCAACGATCAGCCTTTTTTGATGTCAGGGTTTGTCACCCAAACGCTGAATCGTACAGGGATCTCAGCCCAGATCAAATATACCGTATGCACGAGAACGAGAAAAAGCGTCAATACTCTGGTAGAGTCCTCGACGTCGAACACGGGACATTTACACCTCTCGTATTCACGACAACCGGTGGAATGGGTAAGGAATGCTTGATGTACCACAGTCGCCTAGCTGAGATGATCGCGATAAAGAAAGGAGAAGATTATGCGAAAACAATTTCATGGATCCGTGCAAGAATATCTTTTGCACTTTTAAGATCTGCACTGATTTGTCTGAGAGGGTCACGGACTGCAAAGAGAGCATCTTGGGACTTTAGAAGTGCAGACATTGATATAGAGACCAGGGGCGGATCCAGGATTTTTCTTAGGAGGGGGTGCACCTCTAAGGAATGACGTAACACTGAAGGGTGACGTAAACAAATTTTAAAAGCGAACAACGCAGACTAGGTCATCTCAGGGGGGGGTGCGCACCCCCTGCACCCTCCCCCTAGATCCGCCCCTGGAGACTGCCGAAGGAGCTATTAATTAGATCATTTATTTTTTTAAATTATTATTTTTATGAATTCTTTTAATTAGAATTTTTTTTTAGAAATGAATACTTCTTAAATCACGTACACAAGAATGATATTTCTTATATTTCGTATATCAATATGTATATATATATATATATATATATATATATATATATCTTAATAAGTTTTCTTTTATCACCCATTTATAATAGCTTTTGCTGAAGGGTTTACTCTGGTAAAATATGTTGATATTATTATTATTATTCCATAACAAAAAAAAATTATAATTATTATTATTATTATTATTATTATATTGTATTTCAGTTTGTCTACATTTTGCCTTCTAGGGCCAGAACCAAACCATGGTTCTAAAGTACTAGAGGAGTGTTGGTTCAATTTACTTGATTGAGAGGACCTTTCTCAGAATGTGTGCAATTCCCAGAAGTGCTGTTTTCTGGATTTCCTGTAGGTCGTTATTGCCTGGGATTTCGCCGAGTTGTTTTTCAGTGCCTCAGTCTTAATAACTCCAAGGGCACCTACAACAATGGGAATTACCATTGTCCTCATCTGCTACATACGGGCTATTTCAGATTCTCCAAATCTTTGTATTTGGACAGTTTCTCTGATACTTTAATGGAGGTGTTTTTATCAGATGGTATAGCCACGTCAATATAAGAATGCATTTGATTTCCCGCTTATTCTTGATCAGAATGTATGGATGGTTTGCTGTTATTGCTCTATCTGTCTGGATGGGCATGTCATAGAGGATAGTGATATCACCTTTTTCTACTACTGTTTTTGGATCGTGTTCATACCACTTGTCTACAGTGTCCACATTGTATTCCCTGCAGATATTGCAATCCTATTGTGCCGGTGGATGTATTCCGTCTTTGCGAGTTCTGGGCAGCCTAACATAATGTGATCTATGGTTTCCTGGGATTTATTACAAAGGCGGCAATGAAGGTCAGTGCCATCTTTGATAATATGATGCTGGTATGCTCTGGTAGGGAGAGCTTGGTCTTGCGCCGCTGTAATTAGTCCCTCTGTTTCTTATTTAAGCCCGCTCGATTTAAGCCATTGGTTGGTCAACTTCACGTCAACATCGGCTTCTCTAATCTTTAAGGGGTTACCGTATCTACCATGCATTGCTTTTTCTTCCCACCCTTTCTGCAGTTGCTGCTGGCCTTGGCGTTTTGCGGTTGCCGTGATTTTCTTTGCATGCAGAACTGCCGCTTCATCGTCTCTAGGGGGTGTTTCTTGAAGGTCTAATTCTTGTTTGTATTTTTCAGCCTCTCTTGAGATAGAATACAGTTTTTTTATGTCGTTGGACTAAGTAAAGGAGTCGATCATTGCTTGATGTCAAGTAGGCATCTAGGCCAATAGTGGTAGTCTTATAGGTCAGTTCTAGTTGGACAAGACCTCGTCCACCGTCTGATCTTGGAAGATATAATCGATCAATATCAGCTTTTGGGTCAATATAAAAAATAAAGACTGTTGCTAGTCTTTTTTTTTTTTTTCTCGCTCTCGCTTTCTTTCCCTTTTCTCTCTCTTCTCTGTGATTTTCGGGCTGTTCACGATCGGGGTCATAAAAACCCTTGTTTGGCCTAGTTGTAGGGAAACCTTAATGGTTGAAAGGTTTAAGGTCAGCGCCGTTTGTGCAAATGGTTCAAAGGACAAAAAAGAACTGACATTTTCAATATATTTTACAGCCAGGTATACAGAGAATAATGAATCGATCAGGAAATGAAATTAGAACCTAATTTGCAGCCCAATATAAAAAAAAAAACAGTTCCCTCGTGCCAGAGACTTTACTTGCGCTGCTGTGTTACGTTACGTGGGGGGGGGGGGGGGGGGGGAAACTCCCATATAAAAATGGCGGGGGTGCTTGTCGTACCTTTTAGGGGTCAAAATTTGTAGTTTGGTACCGCTTAGGGTACGAAAATCTAAAAGGACACCGTTACAATTATCGCGGTAACTTTTAGGGTATTGGACCAAAAAATATGACAGAAATATGACATGTGTTGTTTTCAATTGGTACCTCTTAGAGGTAAAACTTCTTTTGAGCCATGCCCATCAAATGAGATTCTGGTACCTTTTAGGGTGTTTTTCGTAAATTTCCGACGAGCACCCCCGTCATTTCTATATGGGAGTCCCCCCCCGCTCTTATGTCTCTTTAATTCATTACACGGCCGGCCGCAAGCCACGACTGCTGCAGCAAAGCTTACCTCACGAAAACGCTCTTGTATCCAGAGTACAGTACCGTGTCACACAGACAAGGCCCTCATACAATTTTTAGCCCTGAAACAATCGTTAAGCCAGCGCCGTGGCTTTTCTTTTGTGCCGCTCAGGTTGATCTTGCTGAATAATATGTTAATAATATGTCAGGAAAACTTACTTGAGGCGCCTTATTGTTATTACATTTTAGAAACTATTAAGAAAACTAAAACATTAAGATTGACAGCCTGCGGGAAGGGTTAACTGCTTGTGATCACATGCACCTTCCGCCGGGCGTGAGAAGATTAGCTAGGGCAGGTACAGTTTCCTTCTCGTAGGCTCTCTATAGTCTATGCCACAGCAAGTAAAGTTGATGGATAAAACAACCTCGCCTAATCGGGTGTTCAAGACATACAAACGACATGTATATTTCTTAGTCAAAACAGTCAAATATACAAATGTACGATTTATGAATAAAAGCAACATGGATTCTGAGGTCTGAACTGAATGAATGATATTGTTCGCGACTGAGCGATTTATCAAAGGTTTTAAAGTACCGTACTCGATCAGAATCAGCGGACATGACATCTGCATTTCCGCTGCTGGAGAAAATTACCAAGAGATCCAAATACGGCAAGAAAGTAAAGACAAGGCAGAAACGTTTATTAATGATTTCACTTTACGTTTATTGTTATTGCTTATCACTTGGTTGCTGCCGAACTACAAGTTTGTGTTCTATACTAGAATCTGTTTGCATTTAAGACAAATCATGAGACTTTATTAAATCATTTTCTTTTTTTGTTGAAGGTCGTTGATTGCAATTTTTCTTGTCACTTGGTACACACAGCGCAAGTCAACTCTCGACCATTGACATATGGACCACACGGAAGCGAGCCACACACCCCTTCCACAAGGTACAGCAAGGCACCATCCTTGTTGGCTCCGGTACCAGGAACATACTCTGGGTCTTTGTCAACGCAGATGAAGTCCTTTTGGCTTTTGTGGCGATGATATTCAGTCATCATGTACCCATGATACTCCTCGATCCATCCAGACGGACAGTCATTCCGTGCGGGCATCATCAGCATTGAACCACGTGACTTGACAAAGCAGACGGCACATACTGCCTCGTAATCATGGAGTTTTTTCTTGAAAGGGTTGAACCAATGGACTTGATACTCACTGCCGTATACGTATCCCGCGTGTTGATGGCCGTTTTTGTAATTTTCGTACTTTGGATTGTTCGGAAGGCAAAGGTAGTTCACACCACCCCCAGTGTGTTGGTGATCTTCACCACCCATTATACCTAATGATATGACAACAAAATTTGCAACTTTACATCCCATAGTTTTACCTTAGGTAATTACTTATAGAAGTACAAGTGAACCATGTTCATAAACAAACTTAGATTATAACACTGGCATGATTTTAATATATTTGTGCAAAAACAAAATGACTCAAGGGAGTGCCTTAAAAATGCTAAAATAAACTGATTGGTTGAGTACGTATTATATTAAAATTAGACTCTATTTCAGCGACTTTTCTCAGTCTTTTTCAGACCTATACATAACTCTTCTCTGACACAGATATTTCAGTCAATCGGCAGCAATTGTTTATTTTAATTCACCCCAAAAATAGAGTAACTGTGAGCTAGTTTTCCGAGTTAAATACGCGACGAACTAAAAAGATAAAAAAGTTAAAAGTTAAGAAAAGCGTAAGTATATAATTAATTTAATCTATGATTATAGAATATGCTGTTATTTAGAATATTTCTTCACTTGTTTGCAAGTAATTCGTTCACATTAAACTCTAGGAAGCATGATTCCATACATTGAGTCAAATTAGACAGTCTCAGATTTTCTGTTCCCTTCATTATAACTTTGTTCTAAACAATTTTAAAAAGCTTTTGAAAGAAATTATGAAATACACCATTTGGAAATTTAAATACCTTTGTAAACTAAGTGAGCATCATTAGGACATGTGGTTCTTCCCCAACGAACATACTTCACTCCAGACTTCCCAGCTCCTTCTTTTCCTTTTTCACCCTTAGCTCCCTGAGCTCCCTTGTCGCCAGTTCTCCCGACAGCTCCTCGGTCTCCTTTAGGACCAGGAGGACCGGGAATAGGCTTGTTGGTACCAGACTTTCCCGTTTCCCCTGTAATACAATCAACTACGGTGTTACATGTAAGTTTCCATTTTAAACTAAGCTTTTAACTCGATTGTAATTTGAATATGTGTAGATTTTCATAAAACAATCCCTAATGTAAGTGGAGGTTTTATTCAAACAAGCTGTCCGCGCCATGATCTCTTCTTCCTCTCTCTCCCCCCCCCCCCCCCCCCCCCCCCCCCCCCCCTCCCCCCCCCCCCTCCCTTACCGGTTTTTTTTTTAACATTGTGCAACATGTCATATTTTAAAACAAATCTCTTGCAATGTATACCTTTTGGTCCTGGGGGTCCTGGTGGTCCTAGTAGTTGCTTTCCGTTATCTCGGCCATCCCGCACTGAAATACAAAGGACGTCACAAAACGCCTTCATGCTTCACACAACTCTAGATACATAACACTGTTCTTATATTTAATAAGCGACGCAAATTGTCCTCCAAAATCGCGCTTGTATTTTCCGTTCTTTACATATACAGTCGAATGTGTATTATAAGGCCATCATAGGTTCGGCTGTGCTAAGGCTTTTGATAATGATCATTTAAGATTTTTCTGGCTGATGTAAGAATAGTCCTTTATTGTAGCAAGATCAATACAAACCGATAACCTACTTTACTTCTTTGTCGGGTGAAATATCTCTCCAGCATATATACTAACCAAGTAGGTAGGCCAAAAGCGACGAGTCACTTGATCGGGGCGGTGCGTGCAGCAGGGCATCAAGTCTGAAAAATGATTAGTGGAGAATAAATATCAGAAAGTTGAGCCATTCACTTTCAGATTAAGACTTGATTCAACTGATGGTCGAACTTTTGATTTGAGTCTGCACTAGATAAAGCCTGAACTGTTTATGAGAAATAAAAGCTATTAATGGACATTACGTTTCTGCGGATTGTATTATGCTTTATGCATTGTAAGACGAGGATGTAGTGACCATTCAAATGCATGAAGGCCAATGAACACCTTTCAGTGGTACTCTTTGTCAAGCTCTACAATGTGGATCTAACTTTTCAGTCTATGGATGAAACCCGAAACTGTGGCCAATTAATCTTGAATTATGGTACACTAGTGGAGACGAGTTAGTTGCAATGTTTATTCATGCTGTTTTTTTAAAGTTTTGTCAAATTGACCGTTGCATTCGGTTTTGATGTCAACCTAGCTGATGAAGTACTGATGAACGCCCCGGAGCGGGGGGGGGGGGGGGGGGGGGGGGGGGGGGGGGGGGTGGGTACTCCCTATAATGGGCTATACGGGGATGCTCCGCCCGAAAGGGGTACCTTTTTGAGGCTGGAGGTATATGAAAGGGTCGGGATTTCACGAGTTGAAGTATATGAAAGGGTAGGGATTTCACGAAGAATAGGAAAGGGTAGCGAAAACACGAGTTGAAGTACAAAAAACGTAGGGAAAACTGTAATTAAGTATTATAAAAAGCGCCTTTCAAAATATATCGAACAGACGCACGTAAAGGCTATATGAAAAGGGTACCATTTTCAATGAAAGGTATACGAAAGGGGTATCATTTTCAATGAAAGGTATATGAAAGGGGTACCTTTTCTATCAAAAACGGTATATGAAAGGGTAAGGGTTTGGACCTCGGGGTGGAGCATCCCCGTACAAAATTTTGTTGAGTATCCCCCCCCCCTCCCCCCCCCCCGGGTGAACGCCCTGTATCAGCAGCTGTACTAATAGCAGCCTTATGATAATGAGCGGAAGCGAGCTAAATATATGGTTACTTGATTGGTAGACATGGAAAGACTTTAAACGCCGATTAAGCCAATACAACTACTCACCGTTTTATAAACCTCTTCTCCATTTCTTGAAATCGTTTTTCCATTAAGGTTGTACTTTTGTTATGCCTGTTAATACGAATATGGCTGTTAGAACAAAAAATGTAGTTCGTTCTCTAGCGTTTTCGAATTCGTACTAGAATTGCCGCTGCTTGAATGAGTGTTATACTTAATAAATGTATCCATTTCATTTTCTTCTGAGTCAGCTAGTTCTGTTCATGATGTGCTAATTCAACTTCATGGCAAATAACCTCACTTCACTGCAGAGTAAAGTTAATGTAGAAGCGAGCATTTTTTAATTGAAAAGAAGAATCATGACTGTCCGAATTTCCATCTTAAATTAATCAGTTCTGTGACTTAAATACCATTTTTCAAACTCACAAAGGTAAATCGTCCCTCAGACGACGAGCCAAACTACTCACTCTCAGCTCTCTTGTTTCTTGATTTCTGGACCCTTTAGACGGGTGTAGCCTTTAGAAGGTAATCATACTTCTGTGAGCTTTAAATGCTGCAGGCCATTGTTCCAGAATCTGCATATTGCACAGACCCCTTTCTTGTTGAACCAGTCGAGTCAAAGCAAATCTCTGCTGTAATGTACTGCTCCAGCTGGAGGACCCAGTGACGTATGTTAAGACTGAAGTTCTACTTAGATTTAAAAGTCCCGAGTAACCCACTGAACTAAAGCCACACGGCACAAAAGGCCAAAGTGCAGTAATGTATCTTCAACACCCCATAACCTAACTTTATCATACTTATATGATTTTGCAGTAGTCACTATATATCCATTTAATGAGAGAGATCGCGGTATTCGCTTAAGTGTACTCGACATGAAATCTAAATAAATACGCATTGTGTTCTGTTTATCATTGTTTCCCTTAATATCCCGACTTACATGGCGATGCACATCTTCCCTTGCTCGATTCTCCACGAGTTCTTCCATCTCCGACAATAAGAACTACTTCTCCCACCTCAGGAGATTGATCCCGCTTTCCTCTTTAACCAGTGACTTTCCACTAGGCTGGTTTTAATAGTTTTTATCATTTATCCCAGTCCTGAATTGTTTTTATAACTCAGGGGTCCAGCGAAGTCCACTCCAGTGACCTCAAAGATTCTAATCCCGGCTCCGTTCCGAATTTGGCATGGCACTAGTATCCTCCAATTCATTTTTGCACTTGCATTGTATTGGCGCGCAGTACCAAGGTACATAATCTGATTTTGTACATGGGTAATGGGCTTCTTTGCCAATGGTTATTCTAGTGGAAGTTGTCGGCCTGTACCCCTTGATTCTATCTTCACTCTTGCAAGTTCCAGGTGAACGCAGACTGGGTTGGTCTGCTTTCTGAACTGTTCCCACCCAGTAGCTCTCGCCGTGGTGATCTGTTCAGTTCCTCTTGGACCTGACATTCTATTTTTAAAACTTGTTTCTTCTCGCTTGGAAGTTGCTAACGAGCTTTTATTTCCACGCTGTTACTCTCATTGTATGCTAGTTAGTGCTCTTCTCTAGTCATCATCACAATTATACAGTTTGCGCTCTAGTTTGTGAAGATTTGGCTGCGGCACGGGCTTGGATTCTTCGCCTGCATCCTAAGACATAGTGCACTTTAGCTTTGGTTGTTCTGGTCACTGCGTTTCGTCTAAAAGGCAGTCAGGTCCTGTGAACCAGTCCGGCTTCTCCATCTTTAATTTATTATGATTGTTCCTCTGTTTCCTAGACTGTAAGGTTCATGTATGTTGCAATTGGACACTGGTTTCAACAGATCAATCTTACTGGTGAGTTCTAGCTGCTACCTTCCTAACTCTGCTCGAGACAAGCACTTTCCACCACCTCCCTTAATTCATGCTCTTATAACATAGCGGGCAAAATTACTGAATGCTGATTGGCTGAGACAGAGGGCATTTTTCCTTAATCACGAGGGCACTTTTGGTAATCAAGAGGGCATGATTACTTGATCCTGATTGGTCGAGCATAAACATTTCTCACTCGTGATTGGTTGAGCGCGTCGTTCTCTTTGCATTCAGCTGGCTTAGCGGGATTTTGAAGAAAATTTACAAACGGAGCCGCACTCGCATGTTTCGCCGGGGATTTTTCAATAAAAAAGGAAGCAAATCGGATAATACGTAAGAAGGAAATTCTACAGGTGAATTACAGCATTTTACGCCAAACAGAAAGCGATTATTTGTGTTAAAACGTGGATTAACCAGGCGCCTGCAGGCCAGTTTGCGACGTTGAAGACCTCGAAGAAATTCATTCATGGCGGCAAAAGGTTTTAAAATTCATTGAATATATGCGGATTTCTGCGGACCAGAGGAAAGAACTTTGACAGATTTTGCTGAAAGAGACCATATACGTTTAACAGGAGAAAGAATAAGGCTAAAAAAGGGAAAGAAAGCAATTAAATTGCCAAACGTGCAAGCAAGTTTGAACTCGCCATTTCAGTGTTGTTGTTATCAAAGCGGCAAAAACTTCAAACACAAGAACGCTTAAGGACGTTCGCGCTAATTGTTTATGCGCATCCTTACTGCGCACGCAATTCATGTCGCAACGCCATGCTACGTCATGCACGAGCGCGCGCGCAAGAGAAGAAATCTAAGCACATAAAGGGCTGATAGCCGTTGCGTTAACTTTGCTTAGAATTAACTCGCTTGGATGGTCGGTGACCCCCAATTTTGTTTTCATAGATAATTTTCTTTGCCAATTCTCGACAGATTGTGAAAAAATGAACAAAAAAATCAATGTAGGAAGTTTAAATTTTTTCCATTTTTCTACCCGCGAGCCGTCGAATCCTGCCAACTTGCGGCTGTCAGAGTTTGCAAATGCTGTCGTTTAAAGATGAAATTTACTTCAAGGAACGTCACCAGTTGAATGCATTTACTGAACAGACCTACTCGCATAAAATTTGGGAAAGAAAGTTGCATTTTAGAGATTCATTTGCAATATTTTTAGACTAACAGACATTGGGGTCACATCCCGTAAGGAAGACCAATTTTTCAAAATTAGGGTCGCCTTTCAGATAGCTTATCTCAGAAACGAAGTCGGTGACCCCCTCATTTTTTTGCATTTCTGACACGAGTTACTCATAACCTAGCTGTAGCAAAAGTTTTATAAAAAAATCAATGTTAGAAGATTTTCGCGCGAACGTCCTTAAATAAAACTTGCTTTGTTTTTGTCGTAAAGTGTCTTTTAATTTATTGATAAAAATTAGGCTATGTTCTCCAGATGTACATAACAGCCAAATGTATCTTTGACCGATTAGAAATTTATTCAACCACAGTGAGTTGAAAAGTTTTTCTTGTCAATTTGCGAGAGAGTATTTTCACTTCGGGTGGTTTCAAGTCTGAGTGACTATTAAAAAGTCTGAAAGGTTTTCCTATAATTTTGCCTGCTATGTTATAAACAAGTAATCGCATGTTCCCTCGTAAAATTAAGGATTAATATCACTCGTGTTTTCAGAAGCTGTAGAAATTGCCCGAGTCGCGAAAATTCTACAGCTTCTGAAAACACGCGTGATATTAATCCTTAATTTTACTCGGGCCCATGCGATTACATATACAAATATTACGACGGCTCCTGCGTGGCATGCTGAACTGCTGGTTTCTGAAAAGAGTTAAAAGTGTAATGCCTTCATCTTGCTGATGGAGTGCGGTTGTGCTTCAGGTATCTGAACATTTTTCACCATGAGTTGCTTCCTCCGCTCTCTCAATTAACGATGCGAACACATCAAAATCCCAATCTCTGCTTCTCGTCGCATGCTCCTTCTCGATAGATTCGCTTTCCTTCAGTAATAGTGAGTGACAGAGATTATTGATAGGGGATCCCACATGTGTCCCAAATATTTAAAGATGGTTCCCTTGCGAACCGGTTGTTTTTCGGGGAAGACTTTAACAGACAACTCTGATGTATCTTGAAGTATACCCCATAGATGGCCCAGAATTGTGCTTGGTCATGTCTCCACTGTCCAAGAATATGATATCTAATCCCTGCACTTGTGTTCGTGAAACTTGGCACTTTCTAGGAACAATTTATTCTCTTTCTTTCAGTACATCAACTTCACGATATTTCCGGTTTGCATACTGGTTGTATGCATGTGTTCTCTCTCAGCGGTATAACGTATCTTCAAATTCCGGTTGTTGCGATTAAAGGTGAAACTGCAAGAGTGTCTCCGAGTAATAATTTGGGGTCGCCTCTATGCAAAAGGTTCCTTGCAAATCTCAGGTGATTGTCTTCTCCATTGATTGTAAATAGAATTCAAATCGGAACGAATCTCTAACTGCCCTATTCTTAACCATGTTAACTCCTATCTGAGGGAACGCCTTCTGAATGCAGCTAGCAGCCAAGTTGTGGACAGCCGCGTTCTCACCGAGAAGTGGCTGTAACGGGCTACCAGTAAACACGCAATTATTGATGCTGTTAACTAATTGGTGCTCCTTGACCATCTTAGTCTTTGTGGTCTTCGCGCTCTGGTTGTGTGTACAGTGTTCTTTGAGGAGTTATAATAGTCCTAAAGTAGAAGGTCACTGGTTCGAAGCCTTGTCATGTCTCTACCGTCGTGTTGTTCTCTTAGACAAGAATCTTTGCTCTACGTTGTCTCTCTCCGCCCAGGTGTACAAACAGCTGCAGGTAACCTACTGTTGGGGGTAATCCTTCGATGGACTAGTACTGACGCATCCAGGAAGGAGTCGCAATATTGTTAGTTGCTTCATACTACAGAAACCGGGTTAAGTTTCGGCCGTGTGGGCGTCCTGCATGTGGCTCGTATGCGACTTTACCGTCACTTACCATTATTCAAGGCATCGTAGATGGTATGAAGTAAAGCTCCGATCCCGTATCCAAGTAAGCAGACAGAATTTTCCCTATGATGTGGACTGGTATTACGGCAGCAAGATCCTTTCTTCTGTGAATGTGATGTACCCTGTTAGCATTGTTTTGTTACGTCTTACTCGCTGTCTCTTGTCACGTAACTTAGGGCTGGTGTAGTGTTGGCGACTTTCGTTTGCCAGCTCTATTTCCTGAGCGTCTACAGTTAAAACGCAATTTGTGATGTTTGATGAGGATCAGAACAGTAAAGTTTTTACTGCATTGTGATGTTCAGGCTTAATGTCCCTCGCTTTGTATTCGTTCTTCCCCTGACTTCCGAGTAATGATTGGGGCTCTCGTCTATCTTGCTTGCCCGGCCACTTGTGTGAACAGTTGATTAAGGCTCCCATGGACGAAACCTTCCAATTATCGTCGACTGTCACAAGATTGACATGTAGTAACTTGCTAAGCGTGGTCGTGACAAATCTGTGCATTAAATCGTCCACCTTCTCTCGCTCTTGCTAAGCGTAGAATTCTTGTACTTTCTCGTAATTTGATCCTCTCACACTTGGGTTAACTTGAGGATTTCGTCCATTTGGACATTTCTACTCATTGCTCTTATTTGGTTTGTGATTTGAAATCCGGTACGAGTGATTCGAGGAGACATGCGAATTTCTCTTCATCATAAATGGACCTGCTGTTAGCTTGCGCAACTGAGAAACATGTTCACCCGTTCGGCGGCGGTGTCTCTGAATTGTGTGAATTTTAGCCGGAGGAAGGTTCCTAATATTTACGGCTCTTTGTGAAGTAACTCTTGTTGTCGCCGCTTCGCCTTCTCATAATACATGTCTGTTTGCTTTCGCTCAACTACATCTCGACTTTTTAAATGTTTTCGAAAAAAAGCTTCCGATATCTTTGCTATTTCATTAAGCCACATGTCTTTGTTCCGTTGACCTATCGCTCTTGGAGTCTTCATTATCCATTCGATCTTTTACTTACTTCTTACGTGCTGACGTCAGTGGTCAGTTTTTTCACGGATTCCACGATGAATCGCTGATATTTCATGTTTGCCAAGTCTCGTTCAGTCTACATTCATCATCATTTCAAATTCCAGCATCAACAATCGTCTCATCTGAAAATCGTCTTTCTGGTCACGTCTTCAGGCTTCTTTTGATTTTTTTTCTCCTCTATTTGAAGCTTCCCTTCATCACCCAGATTTTTTATACTTTTTTGGTTTATCCCATCTTTCCCCACCCTATCTCTTAATCTTTATCCTCTTTAATTACTTTTTCGTCTATCCTTTTTTCTCATCGTAACTATTTTTGGATAGATGTTATGATTTTGCGTCAATTTAGAAAAGAGTTTGTAAGCGTTATCCACAATTTTAAGTCTGGTGTGAAAATCTTGATGGGGTACGAAAAATTCATTTGGGATTCTTTATTTAATATCCTTTACTACATATTTCCACTACCGTCCATCTGCCGAGAAACATAGATCACTGAAGACAACATGAGTATGTTGATTCGGAAATGTTAAACCGCATATACATTCCGATGAAGATATCTGTTCAAAAGTAAGAAAACGTACATATATCTCCCTCAGTCGCGACAGTAAACGTACATATTAAACGTATATATTAATTTGCGCAATAATAATTTGGCTGCAAACTGTTTGTTAAATCTGTAATCCAATTATTTCCGATCATTCTAAATTGCTATAGTCAACCATGATATAGTACGCTAAGTTCAACACGAATCTTTTCGAAAATACATTTGATTTAATTTAAAAGTTATCCTTTATATAAAACAGCTACTTGAAAAACATTATAAAAGAGCTAGTACAAAGCATTACCTTTCTTCCATGGCTTGCAGCCGTTTTTCAAAATCCGACAGTGTGGGCTTTGCGTTATTTTTTACTGATTTTCGCTGACGATGCAACAAGATCCGTTTTTCAACAGTTTCGGCACCATTATCGAATACTCGATTAGGGGTTTGATCTTCTCCTCCACGCTGTCCTTCAAGAGTTTCATCCGTGGCAGAGATGTGGGCCAGAATGGAACAGCACATCACAAGCAAAGCAATGAGACGTAGGCCGAAGCGAGAACTCACTGGGGGATGTTTCATAGCGGATTGGATGGGTTTTCCTTACAGAGATAACGCTTTTAATTTGACGCTAAGAAAAAAAAACCTTCTTTCTCACTACAACAAAGTTGTGACAAAGTTGTGATGTGCAATCGATATCAAAGAACATTACGCTGAAAAAACGGGCGAGAATTTTTTCGCGTCTGTGACGTAGTAATGACATCAGTGTAGCACAATTGGAGAAATATAGAAGGATAACTATGAAAAACTATCGATCAATGATAATTGCTCGAAAGTTAAAGTTATTTAAGTCGTGAAATAACTGAAAATATAGGATAAATGTACGTGGTGGAGTGGAATCAGGCGACTCTAACAGCCAGTCTCCACACATCAAAAGTCAAAGGCGTAATGGAGTACAATCATATTTAGCAATTTACCGGTCCTGTTTACAACGCAAACTAAAGGTCAGTTTCCTTATGATCGCCAACTATCACGGACTGTTCAAATAACTTTTAATTTCCCTTAGTGGTCAAGTATATATTCCAGATAATACACTTCATCGGAATACTCAGTGATTTTAGACATAAGAAGGTATGCGATATTATTGCTTAGTGGTATTTTGCTATTACAATGACAATTTAATTCTTTTTCTTCTAACTTCACTGTGCTAAACACTAAAAATAAATAATCTAGCGCACCTAGTGTTTGATCAGAATTTGTATTGACAGCGATCGAAATAGCCGAACTGCATGTAAATTATGGGAAAAAAATTAGGTAAATAATAAGGCAACAGGAAGCGAGAAATCACCTTTTACCTTCTAATTACCGGCAATTTACTTCGTACACTAAAGGAAGGAAAACAATTTGAGTAGCTCACGTTTGATCAGTAATCTCAACAGTTGATAGAGATTAAAACAGCTAAGATGAACAGTAAGTTTATTTTCCAAGAACTGGTTTCGCGATTGGTGGACAAAACTAAAATGTCAACTTTGGTTATGACTGCTTTATTGACTCCTGATGATCCAATTTAAATAGGTGGAGTCTTTGTCTTTTTGTCCACATCTTTACCTACTCTTGTTATAATTAAGGTAGCACTGAGAACTGTGTTATGTTAATGTTGTTTAGTGTGAATCCGTGTGAATGCAAAAGCATTTTTTGGAGGCTATAATTCATTTAAAATAGGCATGCCGAGAAAAGCTCGAAAATGGCAAAAGAACGGTAAGGAAACATTTTACAAAATCCATGCGGCTATCCATGACTAGATCTGCCCCAGATCCTGCGTACACCAGCAGCATTTTCGTTCGCGGTCCTTTGCTTCTTATTTACTTGAATTGTTTTATTTTGGGGCCATAGGTCTTTTCAGATCTGAAATGCTGTTTATTTATTTTTTACATGGTATTGGCCATGTATTCGCTGAGGAATGGTTCTGTCTATCCTCACTTTCTTTTTATCGCGACAACGACATGATATTTCAAATTCTTTGCCTATTACTCATGGTTACGCGCCGCTGTGACTTGGGTCAATTGGCAAACGTTTGAATCAGGCGAGCTCATCTGCTGCCATAACCACGTGCGATTTGGTAGAGAATTGGTGTTCGCGCTAGTTTTTCTATCTTTTTGCTGCTACACCGTGCTGACGAGACCCAACCAGGTCGAAACAGCTGTCCACGGTTGCATTTTGGTTTTCAGTTTGGGCTCTTTCATGTCGTTGTCGCGTTAAATGTTCCACGTAGTATCAGTCTTGCTCTATACTTTGATTCTCTAGTTTTGGCTGACTAGATCTGCTCCAGATCTTGCGTACACCAGCAGCATTTTCGTTCGCGGTCCTTTGCTTCTTATTTATTAAAGAAGGCACACAGCTATCAATCTAGGCATGTTGGATTTGGCAGTTTCAATGTCTTGTTAATTTAACTCCTTCATCGCCATCCGACTGACTTCTCTTTCTTGTCCTAAAAAGATGATACAACTTCCAGTTAGAAGTTGAGGTTCGATAGCCATCTTTAACCGCCACTGCTTCCGACTGTTTAACCAACACGTTACACTCGTTTTAACGAAATGTACAAATTAGTCGTAGCCAAAACTGGAAAAGAGAGGAATTTTCAGAAAAACAAAATGACTTTCTTTATCTAATTTTGAAGACACCGATCTTCCATCATAGTCAGTTACCGTCACTGATTTTGTACTTACTAACCGACAGTTATTGCAATTGAAATTGAATGCAGGATGTGAATCATACATTCATAATTACAAAACTTGAAAGTGGCTTAAGTTGAAAGCATTGTAAAGTTATGATTTGATTGCTGTTACTGATTGTTTGTATAAAGTCATCAGTACACCTTCCATTGTAAATGACGATGATGGATCGGAAGATCCATCAAAACATGTCGTTAATCAAATTAAAGAAAGTAGAACATATCTCTTATCCCGAGCAAAAGTTAGGAAATAGTTACACACGCAGTAATAATAAATCACAAACCCATTGCTTTCGTAGCAGAGAAAGGTGATCGAACTAAATTAAAAAGGCGCACGAGTTTCAGGGCAGCCGCGAGACATGTAGGTTTCCAAAGACTGAGAAATCATGGTAAACGTCCGTCCGAAAATTGAGCTTACAATAATAATAATAATAATAATAATAATGTCTTTATTAATAAAATAGCAAAAAATATGCATGTATATATATAACTATTTACAAATTCGTTAAGGGAGTAAAAGGATGATAAGAATAATAAATACATATTTAAGGTACTTTGGAAACTGCGAACAGACATAAGCCTATAAGTTAAAACGAAAGACAAAGTTTATTCTGCAAGTATTCGAGATTGTGGTCCGGCCGACAAATTTTGCAATGAACATTCCCCAAATTTGGAAATATTTTTTCTAATAAACGTTGAACATAGCAATTCAAATCACTGTTTTTAAAAGCAAATTATAGAATTGATTTTACAATATAAGGAAAGAGATTTCTTAATTTTTATCAGGAAAAAACAACTTTGTCTTCATTTATAAATCCATGATCACGAGTGAGCAGATTAGGACCCTATTCCCCTGAAAACAGCAAGTTAAACCGGTTTATTATTTAGTTTCAAAGGAATGTTCGTCTGCAAAGCAGATATACTTAGGGTACATAAATTAAACTTTACCCATCTATTGATAAAAAAAATGCTGCGAATCCTGCAAGTAATTCGATTTGAATGTAAAATCTGATGTTCTTCGACAGCTATATGAAAATCTGTTATTTGCGAACATTCACCCTTGCCTTCTATAAAGTTTTTTTTCACTATTTGATAACTACAAGAATTCGATAAACAGTAAGCTTAATTTTTTAAATATTTCTTAGCATAGCTAATTCAAACGGTTGTGAAATATAAGGTAGTTATTTGTTTCTAAAGGTGAATGATGTACGTATATGTTTTCGTCTGATCTTTACATCCCAGGACTTCGATGCCAATCCTTTCATGTGTTGAGGCATTTATAAGGGTACAAATCATCATCAGATCATATAAACCCAATTTAAATCATAACAACTTACCTTCAGGATAATTGAGTTCCACTGATCCTGCTCTTTGTAAATCTATACCCATTTGTCGCTTGATCGACGCAAAATAGACGAATCCCGGCTGAGAAAAAGTTATCAGCTGAGTGATGTAGCAACTTCTGTAGAACGTATCTTTAGTTCATTGCCACCGGGGAACGCTTTTCGCTCGAGCTTGGTAATTCTGTCGTTCACGTTCAGATAAATAAACACGATCCCAAGTAGAAATCCCACGATGCAAAAGAAAAACAGCAGAATTAACGCCAAGCGGGACACACGATCATCAAATTGCTTTTCCGATAACGTCCGCATTGTCCTGGCTTGTTAGGTTTAATCTTAAATCGCATATCGCGAGTATTATTTTATAATGTAAAACAACTTATGCAAAATTTTTCAGACGTGTTAAATACGTGACACCTTTTTTTATTTACTTTTTTAATCAGCGCAAACAGTTTTCTTTTGTTTCTCCTTTTATTTAATTTTCGGACGTCAATTAACCCGAACTACCTCCCCCAAGGGCAGGTTATTTTGCTAGACATGACAGGCTTGTGTTAAACTTCAAACAAAGGATGACAAGAGAACTGCATATTGTAAGTAGCGTAGCACAGATTTATTTTTTAACTCCGGTTTTGTTAATCTAGTCGAATGTCAAATTACAATTTCATAATTTGCTGTGTGGCAACCGTGGACCATTTTTTTAAACTTTAAGAGGCTGTCTCAATATCGCAAGGAATTACAACAAGGATGACAAGGATGGAAGTGGATTACAAGGATGGAAGTGGATTACAAGGATGGAAGTAGATTACAAGGATGGAAGTGGATTACAAGGATGGAAGTAGATTACAAGGATGAAAGTGGATTACAAGGATGGAAGTGGGTTACAAGGATGGAAGTGGATTACAAGGATGGAAGTGCAGGATTACAAGGATGGAAGTGGATTTCAAGGATGGGAGTGGATTACAAGGATGGAAGTGCAGGATTACAAGGATGGAAGTGCAGGATTACAAGGATGGAAGTGGAGGATTACAAGGATGGAAGTGTAGGATTACAAGGATGGAAGTGTAGGATTACAAGGATGGAAGTGGATTACAAGGATGGAAGTGGATTACAGGGATGGAAATGGATTACAAGGATGGAAGTGGATTACAAGGATGGAAGTGGATTACAAGGATGGAAGTGAATTACAAGGATGGAAGTGGATTACAAGGATGGAAGTGGATTACAAGGATGGAAGTGGATTACAAGGACAGGCGGTCCAGAAATCAAAGTTTCCATTCCGGTGGAATTTTGAGATCTTTAGTTGTTATTTTGTCTTTTTTAATTAGTTCATTTTTTTTTTTTTGCGTTAATCACTTTCGGCGATTTTTTTCCTATTCTAGGATAATAAAGCAAGCTCCAGGCCATAATCATGAAAACACGATATTTCAGAGCAGACACTGTCCCTTTTAGTGGCTCCATATTGTTCAGCCCCGTCGTCTTTTGCATTCCATTACAGCTAGCCCGATGGTGTGGCTAAAAATCTTTTACTTGAAACCGGTAAATCTTTTATCAGTCAACAAAGTAATATCCAAATGACGTCATCATTCGTTGCCATGGCAACGCGTAAAGAGGTAAAAAATATGCTATTTTGGACCATTTGAGGCTAACAACTTATAAACTACACGGTGAAAGGTTTTGTTTTCGATATATTTTTGTTTAATTGGCAAGAGAAACATTTTAACAATTTTTTTAAAAATTCTGTGCATAGAGTTCAGAGCTACCTTAACTTTATGTAAAAATGACATATCTCTGAATCCTATGTACGGATTGTTTTCAAAAGTGGCACAAATGTTTGTTATGTTTATAATACGAAATTAAAATATATAAAAATCAAAAACTTTCACCGAGCAGTTTTAAAGTTGTTAGCCTCAAAAGGTTGAAAATGGGGTCTTTTTAGCCTCTTTTGACGTTGCCATGGTAACAAACTTTGATGTCGTAGCTACCTAAATTTGTTTATTGGTTACGTGTTTACAAACCTGTACTAAACGTTTTTTCTTAACTTTACTGGCGTAGTTTGTGATTTATTCAGTTATCAGTGGCATAAAACTAGTACTAGCCACGCGAAAGTTTGATAAATAAAAAGAACTAGTAGGAGAGAATGCAATTAGCAAGAAAGAAATTTGAAAAAAATTAAAGCGCTCATTTATTCGTGGATATATGGTTAGAGCCAACGTAACAGCTATAAATCTCGATGCCAGGGCCTGAGTCTTCATGGAAGTCATAACAAACTTTAAGTATTTTGTCCAGTCTTGTAGTAGTCTTCAGTATCATCGCTCTCTTCCACGAAGTATTTCTGATAAAACAGGAAAACAAATTTATTTATTTTTTACAAATCCTACAAAACCAATGCAATTATCATAAAGGGGTTACACGTTCATGATAACCCGCGCTACTGATAGCGGGTCACCCCCGGTGTGTCGTCGTCTATTGCTCGGGACTTAATTCTCCAAATGAACGGCCCCCTAAATTTACACATTTTTTATATGGATATTTAAATTTTCATTGATGTTCATTACTAATTAAGTAAAATTCATTTTCAGCGTATCCAAAGGTTTGTTTATAGCTCATTTTCAAACCTAATGATATACTTTTCTAACAGACAAAATTGATTAAAACTAACAGGTTCCTAAGAAAATTCTGTTCTGTGGCTTTTATTATTTGAATGGTCACTTAAAGATTTGACCCTCAGACTCAAACTACTATAAAATTAATAGAACTACAATCAAGGACAAAAGTGTTCGGACGAATTTGCATTTACGATGTTTCCCCACGCGCGCTACAGAAACACGGTACGCGCAAACGATAAGTGTCCGTTTCCCGACCCCTACCCGCCTTACAATGTTGAGCCCGTGTCATAAAAATGATTTGTGGATTTCAACATTGTTTCGGGGGGAGGGGTAGGGTTGGTAAGATGGGCTTTAAACTAAAAACATGGCTTCATTGGTCAGTCACACTAAATTAGTAGTTAATAGGAGGACTTTGTAACATTTGTCCCAAGAACTTTTGTCCTTGATTGTAGATAAAGTGAGTAGACTCAAGGTTTTGCGAGTTCATGGCCTATTGGGAAGTAATCATTTATGAAACAGATAGAAACTAGAACACGTTATGGCATTACAAAATACAGCATAAAAAAATCCTCACCTTCCACACGTTTTCATGGTGCTGATCTGCATGGTCATCGTTAGTTATCCCCAGGCCTCTAATGGGAGACTTGAACTGTCGGTCATCATCCACGAGGAGTCCTGGATCGTGTTTTGCCAGATAATGACGTAACTGAATAAAAACGTCACCATGAAAGTTGTCTCCGGCGCTGTCAGCGATTTCTTTTAACTCGTCCATACATGCTCGGATGCTTGCTTCATCGCACACGGACTTCTACAGTCAACACATAACAAACAATTATTGGATAACATTGCAATTATACACGCTATGCAGTTGAATTTCTCTATAAAGCGTCCACCTGTCTCGCAAGCGAGTTATTTTAGTGGTATCGAGAGCTGGCTCACTCACTTTGTTAGACCGGCTTTTGTAAGTGTTCACTATTTCTGGTCCAAAGAGTTAAACATCTCATATTAACTGATAATTAGTAACATGTTTATTCAGAATTCCACCAAACAATACAAGAAAAGGCGCCTTGTAAGAAAGTCCAGAGATCAACCTTATGTAAACAAAACTCTCTTAAATATAAAGAGTAAAAGGTATGTCGTGATTTTCCAGCAGCAGGGCATCAATTAGGCTCAGTCTCCAGCCGTGGGTGTCTCGATGCGCCCGCGATATCTCCCCACCTCACGGCTGGGCGCACAGGTTAGGTTATTGTTTACATTAACCAATCAGAAACGAACCCGCCGAAATTTGCGGGGCATAAATTAGCGGGTAATGGCATAAATAAACAAAGATGGCAGACTATGCAAGCTTTAACAGTAGGTTTGAAAATGCTTACTCGTACGCGCCTCAGAAGTTTGGGTTTGATAATTTCAGGGAGAAACAGAGTCTTGCTATGAAGGAACTTATTTTGGGACGAGATGCACTTGTCATTCTACCAACTGGTTCGGGTAAATCCTTAATTTTTCAAGCTTTTCCACTAGTGTTGGATCACTTGGAAGAAAAGCAAAGTTCGCATCAATCTATTCTATTATGTAAATGACGTGTCCATTTTCCGCATAATTGTAATGACGTCATGGACAAGCAACCAAACCCGTGCGCCCAAACGTGAGGTGGGGAGAATCGCAGGCGCATCGAGACACCCACGGCTGGAGACTGAGCCTAGGCATCAATGATCATTACCGAGTTTAAAGAAAGCAACTTCTTACGTTATAATAGAAAGTTGTCTAGTTCATCCATATTATATTTTACTGAAATGCGCACTCATAAACTCACTCATGTATCGAACTCAGGTCAGCTTATGAATATATAGTAGAGTCACCTGACCAATCCGCAGGGTCGAGTTTTTGCGCCCTTATGTCCCAAAGACCTTGATGGTCACAGTCATTTCTAACCTGTAATGTAATCGAGTCATCAATGTTGACATTACTCCACCACCACCCTGAAGGGATGTATAATATTTCCCCCGGCTCCTGTACACATTCCAGTGGTTTGTATTCCTCTTGTATGTGAGGCCGAGTGTAAATCCACCACGTGAATGATTCGGACTGTTGCGAATCCTGGATTCGGTGATTGTTGTGAATTACACCTGAAAAACGCAAATACAAGAATAAAAAAAAAATTACTCTAAATTTGTCTTAAGTTTTCTCTATGGCCCAGATAGTTATAATTACCTCAATCCGGCTACACGGATCTACTGTTTTCGTTAGACATTTCTTAAAAAGTAACATGACACGTCCTTGTGCAGCTTGTGGCATCATACTATTGAAGGATGGGCAGATATTCAATATTTGTTTTTCCACTAAGTTTCGCCACTGAATGTAATATTGGAAATGAATCGCAATATCGATAACGTTGCGTCATCGCTCAAGGCCAATACTGTGACGTTAACACTTACGATAGAGTCAAGGATGCTTGAGCAGTTACGTAGTTCAGGAGCCGTATTCTCCGGATAACAAACAATATTTCATTTTAACCGCTTCGTGTCGAAAATCGACGAAACGTAAAACTGATCCAACATTAAATTGTTCGTCGTCAGTGCAAAGGACTTATTGCCTACTCAGTTTAAAAGTCAATTGAAACACTTTGATGTGTCTTTCTCCTGAGGGCAGATGGTGGGGGTGGAGGGGGGGGGGGGGGGGGGGGGGAGGAGGGTAGGGTTAAAGTCGTTTTGGTCTGAAAACGGATGTTGGCGTCGATTTTTGCCATTTTGTTCATAAAATCCTACAGCGTGATTAGTCAAATAAAAACTCTCCAGCGTTATAACATTCCATATCTGATTGATATTCCGACAAAACGATAAAATGATATATGTTAAGATTTTTTGGGAATTTTGATTAAATTCGGCCACAGGTGTTTCCTTAAAAGCTGGAGATTGGCCCAATAATCTTATTTCATCACGTTTCAGTGGCGGATCGTAAGGCAAACCATAACTGCAAGGAATCTCACCTGTGTGAACCACACGTACCTTTGTGGAGATGGCGCTTAAAGGGATGTTTAATGCATCCGTCTTGGTAGTAAACGATTGTGCCGATAATTTTAAATGAGACCCTGGCTTACGCCTGGCTATGCCATGCTGACGAGTCCTAACCAGAACGAAACAGCTGTCCATGGCTGCCACTACCAGGGTGATATGGTTGTGTGCATGCGTAAGGTAAAGGCCATACCGAGGTGATGGTGTGGTGTGCTTCCTTGCAGTTATAGTTTGTACATCGTAAGGGGTGGGGGAGGGGTAGGAGGGGCCAGAGTGAAGAGCGAAGATGTTAGGTCCTTCGGGTCTTATTTTTTTGCATGATAAGAGAGGGGGGACCCCCGAGTCCTGCCCCTCGATCCACCACTGCGTTTACAGAGGTACACGTTAGAGCTGGTTTGATTTTCGCAGTTGTTAGGCCTACCTGGTACGAAGTACTGAGATGGTGGATAAAGACCCCAGCGTTTTCTTCCACTAACTAAAGAACTCCAAACTGAAGCGTTAAGCGGTTCTACTCGCCAGTGAAAGCCAGACCTCTTTGGCGCCATCTCCAACGATAGCTGGGGAGGACGAATATCGTCATCTATTACCTGAGTCAATATAAAATGTACAGATCATCAGCTTTAAATCCGTTTACGCTAAGTTTTCTAAGGGAGGCACCGTGGTCGAGTGGTTAGGGCGCCATAAATAGCTGGAGCTCTTTGCCCACGTTTGTAAATAGCCAACTGCCAATTGGGATTCTAACCTTGTTATGTTTAATTTTAGGAATACGTTTCTAATGTTTTGTCTAAGCACAAGCTTGAAACGTACATGTGCACAAAATTGTTTTTAGCGCTACCTTTTAATTAAAGCTATGCTGATATACACTACTACTACTACTAGGGCGCCCGAAGGCGGGCAACCACTAGGTCTTTCCACAGCCTCTTATTATAATATAATATATAATTCACTGAGCGGAGTTATGAAATAGGGATTACTGAATTAAAGTTGTTTTCAATTGAGTGTCAAAAGTAATTTTGCGGCTGCGTTGGATTTGCATTGCTACGATTTGTGATTGGTTAAAAAAAAGAACTCGCGCCAATCAAACGTTAGACTAAAACCAATCGTGACTTCCTCGCTCGCGTTTTCCGCGCTTGACGCCGGCTACATGTATTTGCTTCGAGTTCTGATTGGTTCATTGGATTGTCTGCGTTTGTTGTGGTTGGCCAGAGTAATTACGTTTATTTTGGTCTTGGTTTTACGACACTCAAGCGAAACTGAAACCGCTCTAAACATAGTTAATCGAGGGACTGGTTATGAAACTTTGCAGACTTCAACAGCGATAACAAAGGAGCTACAATTTATGTTGAACCGTACTCTGCACATCTTTTGCTTTTTTATCACACAGTATGACTGAATAACTTAATAGAACCATTTCTATTGGTCAGTTGCGCGAACAAAAGATCAACATCTATTGTGTTGTGCAGGGTCAAGGCCGAAAAACGATAACAAAAACATCGAACGAAGATATTTCTCAGGTTAATTCATAACCATTGCAACAACAACAACAACAACAACAACAATTTATTCTTTGTAGAACAATACAAGAGTTGGGTGGTTTGGTTATCCCTGCAAATAGCTGGAGAGCTAATCGTGGCGGGGCAAAACAAGTACATGAATAACACAAATTATCTCATAAAATCAAAAACCTTATACTATTACATAGCCTTGCAGATTGCACTAAAAATAAATAAAACACAGAAGTTAAGTGGTCTAATTAACACAGCGCTTACTGACGTACAATGCGTTAAGACAAGGAGTCTGACCATAGCAAGTGTATCAATGTACCTACTTTCTTAACTATGCTTTAAAGGAAGGCTGAATCAGTTAAAGTCACTTACCTCCATATAATCTTTAGAAAATTCTGGGAAACTAACACCATCCAGTAGCTCGGGGTAAATCCGATGAAATTCATTCATGACCACTTTTGAAGGTTCTCTGTACATATCAGAGAAACGACTACGAAAGTCATTCCACAGTGCATATGAGGTAAGGTCCTCCATTATGTCAACGTTGACTCCCTTAGTAAGGACCTTTCCTGAAAGTAAATCACAAAAAAATATGATTCATTCTTACAAGTACCATTTCGGATTCAGTGAAACCTCTTCTTGCGGATACCTCTCTAAATATTAAAACGGACACGTCTCGTGCTCCTTGAGGACACCTTCCTCATACGGACACCTCTCCTTACGGAAACCTCAGTAACACGGACAAATAATTCGGCCACTTCTCTATTACGGACAAGTCTCGAGACCTAATACGGACACCTCTCCAATCCGTCATATCTATATGATCTACTAGTAGTACTTCTACCGGATACCTCCCTGATACGGACACTTGGCTCTCTTCCTATATGAAGGCGAGTTTTGTTTACAAGTATATGCAATATTAAGCGCAATAAATACATTACACTGTTTTGCACCTGTCTGAACTCGTTTTGAAACCGATGCAACATTAAAAGACATCCGGCAAATGGCCTACTGCTTGTTAAGACTTCCTCCATTAGGTAACTTTCATGGCCAAAATGGCACCAGGCACACTTTTAAGCCGAATAGTAAGCCTTGATTAACACCGTTTTCCGTTTTGCTTCAGCTAACGATATGATCACTGGTGTTACTCTCTTCAAGGAGTGTGGATGGATGACAGTGATAGTTTTACTTACATATTATGCAGCTTCGGTATGTCCACGGACATACCAACTTATTCACAGCTATATCACAACAACAGTGACAATAGAAACAACAACAACAACATAGTTTACAATAACAACAAAATAATGCAATTCTAATAGGCCATTTCCGAGTTGCCTTTAGCCTCTCTATCAAAGCGAGGCTAGGTGCGAAACCTTTCATATGAAAATGAGTTTTCATTTGCATGTGAATAAAAACTCATTTTCATATGAAAGGTTGTGCGCCTAGCCTCGCTTTGACAACGAGGCGTAACGTAACTCGGAAATGGCCTATTGTATGGTGTTTTTTTCGCCCTGTCAGTAAGACATTGAGTCAATTTCCTTCCTACGGTCATTCAAAATGGCCGACCATTCAGTAAAGGTCTCAATGGGGAAGTGGCTTTTACGGTTAACGATTAAAATTTTGGCTTTTTTACGTCTTACGGTAAACTTTTTCCCGTTACGGTTAACCAAATCTTAAAAATTAATTTCCATTATTTTAAAAATTTGTAAAAGTTAAATTCTGTTATAACAATTTAAAAAAGTTAAACTGGTTAATTCCCATTTTTGTAAAACACATTTAAGGTCTTAGGACCATTCTGGGACAAGAAACTAACAAACCCACATAATTGGGATAAGATACAAACTTACGGTTGACATTTTTTACGCCTAACAGTTAACTTTTTTAATTTTTACGCCTAAGGCTAACGGTTAACCCCATTGAGACCCTCTTCAGTACGAACGCGTCGGTGGCTTTCAATTGACCTATTAACAGATCCCGGAAACGAAGTTGCATGCCGAGTGCCATTTTCGTCTCTTACCAAGTTGACTAAAATCCCAGGATTTTGTGCCTTCCCAGCTGTCCATCATTCCTGTCAAAATAGCCGGTTTACCAGTCTTCATGTAACGCTCAACAAATGTCTCTTTTGATGGTTGGTGGACGCGCTCGATCGTGCATTCGCCATCATGCTGTTCTATAATCTGCTTCGTCATGCGCTTAAGGTAGAACCGTTCTTGTTCCAGGCGCCTATGACGGCGCAGCTCATGCGGTAAAATGAGATTTGAATCTGGTGTAATTTTGTTCGTTGCGTTAGTTAAAGCAAATGTTGCTTGGGAACTTTGTATTGGGGAGAACGCGCCAGAATCGGCCTCATCGGTGGCTCCAAACTCTAGCACTGAAAACGAAGGTAATAATTAGAAATATCAAACTGATGAAAAATGTCGATTGCAAACTCGTGCCCAGGGTCTTTAAAACAGATAAAACCCAGGGGACCAGGTTATAGCTCAATCAAACATCAGATTACTTGATTTGTTTCGGAATGAAAGTACCAAAATACTCTTAACTGAAGAAAAAAAGAACCCTTAACTTTAAGAATCAGATAACCTCTTTTAAGATCAATTAAAAAGTCTTACTTATCTTACCTCACTTCAACTTAAAATTTAAAATTCGCAAACCTCGTGTTGGTATATTGTATGTCTCCTGAGTGTAAAACTGCCTTGACAAAACAAACTATTCCTGCCTTCTTGTGAAACAACAAAACCTATAATTATTCCTTAAAAGCTGGAGCTGCGTCAGCTTGCAGCTTGGAGAAATGTATATCAGGATCAATTGCACTCTTAAAACTTCAAGTTCCTCAAACATACATGACTGTACAATCCGGAAAAATCGAATAGTGTTGGCTTGATGAAATGCCTCCTTAAGTACGAGATTGAGTACGAGTTTTAGTTTCAAACCTAGTTCGCGTGCTCTACGATAATCATTTATCACACCAAATTCATACCTAGACTCTCCTTATATCCTACAGGGTTAGGAACAGGAAGGACCGACAACTGTGGAGATGTGACTAGCTTTAAATTCAAAAGTCGTATACTCGTAGTCAAATCTAAAGCTCTCTAATTAAGCTTCATATTGCGGGAAAAAATACATTAGAAAATAAATTAAACGACTTTCTTATTTTAACGTTTCCTCGTTGGGTGCCTCTGTTGTGACTCATCGTCATTTAAACGCATGCGCAACCACTGCTGCATTTACATTAAATAATACATATGACTGCTACAATAATTTTTAGTTCCTCGTTTTAGTTTACTCCTTCTTACCTTTACTATTCCTGATCGAGAATGAGTCGCTGCTACCGCAATCTTCAGGAGTACTAGTTGCGCAGATTTGAATTCGATAATTTCCCTTTTGAATGCTTGGCGGAACAATCCACTGATGTCTCATCCTTACCTCGTTAAACTCGCTTAATCCTGTTGAAATATCCGCAACTTTGTTTTCGTTATTGTCCAACAGCACTATATTCCACTTAAAGGTGGATTTTGACTGAGACCACGTAATGGGATAAGAGTTCTGCCCCGATATCCAAACAGCTTCTTTTCCTGGCTCAATGACCGTTATAACGTTGTGTTGATTCGTAGAGCATTCAATGATTCGCACAAAAAAGACTAGCAATTTTAATACGAGCGTACAACACGCGATAAGGTTTTTAAGCAACATGTTTCAAGTCGTCGTTGTTTCACGTTCATGTAGTTCGCTGTAATTATATGATAATAATTATAATAATGTCAACAGAACAGAAACAGAGTGGAATAATACTGACACGTACTGCAAATGGGTCGTTTGTGTAGTGACGTCATAATGAACATTTTAAATTAAACTCGATCCCTTTTAACGGAGTTTAATTTAAATTCTATCGCGACAACTTTTCTGCATAATACAGTTTTCTAATAGCGCTATATAATGAGATAAAATTATGATAAATTAGATCAGTTCAAGACGTGTAGTGTATCTTATACAATGCTTTTCTTCTGACTGTCTTTACAAACTTAATATGTAATTTTTTGTTTTAAAAATTGTAACGAGTCTGAAGTGTCAGCCGCTTTCTCGCAGAAAGAAGACTAAATTGTAACTCCAGCTTGGATTTTTAGACATTTCCGAGCCTCCGTCGGTGTACATCATGTATTTCAGTTAACCGTTATAACATTGTTATCGTATTCTCTCTGTATCGGATTATAATCTTACACTTCTATCAGAAATGTAGTTTATAGTAGTTTTTGTATAACCATTAAACTGAAAGCTACCGAGATCCTTTCTTATAGTCCTCTGATTTGTTTTGTAATTCGAAAAATGGAAATTTGATTTATTTTTTGAGCTTTGGGAATTGAAAGGATCAAACATAATTGCTAGTACAGGTGGCCGCTGAACAAATATGGCGTCAAATTTCAGGCACAACTGTTTTTATTATTTATGAACAATAATAATGGTTGAAAACCCTTACTATAACTACATAAAAACAAAAATTATTATGTTGGTTGTTCAATTCAAAAACGAAATAAGAATATTTTTTTCATTCTTTCCTTGTTCCAATTTAGTTTCGAGAAAATTCGGTGAGAACTCAAAAGATTTCGAAACAACAGTGGAAACAATCGCCGGTTTTCACTTGTTTCTCGATCTCCCCCCAATTTACACTTGTGCAAAATGGCTACCACCTTGGATCCCCAAATTGTCTACTCTCCCCAATCTTCCTCTAATTACATATTCCAAGATGGCGCCCAAACGTTTCGCTAAGAAAATATCCAGTGCTCGCTTGCAACAAAATGCGCCTACACTGCAGGCTAAACTTTGGTTACCTGATTGAACTCTTTGGAAACGCAGAACATCAGGGCGCGGTTGTCGAAAGCCTGTTAACGCTAACCCCGGATTAAAACTTAAGGTTACAGTGTACCTTCATATCGAAAATTTATTGAAATTTTGTTTTGGCATCAAAATAAAGTTTACAGAATGAACTTTCATCCAAAAAAAATTATCGAAAAATAGTGAAAATTTACGGAGAAATGACGGTATAACTTTTGTGGGCTAAGTTTGTTTATGAAGCGATATGTTTTTCTAAGCGCTGTTTTCTCAAAGTTAATTTTTCGCTTGTAGGGGACACTTTAAAGAGCTACAACTCAAATTTGGACACAAGCTAGGCTAACATATAATCAACAAAAACGTGTCGGCGAATTTCTTATTTCCGAAAATTTTTCGTCAAGAGCCATTTCCGTGCGATCACTTCAATTTGTTTTCTCCCTTTTTCGAAAATATTCTGTAACATTTCACTGCAATTGAATATGGGAAATCGCCGACACGTTTTTTTAGCGCTTCGTGTCCGGAAACCCGAGAACAAATCAAATTAGCAAAATACAATAATCGCTTTGAGTTATAGACGTCGTAAAAAATTCGACAATTCATTTTATTACCAAATGGTTTCTATATTTAGATAGCCAGCTCCATACGCTTTAATTTGATATGTGGGTTTAGGTATATTAAGTGTAATCTTAAGACGCTAGAGCTGTTATACTGGAGACACCCCCGAAGGTACACTGTATTGAATTTCTCTTGTTGGAAGTGTTTTCAAACTCGCTAATCCTAAGTTAAATGGAAAGACAAGTCAGAGACGAAACTAAAGGGCAAAAATACTTTGGAAAAATCTCCATTGATTAATTGTTTAACTGGAATCAAAATTGATGCTAACCCTGGCCTGGGTTAGCTTAACTGCTCTCAACCCGGTCCAGAACAAATGTTAACCGCTGGAAATTTATATTATCAACCTAATTCGCACGAAATTTATCCTTGGGGGAAGGAGGGAATGAAGAGGTTACTCTAAATACGCAACTTATACAGTTTTAGGATCTATAAGTTTCAAATGGAAGTTTTTGACTTTTCAGTTTTAGTATCCATTCATCGCATACAATACTTTGATACACACAAATGTTCGTCAGTTCTAGAATATCTCGCTTGAGGTACCGCTACCTCACGTGCGTAAAACGGAAAGATAATATTTCTTGATTAGTAAAGAAAAACACTTTAAGTTTTTGCTCTTGCCTTCACGCTGACAATTTTATAACTTATTAGAAACGTCGAAGGACTGAAGTGACTCATGCTGTGAGTATTTGCTATTTTTAAGAAAATGAGCAGCTTTATATTATCACTGATAACTTTAACATGCCAGTGTAACATGCTGTGATAAAGTTTGTTTTTATTATTGGCGGCATCGTTTATACAATTCTTCATACAGGTCTTAAAAAAGCAGTTCGTACCGGAGTTCCATGGGAAAAATAAAACGAAGAAATCATGAGTCCGTCAGGAGAAATGTTTCACAGCAAATGGAATACCCGAATAATGGTATTTCGGTATTATGATATATAAGCATATTAAACTAATACGACGTCCATGACTAATCATTTTTGCTATCTCTTTTCTCTACACTTGCATTTTCTACTAAACGGCATTAGTAGCATTAGTAGCATACTTAGTCTACAAGTTATGTTTTTATCCAGATTATATTAGTTAAATAAATACGCTAAGCTTTCCTGTGTTGTGTTTGTACTTAGCGATTAGTCCCGTCTAACGAGAGCCAAAAAGGTTTTAAAAATTTTGTGGAACAGTCCGAGTGCCCATGACAGGTTGATCAACTCTCGAACAGTGCGCAGGTTTATACACTTTTTAGATAGGAATTTTTGTATAATATTATAAGTTTATTAGAGTTACTGAAACCACCAAATTAAAAAAATATATAATTAATTACTAGTAGTAATCATAGATTATAGTGCGTCTCCTTATCCCGTGGCACCTCGTCTTAGCATAGTACCTCAGTTTCATGAATTAATTCAGCCACTGTTGAAAAGAGCTATGTCGCGAGATATGTCACACAGGCAAAAACGTCGGGCCGTCATCAAACAAATTCACGCTATCGCCGTGGAATCGGGCAAAATCCTGCCGTGCTGTGTACTCCGAAAGGTCTCAGATTTTTCCGACATATAAATAGTATATTTGTCTTGATTTCATTTCGGTTATTTCTCCGATTCTGAAATCATACTCCACAGTACATGTACCAATACCGGAACCGGAAATGAGAAATTTCGACGTTTAAGTCACGCAACATTCAACGTGAAATTTCGCAAGATTTTTCGGATAAAATTACAACTACCAATTGCAAGTAAGACACAAGACTGTTGAATATAATTCCTTTATTAGCTAGACAAATTTTAGTCACAAAACTGCGAAATCTTAGTCGCAAATGCGCCCGATACAGGCGCAATTTCGAGTACTGTAAAGTTAAATTATCTGCGTTCGCCTGGCGCGGCCGGTCAGTGAATTATTGCTACAAGACATAAGCGAATTGCACCGTACCGTAGAACATCGCGAAGAACGACGTCGGTATTTAGGTGAAAGCTTCCCAAATCAGGTAGAGAACCACAGCAAAATCAAGATAGAACATTCAAAACATACCAGAACGGCAGCGAGGAAAATCTGTAACTTCTTGCTTGATTCCAAAGAGACCCAACAACTTACTTGGTCCGGAGAAGAACCTTCGTCCAATTTTTCCACTGCGTACTTTTACTAGGCATTGAAATATTGAGCCGTACGATTCCAAAATCGGGAAAATATCCGAAACTAAATCAAGACAAATAGCTTATTCACATGTGACATTTCGGAGGATGATGCCTGATTTCCACGCGATGCTGGATACTATTGTGACGTTTCAAAATGGCGCAGATTTGGTACCGACACTTTTCTCGATTCGTTCCGCTTAGCCGACAAGATTAGGAAGCGTCTCCTTCGTCGACGCAATAACTGGATTTTTGAAAACCATGTCGCCCTTAGAAAGCGTCTGTGAGCGTATTTGGTATCTAAACTCCACAATATAAAAACTAAAGAGTGTTGCTAATCTTTTTCCCTCTCGCTCTCGCTCCCTTTCCCTCTCTTCTCTCTTCTCTGTAATTTTCGGGCTGATCGGTGTCATAAAAACCCTTTTTTGGCCTAGTTGTAGTGAAATTGCTGTTATTTTCATCGGCCATGTTTTTAAAAATCCAGCTATAATTTTATATAATATTTATATATCCGATATTTCTAGAAGTGATGAAGATTGAGGCAAAGCTAGATCCCTTTAAATTTCCATTACAATTGATATGTAATTGAATCGTCCAATTGTTGCGAACTGTTTATTAGAAAAATAATAACTTTATTTACTTTAAATCTGTAAATTCCCATAGTATTAAATCAACACTTCAGTCACTAACACTAGTCAGAACTGTTAAGATAACGTTAATCCTTCCACGCATCATGATTAAGGCCAAGTTCATTTTTAGAAACCATAGTTAACTATGTAGAAACTGAAAAGTTTTGACTTCAGAGCAATAACGAAATCATAGCCGAAGCAATGCTCTGCACTTTCGTCGCACGCTAGGATATCATCCAGGGCTACATTGATCACGTGACTGAGTGTTTAAGTGTGATTGGCCGAAAGTAGAGTACACAATCAGGTCACTTTTCAAATTCAATATCTCTAAGAGCAATTAAGAAGTCTAAAAGCAATTTAGTTCTCCTACCATACGTCTTCTTGAACTGGTATATTTTGAAAAGTTTTATATTTTGCACTTGCATAAAAAAATCTTCTTAAACGGAAATAGCAGTGCTTTAATTTCAAGAAGGTATGGATGGACTTGACCATGAACTTGGTGGGAACAAATATTTATGTTATTGCACAACCAAATAGCCGAGTTGTCACGGTTTTATCAGACTGGATACCCTGATTTATCGAATCACTGGTCAGGTTATGCAACACATGAACACGCAGCGTGCAAATACACGGATCACATGCAATTCGCGTGTAGGTACAAGTGGACACTTAGTAAAAACGTCATTAGTAATATTTGCGTTTGTTATCAATTTCTGATCATTTCGATCGAAATGCCATATGTATTCGGGCATTCAAAATGATTAAATTCAGCAGCCGCAGTTGCACTTCAACTAGATATGTCACGGAGCTGCCATGACACCGTTGAAAATAGCTCTGACTTATAGTGGGACCTTTAAACCCTTTGGCTCGAAACGCAAAATTTGGGAAGAATGCCAAATATTGTAAAATAAACAACAGCATGGGAAATAATTCAACAGCCACAGTTGCACTTCAGATAGTTATGTAACAGAGAACCATTACACCGTTGAAAATAGCTCTTATAGGCGAGACCCGCTTTAAACCCTAATTGGCTCTAAACGCAAATCTTGGGAATCAAGAATGCCAAACAGCATGGGAAATAACCGCTCTGTAGCCTTTAACTATTGAAAGCTTACCCATTACGCTTTTATACAAAGAGTCAAAAGTTGGAACCACATTGTTCCACATAATAAACACTCGACAACAAAAAACTACTGCTTGTAAGTAGCTGTCATTTGAATGGTCGCACTGTAGAATTTCATCCACAGACTTAAAAGATGGAAGCACCATGTACAGCATAATAAACAGTGCTACGGGAAAGTACTGCTCAGTAGCTTTCATTTGAATGGTGTACACTTTAGGATTTCATTCACAGACTCAAAAGTTAGAACCACCTTGTACAGCATAATAAACAACACCACAAGAAAGTACTGCTCAGTAGCTTTCATTTGAATGGTCACACTTTAGGATTTCATCCACAGACTCAAAAGTTAGAACCACCTTGTACAGCATAATAAACAGTACCACAGGAAAGTGCTTCTCAGTAGCTTGCATTTTAATTGTCACACTTTACGATTTCATTCACAGAGTCAAAAGTTTGAATCGCTTTAGATGGCACAAGGTGGGACCCTGGCATTTAACTTTAACACCCTTTTCGGCTGCCAACAATGGCCATTTTTGGACCATTGTTTCAGACTTGAAAAAAAAAACCTGTTTACAAAACAAGCAGAACTGCTGTCGGATTATTTATTTTAGGTGCATGAAATGACGGCTTTTGTGGTCGCACTTCACATTTCTTACGATACGAAGACCATCTCATCCTTTCTCTGTCACCACCAAACCTAAGTCGTGCACCCTGCTAGCCATCCGGCACGAAACACTTTTGCTGATTTTTGTAGAGAATCTAAAATCGAACGACTTCGATCAGCTGCAAGCAGGGTCTCAGTAAGGGTTTGGCCGGCTATTGATATCCGGAAAACTTTTTGGCATGTTATCACTGAGTAATCAAAGTGTGACGTCAATCAAAACCTTTGGCTTTCGGCTCAACATCGCGACTCTCCAAACGGGATTTCATGTAGTCTGTTCAAATACGTTTGGGAGAATATCAGATCAGATGCTTTATTCCCGTAAGCTGCATGCACGTTTTGTTTTTCTATAAGAACTTCAAGGGAATTGAGACCTCGATCACCCCTGTGATCTAGCAACGATATGTATTCTGAGTAATACCGTGTAGCTAGCCGCAGTTAATGCGATAAGCACCTTGTAAGCATTCTGTTAAATTAATTGATCTGACTTATCCCTCCAAGTAAGCCATGCAGCTTATAAGCAAAAGAACGATAAGACTGAAGGTTCTTTTTTTTTTTACGAATGCAGCCGCAGTCTCGTGATCAATAACCGCTTTTAAATTAGTAACATGCTTTAAAAAAAAACACAAAAAGGGGCATCGCTCAAAACGTGAAACGATAAATTTCGTCGTTGTCATATAGGAGTCCCTCCCCCAAGTACAAAAAATAGCGTGATAATCGCCGATAAATAGATAAGGGTTCAATGGAGTGTAAACAATTTGTTCGCGCATATTTATACTCAATCTCTATATCTTGAGACCATTTGAACCTCGGACGCAAAACAACAAGGTACTAGCACGAAGGTTAAATTTTCCGTGATCTGATCGTCATGAGCTTATCGTTTTCTATTGAAGAGTTTTCATCGCTCGGGCAGCTTCTGTTCATTTGCTTTCTGATTTGTGTGTTCCTCTCTGGAAAAGCAATATGGGAGCATTCTTTTTCCAAGCTTCCTCCAGGACCTTGGGGCTTGCCAGTAATAGGTAAGAATTGTTTTTATTAAAGCCGTGCGATATTTGTTTTGAGATAAGTCTATTTTCTCCTTCTGTTATGTGAATTAGCCACCAATTAGTTTAGGTTTAGTCTTTATTTAAAGAATTTTGAAGAAAGTGAGTAAGTCATTCTACTTAACAATCAGTGAGTCATGCAGTTGAACAGCGAACTCAAGCGAGAGTAACCTTCAAGCAAGCTCTCTCTCGTGAGGCTCAAGAGTAACAGATGATAGTTGATGATAGTTAGATCAGTACTGCGGTGAACTATGTGATTTCCGTATACGTGGTCCAATTTATAGAGGCCTCGCGGGAAAAAATATGATTCAGATTGACTTGGACGATTTTTGAAATTAACAACAAAAGTTACTCCGAAAAAAAAAACCCTTAATTTGATTTAAATTCTAGCGAATCTTTAATAGACTTTCTCACGGTTCTATTTGATTTGAGTAACGATGAACTCCTTTTTTTTTTTGCAAGAAAGCCTCTTTGTTTTCGAACTAGCACCCATGAATAAAACTGCATAATGAATAGCTAATTATAGAACCATATATACCTGTTGCATGACACGAGCGTGTTGACTGTAGGAGCACATTGCGTGCCCCTAGCCAAAGTGCTATGGCGATGAAAATATATTGTTTATTTTAGCGATTTTCTATTGCCTGATTTCTGTCAGCTTCACTTGAAATTGACACAAGCCTCGAGTATGTCGTTATTCTCTTCCAAATTTATCGAAGCATTTTTCGAGTTTCAGTTTCAGTTTTCAGGTTTCAGAAAGTGAACTTTTGACTTTAAAAGCAACTTTCGTAATTTCTAATCTATCCTAAGATAACTGGACACTTTTGGTCTAATATTATATCTTACGGTCAGCCTTTTTTATAGGTATGTTAAAGACGCAAAGTTTAAAAAAATATATCATCCTTTTCTAATAGCTTCCCTAAATAGTCTTTACAGACGGACCCTATCTCAAAATCAGCCGCAACATTTGAAATATGAAAAAAAAACGAACTGTTTACGAATAATTGAACCACGACGGAGATAAAAAAAGAACTTCAGCTATTAAAGGACAATTTTTATGGAGTTGTTACTCTAACTTATAAACTTAATATTCGTAGCAGATAAATCAGTTTCGCGCATTTCGCATGAAGTTGAGTTTGTGAAGCTTAAACCAAAGCCCCACAGCGAAATGAATGTAATTTTTATTGCCGGCTATCTTCGTTATAATTGTCCTTTTTTTAAGAAATCATGTACGAATAAATGCATCGCGTTCTGAAACAAATTCAATGACACTGTTGAGTGCAAATGGCCATTCAGTCAATACTTTGTTTAAAATATGGAGAGCATTCCATTCCATTCCCTATTTTTTTTTTTTGTTTTCGCGAGCGAGAAAAGGAAAACTGAACACTCCATCAGTTGATCTCTACAGCTAAGGACACAATTTTAAACTGATTTCAAACAGATCTATTCGTTCTACATTTCAAAGAGCTGAACTCGGGAAGTTGGTTTTCTTTTAACGTAATTCACGGTTTCCGCGCTCATTGAAATTCAGAAATCCCGTTTCGTATTCTGACGTGCACATCTTTACAGCTCAGTGATGTCAATTCGTCCAAGTGGATGATTCTGCAAATACTTTGTAAACCTTGGTAGGTTTGTTTGTTTTTGTCCGCATGTAACGGTTTGCCACTCTTTGTTGCCACACAATAGTTTTCCACTTAAAGCTCATTTTTCCAACAAATTAAAAAATTCACCGAAAAAGTCGAAGCTGTAGAGAAGATCGAAAATGTTCTGGGCAGCCGTTGAATAACCGCAATATCATCATCATGACATCATCATCATCATCATCACCATCATGACGGGTGTTCAAGATCTCGGCTTTTACTGACTAGCTAAATCTGCTAAATGATCGAGGTTTTCAGCCCGATAGCGATGATTGCAGATTGAAACTATTAGAACTGCCTGTTAAATCAGGAGTTGACTTTAAAATAACAAATTGAATTCCCGAATGGAAATCAAGTAATCTAAAAAGGCAAAACGGAAAATTATGCCGTCCGATAACATAGTCAGTTGTTATTTATGAATAACAAAGTCTTTCTGCAAAACAACAACAAGCAGATGTATATGTTAATAATCCCTTTGAGAAACGTGCAGAACGGCTGATACAAAGTTACTCAGGATTTCTCCCATAACCTTTACCGTGTATCACCTGCACATCCAGTCGCCGAGTTATCAACACGAGCGCGTGACTTTAGCCCAAGCAAACGTGCTTTCTCTCCGTTCGGCCCCGGGGGCTCAATATTGAAAAAAAAAAATCAATTTTTTAGCAATTGAAGAAATACAAAGAAGGTGGTTCACCCGATGTAAGAGAGTGCGGAGGCTGGTGACATGCATGCGAATATCGCACCTAAAAATAGAAGCCTAGCTTACAGTAAAGTTATCGAAGATACTTATGAGAACTGCATGTCAAATTTTGGGGTTTGATTTTTTGTAGACGTATACATTGGCACATATTTTAGCCTGTGAATAGGCCTCCTTGTGGGGGTATGACGAAAGTAGATAGCGGCGAAAAGAAAACTCGCGAGGAAAACTCGGCGAGCGAAGCGAGCCGCGGTTAAATTGGGGAGAGGGGAAGAGGCGGGGAGGCCTGTAGACAAACCATTGATGCCGCCGTTCCAGATCACCAACTGTGCACTAGATTCTAGTGCAAATGCTGATTGGTCAGATCACCGACTGTTGACACATTCTGTTGACAAGTTTGCGGTCATGATATCCGCCGACATGCGATCAAAATTTGCATATCGCACTGCAAAATAGAAACATGTCTGATGTCTGACGGCCGGTTCTCAATCGATCAGTTTGAAAAAGCATTGGGCCATTATCTGAGTCTCTGAGGGATTTCCCTCATATTACCGGTTTTAAAAGAAGAGCAGAAACGCTCCTTGAAGTCTTTAGCGGAGAAAAAAAATGTATTTGGCATTCTTCCGACTGGATTTGGAAAAAGTTCAATCTTTCAAATTCTCCCTCGTGTCCTGAAAGAGCTGTGGAAGTTGGAAAGAACGACCGTTATTGTTGTAACGCCACTAGTTTCCATTATGAAGGATCAAGTCGAGGAGATGACACGTTTGGGACTCAAAGCATTTGCTATTGGTTTAGGGGAAGAAGAAGCTGAGAAAGAACTATGCGCATGGTTATAAAACTAAAAGGGGTAGACAGACCTACACGCGCGACTCCTGTTGTGTGACCATTGTATTGTTTTAAGCCTTCACTGCATGTCTTTAAGCGACTCTCTGTAAAAATAGACAGGCTAAAAACTAGTATCACTCATCGCTAAAAAGTATTTAAAAAGCATAAAGCTTTTCCAGTAAGACTTAAGAGAGAAATGCGCTATTAGATCACAGTCTTCGATGATATTGATCTTTTGATTTCGGCGGAATATCTCTGAAATTGTACAGAGCCGTTAGAATTATATTTCTTTATGCCGTTGTTTGGTGCTAGCTCTAATTTGCATACACTGTGGTTTCTCTGGCTCACTTTTGTTGCAAGATAAATACTAGTCGGCTAAAGTTTGTTTATATCGCTTTGAAAGTGTAAGGATCGTTAATTTCTCATGCCGTGATTATTCGTTCCCGCGACTTGTCATTTTCACGTGCGCGACTATTTACATTCCAATGCAACCAACCACTGATAATGATCTTGTTGACAGATAATCGACAGGTTAATTACAAAGGGGTGGAACGGCGGCCTCAATAATTTGTCGACAGGCTCTCGCCCTCCCTTTTCCTTTTACCCACCCCCTCCCCGTTCGTCGTTTTTTTTCGCCCTATATCCTAACAGAGAGCCTGTTCACAGGCTACACATATTTTCGTTCCTAGTGCTTCCGTTCGATGGCTGAAAGTTATTTTACCTGTAGAACAAATGTGTCTAAAGGATCGACAAACGCTGAACCACCATATTAAAAAGTCTTCTAAGAAGCGATTTCAAGTTACAAACTAAATCCACGCTTCAGGGAGTAAGATTAGGGAGGCACGGTAGGAACTACAAGCCATCTACCAGGGGAGGGATAATTTTCAATGTGGTACGGTTTAGAGAGGTAAACGCCACGGATAAACACCATGATTGGTTTATTCGACAGCTCGTGATGTACAGTTAACATTTCTCGCTCCGATACTCGATTGCCGAGCTCGGTCAGCGATCTATAAACTAGTATTGCTGTTCACGGCCACATCGCGCTAAACTTCGAAACCTGTCAAAACGGTTTAAAGATCTGGCTAACATTTCTTCACTACGTAATATATCTTAAGCTGATACCAGTTATACTCAACTTCTTCATGAGATAGTGATTACGGCCAAATATGCTTGCATATAAGCGTACCCGTATATATGCTATTTTCGTAGCAGGGTCCACACTCGTATAATTATAATTATAATTACCACAGGGGCTTCCTTCCGGCTGGGAAAGAACCCACATCTTGACTTCACTCAACTGGCACAGAAATATGGTGATGTGTACAGCCTGATGCTTGGAAATCGTTTGGTTGTGGTGCTCAACGGATTAAATGCCATCGAGGAAGCCATCATCAAGCACTCGACAACCTTTGCAGGGCGGCCAAACCTGCATACCTTCCAACTGGCCAATCCTCAAGGTAATAGCATATCGCTCACTGATTACTCACCTCGTTGGCGGCTTACACGTAAGATCAGCGTTTCTGCGATCCACAACTTCGTAAAGGACAGAAATGCCTTGGGAGAGAAACTGCTACAGGAATCTCAACGCTTGGTTCACTGCTTCAAGCAACAGAAGGGAAGGCCAGTAGATGCTCTAATAACTCTAAAGTGTGCCACAGCAAACATCATTCTCGACGCGCTGTTCCAAGTCAATCGTTCATACGACGACAAAGATCACCAGAAGATTCTCAACCTCGCCGACAACTTCCGACAGTCCGTAAATGGCAGCAGTCATGTTGATTTCCTGCCACTGGTTAAGTATCTGCCCAATAAAGCCCTTTCAAATCTTTTGATGACGATTAAGGCCGTGTCAGCTGTCGTTTCCCAGATGTTTGTCAAGAACAAAGAAACATATGATGGAGGACAAGTTCGCAATATTGCAGACAGTTTTATCAGTGTGGTCGAGAAGGAAACTGAGAAAGAGAAGGAGAATCATCCAGCCTGTGAGGACACTCTAAGCATGGCCCCACTGCTGAGTGACGAACAGATTGTTTCAGCGTTGGGAGATCTATTTGGTGCTGCATTTGACACGTCGTCTATCACTCTCTACTGGAGCATGGCATACCTGATGAAATATCCCGACATCCAGCGCCAGCTGCACGACGAATTAGATCAGGTCATCGGCCGAGAACGCCTACCCACTTTGGAAGACATATCGTCCCTTCCCCTTCTTCAAGCTACCATCTATGAGCTGTTAAGGGTGACTAGCATCGCACCTCTTGCAATGCCTCGATCCACAACCACCGAGACGAACATCAGGCACTTTATCATCCCAAAAGACACAGTCGTCTTCGTCAATCTGTGGTCAGTGCATCGCGACCCAGCTGTCTGGAATGAGCCAGATGTTTTCGACCCCAGGCGTTTCTTGGATGGTTCAGGTCAAGTGATCGATCCTAAGTTCCTCCGTGGATTCTTGCCATTCTCGGGGGGTCGTCGCAAGTGTCCTGGTGAACCCCTGGCCGTAAAAACAGTTTCCGTTTTCCTTGCAACACTGCTTCACAGCTTTCGTTTCACACAGGATGGCTTGCCAGTAGAGTATCAAGGCATTAATCTTCAGGGTCACTATGGCCTTACACTGATGCCAGAGAAGTTTTATGTAAAAATAGAAGAAAGGCGTTAAAAGAGACCAATTGAACGATTGCAAGACACAGAAAGTCGCTGAAAAACAGTTTTCTGTATTTCTGTAGAACAAATGTGTACTAAATTTAGCTTGATGAATTGTTTATAAGTCAATGCAAAGCACTTAAAGTGGCTCCATATAGTTTTTGACGCGCGAGGAAAGCCGTCGAGAGGTTTGCTAGCCTTGAACAATAAACTAAACAACTTAATCAGAGGTTGCCATGGTAACGAGACAAGACTGCTAAATTAGACTTCTCTGTAAAGGTCTAGTATCGCAAAACAAAACTATCGAAAGACAGCAATAAGATCATGGATATTTTATTTGGAAGACTGTCCAATAACTAGATGGAGCCACCTTAAGAAGGTACTGCTTATTCGTTAGTCAATTCATAACCCCTCCGCCAACTCAGAAGTACTTTGTGAAAAAAGTGCCAGGTTTTCATTAAAAAATAAGGCAAATTGAGCCGAGAAATCTAAGGCACAGGAAAGTTCTCGTTTTCAGTATTCTTGTAGTAATGACTGGCAATCATTCTATGAACTGTTTGCTTTCTCGATGTGATTCATGAACTAATGAAAAAAAAAACTATTAGCCAGCTTCAATGAAAAAAAGGTTTAAAACCATGAGAGACTGTTTAATGTCCCCTTGATCAGGCTAACGCGGTTAATTGCCCGACAATATTAATAATATTTATGCTTTTTATTATGATGTAAACTAACTATCGCGTAATTCAGTCTTCGGACTGCAAAGTGATTTATCTAATAAAAGATTTTACTACATTACAATAATTACCTGGGGATTGGCAGGAATCATTTAGCTTGTAAAGCATAATAAGGTGAAATGGTTATATAGGCATGCTATATTTCCACGACCATTTTTCTCTCCTAATACATTAACTAAACTTTTAGGTATTAAATACAAATTAAACAATGTTTTTACTTGTTGTATAGGTTAGTGGTGTTATACTGGCGAGTTGACAAAATTCTCCGCTGCCCTTCGACCCCAGTCAATAGTTTTGCTGATGCGCAGAATTGTTCCTATCATCCCTAAACTGGAGTATGAAACCCTGGCAAAACGTGAACGAGAATTTATTAAACTCTCACTTCCGGCCGTTTGGCCGCAAAGGCTCATAAGTCTCTGCGAATCTCGTGCGGCCTGGAGAAGTCTGAATCCTCTTTAAAAAGGGGCAGTACTAGTATCAAGGAGATTTGGACTCTTTTTGGTCAAAACCATGCTATATTTCCTTGTTTACAACATCAAACACCAAGACAACAAAATCAACCAATTCACGACAGAGAAACATTTTCGATACGAACTTGTGGTAACATGAAAAAAGGTGGGCTAACTTTTTTCTAGTTGCAACTGATACCTATAATAGTTTGCGAACGACTAAAGACACTCTTCGACAGTTTTATCACACCACTGGACCATTAGTTTTTTTTGTTTCTGTTAATGAAACATTTATCTTGTTTTTGAAATGATACCAAATCCCCGTGAATCTGTCCTTTAAAATTTTCATGGGAATCTGCTTTACTTCTGCTCTCGTTAATTTTGACTTCATTCCTCGAGCACTCTTATTGAATCTCTTGCGTGCATGCTTTAACTCTTTAATTTCTCAGTAGTGTCCAGACATTGTTGTTGTAAACAGTAACAGTTGCTCTTCAAATATTTATGTAACAGAATCCAAACGTTGCTGAAACCAGCTCTTATATTCCTTCCTCTCTCACGCGCAAAATTTGGGAAAAAAGCCAAAGTTAATATAATTCAGCGAAATGATGCAGCATAAACAACACCATGGCAAAGAACCGCTAAATAGCCTGTATTTAAATTGTCACACTTTACGATTTCATCCGAAAGAGCGAAAAGTTGGAACCACCTTAATGTGCCACATCAAATAAACAATACAGGACATAAACAACTCAGTCACGTTCATTTAGATAAAAGCTTTTATGATCACAGTTCAAATTTCGTACTACGCTTAAACTATATCAAAATGTCTTTGTCACCGCCAAAGCAAGTCATGCGCTGCTAGCTGTCCACCTAGATTTGATCCTTTTGCTGTTTTTTATATTCATCTACAAGCAGGGTATTAGTAAGAGTTATTTTGTGTGGTTATTAGGTTTTGGCTGTGATTGAAAACCTGAATTGTGACCATTTTGGTTAAAGGTATCAACTGAAGAAGTACTTTCCTTTAGGGGGGCTGGTATTATGCCAATATTTTGCAAACTGAATTAACCCGTTTAAGTTATTATACTGTTTGTATGATTTATAACAAAAAAAAACATAAACAATACTTGGTCACTATTAGGTATTTCGTCGACAACGGTTATGCTATTTTGTTTAAAAACAATGGAAGTTTGTGACCATTTGATTTTTCCATACACTGCAAGACTTAGTGCTTGCATGGTCAACTGATATAATACTGATATAGTGGCCATTGATATCCGGAAATAGGTTGTTGACTAAGTAGCCGAAGTGTGACCTCAATCAAAACCTTTTACTCTCAGGTGAACATTTCATACATTTTGTTCAATAATGCTTTGGGAGAAAATGTCCATACGCCGTAAGCTGCATTCTCGGTTTTTCTATGAGAACTTTTTAAGAGAATTAAGACCTCGATTACCACGGTGATCTACGATATGTATTTTGAGCAATGTACCGTACCTATCCCCAGTTTATGGGATAAGCACCTCGATCGTAAGCATTCTGTTAAATTAATTCATCTGACTTAGCCTTCCAAGTGCTCTTCGTGAGCCATATTGCTTAGAGTGCGATCAAAAGTGTTTTTTAAGGAAGGCAGCCGCATGCAGTGATCAATACGTGACGACATCCTTTAAGACCATGCTCAATAGAACACAAAGAGCCATCGCTTAAAACGTGAACCAATAAATTATTGTCTCTTTATTGACAGAATAGCGTGATAATCGCCGATAAATAGATAGGTTCAATGGAGTGTAAACGATTTGTTCGCACATTAATATTCAATCTCCTTCTCTTGAGACCATTTGAACCTTGAACGAAAAACAACAAGATACTAGCACGAAGGTTAAATTTTCCGTGATCTGATCGTCATGAGCTTTTTGTTTTCTATAGTGAAGAGTTTTCATCGCTCGGGCAGCTTCTGTTCATTTGCTTTCTGATTTGTGTGTTCCTCTCTGGAAAAATAATACGTTAGGATTCTTTTTCCAAGCTTCCTTAGGGCTTGCCAGTAATACAGTGGTAATAGGTAAGAATTGTTTTTCTTTAAGCTTTGCGATATTTGTTTTGGGATAAGTCTATTTCCTCTTTCTGTTACTATGTGATTTAGCCACCAATTAGTTTGAAGAAAGTGATTAAGTTAATTCTACTTTACAACGGAGTCAAGCAGAGATCCCTTAAACAGCGAACTTTAGCGAGAGTAGCCTTCAAGCAAACTCTCGCTCGTAGGCCCAAGAGTCGGGAAAATGAAAGTTAGGTCAGTACTGAACTCTGTGATTTCCGAATACAAAGTCCAATTTTTAGAGACCTCGCGGATAAAAAATTCATATTTGGCTTGAACGATTTTTGTAATTAACAACTACAGTCACTTCGGAAAAAATATACTCAATTATATTTGAATTCTAGCGCATCTTTAATAGACTATCTCATAATTCTTTTTGCTTTGATTAGTAACGATTAACTGCTTTTTATTTTGCAAGAAAGACTCTTTGTTTACGAATCACATGAATAAAACTGCTTAATGAATGGCTAATTATGGAGCATACCTGTTGCATGACACGAGCGTGCTGACTATAGGGGTACATCGCGTGCCCCTAGCCAAAGTGCTATGGTGATGAAAATATTTTGTTTATTTTAGCGGTTTTCTATTGCCTGATTTCTGCCAGCTTTACTTGAAATTGACACAAGCCTCGAGTGTGTAGTTGTTCTCTTCCAAGTCATGAAAGCATTTTTGGAGTGTCAGTTCCAGCAACTCTCGTAAGTTCTAAATAACGTAAGAAAACTGCACAATTTCAGTTTTATATTATATCTTATACGGTCAGCTTTTTTATACCGATAATGAAAAAAAAAAGTTAAGAAAATTATATCACCCTTTTCAAACGGACGCTATCTCAAATCAGCTGCAAAAATTGAAATATAAAAAAACGCACTTTTTACAAATAATTGAACCACGACAGAGATGGAGATAAAAAAACTTCAGCTATTGAAAGGTAGTTTTTATGGATTTTTTACTCTAACTTTTAAACTTAATATTCGTACCAGATAAATCAGTTTCGCGCATTTCGTATGAAGTTGAATTTGTGAAGCTTAAAGCGGGGGTACACGTGAATTTGAATGAAATTTTAAGAGGTTTAGTGAGAGGGGATAGAGGAAAGAAAATGATTTTTGGAACATCAACAAACAGTTGATACCCGCGCAAGAGCACACAAAGTTGCTAGTGGACAAACCTGGTGTCCCTCTATTAATTATTAACTACAAATTCAAATTTTAAAACTTCACTGAAATATTCAATATTTCTTTTTTCTCGTAATTTTACAAATTCTATTTCCTCCCAAACATACCCAAAAATTTACAAAACACCCAATAACATAGATTCATGAGATGAGCATAGTGTTTTTGGATTTCTTGAAACGTGAACGAGATATTTCCATTAAAGCCATGGTCAAGTGGCCGCGGAAAAATGGCGTTCATGCACGTGGACCCCCGCCTTCACAAAGCCCTACAGAGAAATCGGAATGTAATTTTTATATTTTAGTTATAATTGTTCTTGTTTTTTTTTAAGACTTCAGTGTAAAAATAAATGCACCACGATCTAAAACAAACTCAATGCTGACATCGGAGGGCAAATGGCCATCCAGTCAAAACTTTGATTACAGTTGCAGAGACTGATTCCATTCCATTTGTTTTTTTTTTATTATTTTCCCGGACGAACAAAGGAAAATTGAACACTTTACTGTTAAGGACACAGCCTTGCTCTGATTTCAAACAGGTCTTAATTCGTTTCACATTTCAAGAGCTGATCTCGGGAAGTTGGTTTTCTTTCAACTAATTCAGTCACGGTTTCTGCGCGCAATGATATTCAGAAATTTCGTATCGTATTCTGACGTCAGGCACTTTACAGCTCAGTGATGTCACAATCCGTCCGACTGGATGATTCTGCAAATACGTTGTTAACGTTGGTGGGTTTGTTTGTTTTTGTCCGCATGTAATGTTGGTCAATATTTTTTTGCCATATAATAATGTTCTGTTCAAATTTCTTTTTTTTTAACAAATTAACAAATTTACCGAAAAACTGAAGCTTTAGAGAAGATCGAGAATGTTGTGGGCAACCGTTGAATAACCGCAATATCATCATCGTGACGTCATCATAATCACACCATCATGCATGGTGTTCAAAATCTCGGTTTTTACTAACTAGCTAGATGACCGAGTTTTTCAGCCATATGGTGATGCAGTGCAGAACTGTTTGTTAAATCAGTACTGTTGACTGTAAAATATCAAATTTAATTATTCCTTGCACGACTGTACAGTAATGCAAATCAAGTCATCTTGAAAGGCAAAACGGAAATTTATACCGTCTGATTACATAATATTATAGTCACTTGTTATTTATGATTGATGAAGTCTTTCTGCAAAAAAAAAAAAAAAAAAAAAAAAAAAAAAAAAACACAAAATAAGCAGACGACATGTTAAAATTTCCTTTATAAATCATGCAGATCGGCTGATACAAAGTTACTCAGGATTACTCCCATAACCTTTACCGTGTATCACATCCATCGCCGAGTTATTAACACGAGCGCGTGTCTTTAGCCCAATTAAACGTGCTTTCCCTCCGTCCGGCCCCGGGGGCTCAATATTGGGAATAAAAGCAATTATTTTAGCAATTGACGAAATTCAAAGAGGGTGCACATGGTTCACCCGGATGTAAGAGGGTGCGGAGGCTGGTGACATGCAAAGCAAATTGAGCCGAGAAATCTAAGGCACAGGAAAGTTCTCTTTTTCAGTATTCTTGTAGTAATGAAGCAATCATTCTATAAACTGTTTGGTTTCTCGATGTGATCTTCCTTAGACGGGTTAAATCCGCCAAATTTCTCTACGTGATGATCCATTAACTGATGAAAAACTATTATCCATCATTAATGACCATTTTTCTCTCCTATTAAACTAACTAAAATTTTAGGTATTAAATACAAAACAATGCTTTTACTTGTTGTATAGTTTAGTGGTGTTATACTGGCGAGTTTACAAAATTCTCCGCTGCCCTTCTCCCCTCAATAGTTTTGTTGATGCGCAGATTTGTCCCTATCGTCCCTAAACTGGGGTATAAAGCCCTGGCAAAACGTGAACGAGAAATCAAACTCTCACTTTCGTTTAGCCTTTAAAGGCTCATGAGCTCTCTGCGACTCACGTGCGCCCTGGAGGAGTCTGAATCCTCTTAAAAGGGGCAGTATAAAAGAGATTTGGACCCTTTTTGGTCAAAACCATGCTATTTTTACTTATTAGTAGGGCTGCTTGGCTGTAAGCCAAGCCTGTCCGTTTTGGAAACCCATTTTAATTGAAGACGAACTTGTGGGAACAATGAAAAAAGGTGCAACTAATACCTACTGAACAATAGTTTGCGCTTATTTCGTACATTTATGTGGTAATTTATCACAGCACTGGACCATTAGTTTTCTGTTTCTGTTAATAAAAAAAATCACTTTTTTTAAAATCCCCATGACGCTGCCCTTTTGAATTTTCATGGAAATCTGCTAAACGCTTGCTCTGACTCGTTTGACTTCAATCCTCGAGCACTGTAATTGAGTCTCTTGCGTGCATGCACGCTCTTTCGCAGTAGTGTCCGGACATTGTTGTTGTAAACAGTAACAGTTGCACTTAAATATTTATGCAAGAGAATCAAAACGTGGCTGAAACCAGCCCTTATATCCCTTTGACTCTCACACGCAAAATTTGGGAAAAAAGCCAAGAAAGTCATACCCTGGGCACCAGAGGTATTCTCGCGGCGAGCTACACCGGAAACCGCGCAAGAAAAACCTTTGGCACCCATGGTAAGAAAGTCAATATTCTATGAACTGATGCAACATAAACAACACCGTGGCAAAGAACCGCTCAATAGCCTTTCAATTTGAATTGTCACTTATTAGGATTTTATCCAAAGAGGGAAAAGTTGGAACCACCTTGTACCACATCAAATAAACAATACCACAGGGTACAAACAGCTCAGTAACGTTCATTTAGAAAAACACACTTTATGGTACGATTTCATCCACGAAGTCAAAAGAATGAACATCTTCAATGGGAAAAGGTAAATATTCAAGGAGTAAAACTTAGAAGGGAGTGCCAATTGAAAAATCTTGACCAATAATACTGCTAGGGTAGATATAAAAGCTCTTATGGTCACACTTCAAATTTCATACTATTATAAAACCATTTGTAAAACCATATCAGAATTTCTGTCACCGTCAACCTCTAAGTTATGCGCTGCTTTTGCTGTATTATCTAGACCGAATGTTTATTCAGCTGCAAGCAGGGTATTCGTCGAGTTATTTTGTGTAGTTATTAGGTTTTGGCTGTGATTGAAAACCTGAATTGTGACCATTCTGGTTAAGGCTATCAAGAAGTACTTTCCTTTAGGGGGGCTGGTATATGTTGCCAATATTTTGCAAACTGAATTAATTAATTGGGTATTCCGTCGACAAAAAACGGTTATGCTATTTTGTTTTAAAACAATGGAAGTGTGTGACCATTTAATTTTAAGGCCAAACACTGAGTGCCTGCGTGGTAAACTAAAAATAATACTGATTTATTGTGTCAATTGATATCCGGAAATAGGTTGTTGACTAAGTCTTCGAAGTGTGACCTCAATCAAAACCTTTTACTCTATAAAGGTGAACATTTTATACATTTTGTTCAATAATACTTTGGAAAAACATGTCCATACCCCGTAAACTGCATTCTTGGTTTTTCTTTGAGAACTTTAAGAGAATTAAGACCGTCCTCGATTACCACGGTGATCTACGATATGTATTTTGAGCGATGCAGTGTTCCTATCCCCAGTTTATGGGATAAGTACCTCGTAAGCATTCTGTTAAATTAATTCATCTGACTTAGCCTTCCAAGTGCTCATCGTGAGCCATACTGCTTATGAGTAAGAGTGCGATCAAAAGTGTTTTTTCAGTTAGGAATGCAGCCGTAGTGATCAATACCTGACGACATCCTTTAGGACCATGCTCAATAGAACACAAAGAGCCATCGCTCAAAACGTGAACCAATAAATTAGTGTCTCAATTTAATGACAGAATAGCGTGATAATCGCCTATAAACAGATAAGTGTTCAATGGAGTGTAAACGATTTGTTCGCACATTTATACTCAATCTGTATCTCTTGAGACCATTTGAACCTTGAACGCAAAACAACAAGGTAGTAGCACGAACGTTGAATTTTCTGTGATCTGATCGTCATGAGCTTCTCGTTTTCTGTGGAAGAGTTTTCATCGCTCGGGCAGCTTCTGTTCATTTGCTTTCTGATTTGTGTGTTCCTCTCTGGAAAAGCAATATGGGAGCATTCTTTTTCCAAGCTTCCTCCAGGACCTTGGGGCTTGCCAGTAATAGGTAAGAATTGTTTTTCTTTAAGGTTTGCGAAATTTGTTTTGGGAGAAGTTTATTTCCTCTTTCTGTTATGTGTATCAGGGCCGTAGCCAGAAAAAAATAAGGACTGAGGCAATATCCATGGTTAAATTCCCCGCCTAGCTATTTAGAGTCTTTATGATGACTACGCTTAAACAAAACACTGGGATCATGACTGAGGCAAGTGCCTCGGTTTGCCTCATACTGGCTACGGCCCTGTGTATTAAGCCACCAATTCGTTTAGGTCCCTGATCTAGCGTTTTATTAACGAATTTCGAAGAAAGTGACTTAGTTAATTGATTTCATGAGTGAAGCAGAGATCCCTTAAACAGCGAACTTTTATAGCGAGAGTAGCCTTCAAGCAAACTCTCGCCCGTAGGCTCAAAAGTAGCAGATGATTAAGTTAGGTCAGTACTGCGGTGAACTATGTGATTTCCGAATACATAGTCCCATTTTTAGAGACCTCGCGGAAAAAAAGTATAATTATTGCGTTTGACGATTTTTGAAATTAACAGTTACTCCGAAAAATAAAATACTCAATTAAGTTTAAATTCTAGCGAATCTTTAATAGACTATCTCATGGTTCTATTTGGTTTGAGTAACGATTAATTGCCTTTTTGTAAGAAAGGCTCTTCAGTTGTTTTCGAATGGCATGGATAAAACTGCATACTAATGATCATGAATGGCTAATTATAGAGCCATACCTGTTGCATGACACGAGCGTGCTGATCATGACTTAGGGGTACATCGCGTGCCCCCAGCCAAAATGCTATGGTAATGAAAATACTTTGTTTATTTTAGCGATTTTCTATTGCCTGATTGCTGCCAGCTTCACTTGAAATTGACACATAGCCTCGAGTGTGAAGTTTTTCTCTTACAAATTTATCGAAGCATTCAGTTTTGAGTTTCAGCAAGTCTTTCATCAACGTGTTAAGTCCAAATCTGAACTTTTGATTTTAAAAGCAACTCGCGTAATTTCTAATGTACCTAAGAAAACTGGAGAATTTCAGTCTTCTTATTATGTCTTACGGTCAGCCTTTTATTTTTACAGTAACGTTAAGGAAAAAGGTTTATAAAATTATATCACCTGGCTGACGGACGCTATTTCAAATCAGCCGCAAAATTTGAAATATGAAAAAAAAAAAAAAAAAAAGAAAACTTACGTACTGTTTACATATTATTGAACCACGACGGAGATAAAATAAAAAGAACTGCAGGGAAGGTAATTTTGATGGAATTTTTACTCTAACTTATAAACTTAATATTCGTACCAGATAAATCAGTTCCGCGCATTTCGCGTGAAGTTGAGTTTGTGAAGCTTAATCAAAGCCCTACTGCGAAATCGGAATGTTAATTTTTATTGCAGCTGTTTTAGTTATAATTGTTCTTGATTTTTAATAAATCAGTGTACGAATAAATGCGCCACGTTCTGAAGCAAATTCAATGACATTGAAAGCAATTGGCCACCCAGTCAAAACTTTGATTATAGTTATGGAGAGCATTCCATTCCATTTTAATTACTATTTTTTTTTTGTTTTCCCGAACGTAAAAAGGAAAGCAGAACACTTTGTTAAGGACAAAACCTTGCTCTGATTTCAAACAGGTTTTAAAATTCGTTTTTACTGATCTCGGGAAATTGGTTTCCTTTCAACTAACTTGCGGTTTCCCCGCGCACTACTGATATTCAGTAGTGTCGTTTCGTATTCTGAGGTGCACTTCTTTTCAACTCAGCGATGTCACTTCGTCGGAGTGGATGATTTTATAGTCCTTTATAAACAGGTTGTAAACTTTGGTGGGTTTGTTTGTTTTTGTCCACAATAATGTTCCGTTCAAAGTTCGTTTTTTCAACAAATTAACAAATTAACCGAAAAAGTCGAAGCTTTAGAGAAGATCGAGAATGTTCTGGGCAAACGTTGAATAACCGCAATATCATCATCGTGACATCATCACTGATCAACGAATCATCATCAATAGTGTTCAAAATCTCCGACTTTTAATGATAGCTAGATGACCGAATTTTTCAGCCAGATAGCGACGATTGCAGATCGAAACCGTTAAAATTATCTGTTAAATCAGGAGTTTACTTTTAAATATCAAATTTAATACCCCGCTTGACTGTACAGTCATTCAAATCAGGTATCTTGAAAGGCAAAACGGAAAATTATGCCGTCCGATAACATAGTCACTTGTTATTTATGAACTGAATGACAAGTCTTTCGGCAACAAAAAAAAAACAGCAATAAGCAGATGTACATGTTAATGTATAAATATGCAGATCGGTAGATACAAAGTTACTCAGGATTAGTACTCCCATAACCTTTCCGTGTATATCACCCCCATCGCCGAGTTACCAACACAAGCGCGTGACTTTAGCCCAAGCAAACGTGCTTTCAGTCCGTCCGGCCCTGGGGCTCAGTCAATATTGGGAATAAAAGCACTGTTTTTTTAGCAAATGACGGAATACAAAGAAGGTGGTTCACCTGATGTAAGAGAGTGCGGAAGCTGGTGACATGCATGCGAATATCGCACCTTAAAATAGAGACCTTACAGTAAACTTTATATCGAAGATAATTATGAAAACTGAATGTCAAAATTTGGGTTTGATTTTTTGTAGACGTATACATTGGCACATATTTTCGCTCCTAGTCGGCTTCCGTTCCAGGGTTGAAGGCTTTTTCGTCGGTAAAACAAATGTCTAAAGGATCGACAAACGTTGAACCACCATATTAAAAAAATCTTCTGAGTCGTAGTCTCGTAGGAGTGTGGTGATTGGAGTCACGGTAAGAACTACAAGGAACCTAACAGGGAAGGGATAGCAATCGCGCTAAACTTCAAAACGTGTCAAACCCGTTTAATCTGGCTAACACATATTAACTTATTAGTCTTAAGAAATACCAGTTATAATCAACTTCTTCCTGAAATCAGAGATTCCGGCCAAACATGCCATAACCACTTCCTAACTAACGTCTGGGCCTTCTCTTATTAATTATGCTAATTATTACCACAGGAGCTTCCTTCCGCGTGGGAAAGAACCCACACCTTGACTTCACTAAACTGGCACAAACATATGGCGATGTGTACAGCCTAATGCTTGGAAACCGTTTGGTTGTGGTGCTAAACGGTTTAAATGTCATTGAAGAAGCCATCATCAAGCACTCGACAGCCTTTGCTGGGCGGCCACAACTGCACACCTTCCAACTGGCCAATCCCCAAGGTAATAGCCTCGCGCTGACCGATTACACACCTCGTTGGCGGCTTAGTCGCAAGATCAGCATCTGTGCGATCCACAACTTTGTGAAGGAAAGAGATGCCTTGGGAGATAAACTGCTGCAGGAATCTCAACGCTTGGTTCACTGCTTCAAGCAACAGAAGGGAAGGCCAGTAGATGTTCTAACAACTCTCAAGTGTGCCACAGCAAACATCATCCTCGACGCGCTGTTCGGAGTCAATCGTTCGTACGACGACGAAGGTCTTCTTAGAATTCTCGATCTCGCCGACAACTACCGACTGGCTGTGACTGGCAGTAGCCACATTGATTTTCTGCCACTGGTTAAGTATTTCCCCTGTAAAGCGCTATCCAATCTCAACATTTTAATCAAGATCATTTTGGATGACGTTTCCCAGATGTTTGTCAAGAACAGAGAAACATATGATAGAGGACACGTTCGCAATATTGCAGACAGTTTTATCAGTGTTGTCGAGAAGGAAACTGAGAAAGAGAAGAAGAATCATCCAGCCTGTGAAGACACTCTAAGCATAGCTCCATTGCTCAGTGACGAACAGATTGTTTCAGCATTGGGAGATCTGTTTGGTGCTGGTATTGACACTTCGTCCATCACTCTCTACTGGAGCCTGGCATACCTGATGAAATATCCCGACATCCAGCGCCAGCTGCACGACGAATTAGATCAGGTCATCGGCCGAGAACGCCTACCCACTTTGGAAGACATATCGTCCCTTCCCCTTCTTCAAGCTACCATTTATGAGCTGTTAAGGGTGACCAGCATCGCACCTCTTGCAATGCCTCGATCCACAACCACCGAGACGAACATCAGGGACTTTATCATCCCAAAAGACACAGTCGTCTTTGTCAATCTGTGGTCAGTGCATCGCGATCCAGCTGTCTGGAATGAGCCAGATGTTTTCGACCCCAGGCGTTTCTTGGATGGTTCAGGTCAAGTGATCGATCCTAAGTTCCTCCGAGGATTCTTGCCATTCTCGGGGGGTCGTCGCAAGTGTCCTGGTGAACCCCTGGCCGTGAAAACAGTTTCCGTTTTCCTTGCGACACTGCTTCACAGCTTTCGTTTCACACAGGATGGCTTGCCAGTAGAGTATCAAGGCATTAATCTTCAGGGTCACTATGGCCTTACACTGATGCCAGAGAAGTTTTATGTAAAAATAGAAGAAAGGCATTAAAATAAAAGAATAACAATCTCGTTTACAAACGTGTTAGAGAGGTTTACACGTTGAGTGCCGTAAAACCTGAAAACTAAAGTAATCGCTATGGCCAACATAACAGATGCAGACAATCCAAGGAAGTAATCACAACTCGAAGAAAATCAATGTATAGCTCCTTTGATATGAGCTAAAGATTTGATGCCTATAAAACTGATAATGCATGCCCTATGTGTAATACGTCGTTGATCGTAGACTGACATGTTGGATTGCCTGAGTTAATTTTATTAGTTTTATAACTCTTTCAAGGAGCAGTAAACTATTAAATTATATTAATAGTTCTCAAACGTAAAGTTAACGAGATTTTTCATAATTTGTTTTCCCTGTGATATTTATCGTGTTTTTAGATATAGGTTTTTCTTTAATATTTCCAGATTTTGTTTGACGTTAATTCAGCCGTTTATTATTCGACTGTGATGTCATTTTACCTTTTAAGGGAAAGAGAACACGCAAAATATCCGAGCACATTACACAATAGATTTGCCGTATTACACCTTAGCATCCCGGTTTCAAGACACAGGCTATTATCAATACAAGAATTTCAGTCTAATAATAAATCCCTTATCCGATGGTTTAACAGATAATAATAATAATCATAATAATAAAAGAACATGTTTACCCAGGATGACTGCGTCAGTTTAGAAAAACTGCTATCAACGCAGGTCCTGCTAATACGTGCGAACATTTTACGGCTCGAAGAAATACTACGCAACTAGTAAAACGTCCGCGCGTATTATCTGTTAAACCATTGAATAAGGTGTATGTATTGCTGACTTTTATAATAAATATCTCCTACCGAGTTAGTATTTGTTGTACCATAGAATTCCGAAAAAAAAACGCCTCCACAAATAGGGTCCACACAAAAGTAAAGTTTAAATTTTGATGACCTTCTTAACAGTTTTCGAAGCTAACGAGCTATGAAGTAAAGGACCAACCTAAAGTAAAGTGTGTGAGGAATATATATTTCTTGTATGCATGATTTATTTGTAAAAGTGTAACTTTTGACTACTTTACTCTGGAAATGAATGAAAACGTTACACTTAGCATAATATTGACCATCACTCGCCTACAATGACTCCTAAACATAATGATAAGGTCTAATAGACCTCACGGTAAATTTTGATTTTTATATTGGCCCCATTGGCTTTATCGACGCGTGGTTGATCGACGCTGCTGGAAAGAGTGCCGCCGAGTTTAATGACTCGTTTCAATTGGTTTGTTTTTCTGTCCGTAATGGATCAGAGTACGATCGCTATGGCGTTGCTAATTCTCCATTAAAAGTAGCTAGTAAATACGTTTCTGATCAGTCAGGCTTTGATTAATCTCAGACCTACGAAATTAAGCGTCAAAGCAAAGGCAGCAAAGAAATTTCGCATCCAGGGCAAACCCGCGTCCTTTTAAACGCGCTGGGAATGCTGGATACTGTTGTGACGTTCCAAAATGGCACAGAAATGGAACCGACAAACCTTTTTCTCGATTCTCTCCGCTTGGCACAAATGTCACACGACACCCAACACCGGATTATGAAGCGTCTCATTCGTCGACGCAATTACGTTGTAAAGTAAAGAGTTATTAAACATTTAATAATATACATGAATAAATTACTCGATTCTGATTGGCTAAGAGCAGTGCAGTTCAAGTGTAACACCAGTGCAAAACGTGTAACACCGGTGCAAAAAGTGTAACACCAGTGCAAATTACAAATCGAAAAAAAAAAACATTTTCCCCCAAAAAAAAAGAAAAAAAAAATTTTGCAAAAAAAAAAAATTTCCAAACAAAAATGGATGCAAATTTTTTCATGTATAATTATTTTCTTCTTTAAGACTGAATACAGATGACTGTTCTCGTGTTTTTGTATTCTTTAAATGAGTAAATCGTTGCAAAACTGAAATACTGTACTGCGGTAGGTGAGCAACCTCGTTCCCAGGGCTTTTCTTTGAGAACTTTAAGAGAATTAAGACCTCGATTACCACGGTGATCTACGATATGTATTTTGAGCAATGCAGTGTACCTATCCCCAGTTTATGGGATAAGCACCTCGATCGTAAGCATTCTTTCATTAATTCATCTGACTTAGCCTTCCAGGTGCTCATCGTGAGCGATCAAAAGTTTTTTATGAGGAATGCAGCCGCCGTCAATATCTGACGACATACTTTTGGACCATGCTCGATGGAACCCCAGGGTTACTCCCTATAATGGGGCTATACGGGGATGCTCCGCCCGAAAGGGGTACCTTTTTAAGGCTGGAGATATATGAAAGGGTAGGGATTTCACGAGTTAAAGTATATCAAAGGGTAGAGATTTCACAATGTATAGGAAAGGGTAGGGAAAACACGAGCTGAGGTATAAAAAGGTAAGGAAAACTGCCATTTAAGTATTATAAAAAGCGCTTTTCAAAATATATGAAACAGACGCACGTGAAGGCTATATGAAAGGGGTACCATTTTCAATAAAAGATATATGAAAGGGGTACTATTTTCAATGGAACACAAAGAGCAATCGCTCAAAACGTGAACCAATAAATTACTGTCTCTTTTTTGCCAGTAGCGTGATAATCGCCGATAAATAGATAAGAGTTCAATGGAGTGTAAACGATTTGTTCGCATATTTATACTCAATCTCTATCTTTTGAGACCATTTGAACTTTGAGGCGCAAAACAACAAGGTACTAGCACGAACGTTATCTTTTCCCTGATCTGATCGTCATGTGCTACTCGTTCAGTTTTCTATTGAAGAGGTTTCATCGCTAGCTGCTTCTGGTTATTTGCTTTATTTTATTTGAGTGCGGTTTCTCTCTGGAAAAGCAATATGGAAGCATTCTTTTTCCAAGCATTCTCCAGGATCTTGGGGCTTGCCAGTGATAGGAAAGAATTGTTTTTCTTTTAGCTTTACGAGATTTGTTTCGGGATAAGTCTATTTCCTTCTTCTGTAATGTGAATTAACCAGAGTTAGCGTTTTAAGCCTTTAACTCCCAAGAGTGCCAAATATCAAAATTCAAGGAAAACCCAAATTTCATTTTGTAAAATATTGGAACCAATAGTGGCACCAAGCTAAAATACTGCCGAAGAGGTTTCATTTCATGGTTACACTACAGAATTTCGTCAACAGACACAAAAGTTAGAACTGCAATACATGTTTCCATCATTGACTCTGGGAGTGAAAGGGTAATAAACGAATTTCGAAAATCAACCAGTTTACTCTACTTTTCAGGTGCTTAACATCTGCGTCATGCAGAGATCACCATAAAATTAAACAGCGAAATTTAGCGAGATTAGCAGTAGAATTCAAGCGAACTCTACCTCGCAAACTAGAGCAGCAGATATATAGAGGATATTACATGGCCGCGCGAAGATACGAAATTTCTCTTTGAGTGTTGAAAGATATTTCAAGAGTGAGCGCAGCGGAACGAGTGAAATATTTTTAAACACGAGAAGAGAAATTTCGTATCTTCAAGCGGCCATGTAATGTTCTGTTTATTGTATAAACACCAATGAAATCAAACCATTTCACTTTAATATTTTTCTGTTGTCCTAAAGTAGAACGGTGATCTTTTCACGTGTGAAGATATGATGTTTATTTCATTGGTGTTTATATAATAAATAATAGTAATTGTAACCATTAGCCGCAAGGTATTACATCTTAGGTCTAAATCTTAACAAAAGATCACGAAATCAGAATTCCGGCCAGTTCAGTCGTGCTGCGGTGAACCCTGTCACTTCCGAAAAGTACAGTTAGAGACCTCGCAAAAATGACAATATAAGAATCAGTTGATTTCGACGATATTTGAAAATAAAAAGAACAACCCCTAAAAAACTATTTAAATTTAAATTCTAGCAAATCTTTGATAATCATCTCTCTGTGCTTTGAGTAACTAGTAACTTTTTCTTTGCAAGAAAGACTCTTTGTTTTCGAATCACATGAATAAAACTGCATTATGAATGGCTAATTATGGAGCCATACCTGTTGCATGATGTGAGCGTTCCGATTGTAAGGGTACTGATCGCGTGCCCCTAGCCAAAGTGCTATGGTGATGAAATTTTATTGTTTATTTTAGCGATTTTCTATTGCCTGATTTCTGCCAGCTTCACTTGAAATTGACATATTAGCCTTGAGTGTGAAGTTATTCTCTTCCAAAATTTATCGAAGTATTTTTAGAGTTTCAGTTTCAGTTTTGAGTTTCAGCAAGTTTTTCATCAACGTATTAAGTCCGAATCAAACTTTTGAGTTTAAAAGCAACTCTCGTAACTTCTGACAGCAAGTGTGTCTAAGAAAACTCATGAAACAATTTCAGTCTTCAAAGGAGAAAACGTTTGTGAAATTATATATTAATCTTTTTTCTAATAGCTTCCCTAAATAGTCTTTACTGACGGATGCGCAGTGTCTCAAATCAACCGTAAAATTCGAAATATGGATGAAAAAAAAACTAAGGCGCTGTTTACAAAAAGTTAAACCATAAAAGAGATGAAAAAGGAACTTCAGCTACTAAAACTTATTTTTTAAGGACTTTTTACACTAACTTGTAGACTTATTCATAGAAGATAAATATTCAGCGCACTTCGCATGGAGGTTAAGTTAATTTGTGAAGCTTAACTAAAGCCCTACACCGAAATAAATGAAAATTTTTGTTGCAGCTGTTTTAAGTGAATTGTTTATTTTTTTTCTTAGATCGAAATCATTGTACGAATAAATGCACCGCGTTCTGAAGCAAATTCAATGTCCATCGATGCTAAATGGCCAGCCAGTGAAAACTTTGTTAAGGAGGCACTATAACGAGGGCGTATGCGCATGTTTCTTAACTTCAACTGGTGCATGCGCATGCGCCCTCGTGACGGTGTCCCTTTAAGATTTATAGAGAACATTTATTTTTGGTTTTCACCGAACGAAATATAAGCTAAGGAATACTGAACACTCTGCTGTTAAGGACACAATGCAACCTTGCACTGATTTGTAGCTTAGCAATGCGCGCATGCTAAACAGATCTATTCGTTCCACATTTCAAGACGCTGGTTTTCGTTCCACTGATTCAGTACAGTCGGCGATTCCGTTCTTTATTTTGACGTGCACATCTTTACACCTCAATTCACCGAGTGGATGACTCTGTAATTGAAGTTGTAAACGGTTGGTGAGTTTGTTTGTTGCGTCCGCATTGTTCGCCATGCAATTTTTGTTGCCAGAATAGTTTTCCAATTCAAAGCTCGTTTTTTCATCTACTAATGAAAAATTTCACCCAAAAAGTCGAAGCTTTGATTAATTCAGTAGCCATGTACTGTAACATTAACGGAGAATATAGAGAAAGTTCTTGGTTTGCTTCATCTTGACAACATAACTTTTTTACTCTCTAGGTTTCATTGCCATAGCGTTAATGCTCTTGAAGTTGAAAGACGGTCATCATCTTGACATCATCATCATCATCACCATCATGGTTGCAAGGTGTTCAAACTCTCAGTTTTTATGACTAGCTAACTAAAGATGACTGAGTTTTTTAATCAGTGTATAGTTATATTTGTAGCTACAGTTATAACATATTAATAAATTTTCCGGGAAAATAATGATCTCAAAGTATGACATGACATGGTTGCTCGCTATTGGTTATGGGCTCTCCTGATAAGTATAGATGCGCAAAGTTTGAATTTTCTGGTAATAGAGCGTTTTCATTCACGTGAGCTTCAGTCCCGTGGGACTCAAATGACAAAGGCCATGGCAGCCATGTTGGTGTTCCTAGTAGTAGTATAAGTATGAAGATAAGCCTCGCTACTGGATTCCCCTGGATTCCCTGGATTCCCCTCATTAGCTATGCTTAGTCAATGACGTCACAATATGCCTTCCCGCATACTAATTTGGATTAGGTGCCTAGGTGCCTAGTCAATGACGTCACAATATGCCTTCCCGCATACTAATTTGGATTTCCCGCATACTAATAAGTGCCTAGTCAATTACCTATACCTTTTGTGTTAATAAATGACTAGGGATAGTGCCTAGGTAAATCATTCATTTGCAAATAATTACCTTCCACGGCCTTCTTAAAACAATAGAAACAATAGACCGGCCCAAACTTGCCCGCTCTATTCCAACTCACTTCAAAACAAAACACAACTGACACAGATATCCTTTACAGACATAGATCAAAACAATATGCCTTGACCAGGACTCGAACCTGAGTTACTGCGGCCACAACGCTAGACCATCAAAGCTGTGGTTGATATTATAGCTGAATAAACTAATTAGAGGTTTCCGAAACATTCAAGTTTAGAAGCAATAAAATTGCACAGTGTAAAAGAAACCACTTCTTATTCGTTTCTATCGCAACATTCTCATTGCCGCTTCATCGCTAGCCTCTATATCGATTTTCAGTTTCCCAGCCATCACCCACTTTAAGTTTTAATTTTTTTTCCGGTAGCTTCAATGTTCAAACTTTTAATTATGCGAACTTTCATTGAACTATGAAAAATTAGCACCTCGGAAAAATAAACAAAGCAACCAATTACATGCGTTAATCAAACAATAAACCCACACTCTGTTTAAGTAAAAATATATTTAATAATAACAAAACGCATTAAGGTTTCATCAAATCATTATGTCAACAAAAGCTGTTTTATTTAGAACACTTAAATCCATATACTACACAAATGATAAGGAAATCAAGAACAAAATGTTAGAATGAAATAGCTTTACGGACGTAGCGCGAATTCACTATAAGGCTGTATTGCAGTCCTAAAGCTTTGTTGCCTTTTTTTCGGAAGCAAAGGTTTTCTCTGAAAACGATTTTACGTTTGGTTCATCTCCGTGTAAGTAAATCCACTTTGTTTTATCGTTTGAATAATGTCTTAATTTAACTGGAGAACTCGGACGGGGATTGTAAAGATTTCGGGAACTGATATATTTCTATAACGCCGCGTTTAATATCCAAGAAATTTATTATTCGAGGCTGTTTTTGCAAATCCACCACCACCACCACCACCGCCACAATTCTCCGCCGCCACCACCACCACCACCACAATTCTCCGCCACCACCACCGCCACCGCCACCACCACCACCACCACCACCACCACCACAATTTTCCACCACCACCACCACCACAATTCTGCGCCACCACCACCACCACCACCACCACCACAATTTTCCACCACCACCACAATTCTCCGCCACCACCACCGCCACCACCACCACCACCACCACCACCACCACAATTTTCCACCACCACCACAATTCTCCGCCACCACCACCGCCACCACCACCACCACCACCACAATTTTCCACCACCACCACCACCACCACCACAATTCTCTGCCACCACCACAATTCCCCGCCTCCACCACCATGTGGGGTCGATGTAGGGTCGATGTGGGGTCGATGTGGGGTCGATGTAGGGTCGATGTGGGGTCGATGTAAGGTCGATGTGGGGTCGATGTAGGGTCGATGTGGGATCGATGTAGGGTCGATGTAGGGTCGATGTAGGGTCGATGTAGGGTCGATGTGGGGTCGATGTGGGGTCGATGTAGGGTCGATGTGGGGTCGATGTAGGGTCGATGTAGGGTCGATGTAGGGTCGATGTAGGGTCGATGTGGGGTCGATGTGGGGTCGATGTAGGGTCGATGTGGGATCGATGTGGTGGTGGTGGTGGTGGTGGTGGTGGTGGCGGTGGTGGTGGCGGAGAATTGTGGTGGTGGTGGAAAATTGTGGTGGTGGTGGTGGTGGTGGTGGTGGTGGTGGTGGTGGTGGTGGTGGTGGTGGTGGTGGCGGTGGTGGTGGCGGAGAATTGTGGTGGTGGTGGAAAATTGTGGTGGTGGTGGTGGTGGTGGTGGTGGTGGTGGCGGTGGTGGTGGCGAAGAATTGTGGTGGTGGTGGTGGAAAATTGTGGTGGTGGTGGTGGTGGCGGCGGTGGTGGTGGCGGAGAATTGTGGTGGTGGTGGTGGCGGCGGAGAATTGTGGTGGTGGTGGTGGTGGTGGATTTGCAAAAACAGCCTCGAATAATAAATTTCTTGGATATTAAACGCGGCGTTATAGAAATATATCAGTTCCCGAAATCTTTACAATCCCCGTCCGAGTTCTCCAGTTAAATTAAGACATTATTCAAACGATAAAACAAAGTGGATTTACTTACACGGAGATGAACCAAACGTAAAATCGTTTTCAGAGGAAACCTTTGCTTCCGAAAAAAAGGCAACAAAGCTTTAGGACTGCAATACAGCCTTATAGTGAATTCGCGCTACGTCCGTAAAGCTATTTCATTCTAACATTTTGTTCTTGATTTCCTTATCATTTGTGTAGTATATGGATTTAAGTGTTCTAAATAAAACAGCTTTTGTTGACATAATGATTTGATGAAACCTTAATGCGTTTTGTTATTATTAAATATATTTTTACTTAAACAGAGTGTGGGTTTATTGTTTGATTAACGCATGTAATTGGTTGCTTTGTTTATTTTTCCGAGGTGCTAATTTTTCATAGTTCAATGAAAGTTCGCATAATTAAAAGTTTGAACATTGAAGCTACCGGAAAAAAAATTAAAACTTAAAGTGGGTGATGGCTGGGAAACTGAAAATCGATATAGAGGCTAGCGATGAAGCGGCAATGAGAATGTTGCGATAGAAACGAATAAGAAGTGGTTTCTTTTACACTGTGCAATTTTATTGCTTCTAAACTTGAATGTTTCGGAAACCTCTAATTAGTTTATTCAGCTATAATATCAACCACAGCTTTGATGGCTAGCGTTGTGGCCGCAGTAACTCAGGTTCGAGTCCTGGTCAAGGCATATTGTTTTGATCTATGTCTGTAAAGGATATCTGTGTCAGTTGTGTTTTGTTTTAAAGTGAGTTGGAATAGAGCGGGCAAGTTTGGGCCGGTCTATTGTTTCTATTGTTTTAAGAAGGCCGTGGAAGGTAATTATTTGCAAATGAATGATTTACCTAGGCACTATCCCTAGTCATTTATTAACACAAAAGGTATAGGTAATTGACTAGGCACTTATTAGTATGCGGGAAATCCAAATTAGTATGCGGGAAGGCATATTGTGACGTCATTGACTAGGCACCTAGGCACCTAATCCAAATTAGTATGCGGGAAGGCATATTGTGACGTCATTGACTAAGCATAGCTAATGAGGGGAATCCAGGGAATCCAGGGGAATCCAGTAGCGAGGCTTATCTTCATACTTATACTACTACTGTTCCTAACAAAAGAAGTTAATTAAAATTCTTTTGTACGGGAACACCAATATGGCGGCTATGACGTCAAGTGAAAACGCTCTATACTTCTCGTTTTCACGAGGCGATGGCTGAAGTTTTGGAACCAAATTGATCTGAAGACGCATAAAAAGGACCAACCTAGCTCTACAGTGGAACAAAATTATGGAGCGATAGGAACAATTATTGAAGGAATTCTGGGAGTTTTTTTTCGTTAGACTGTCGAGTTCACCCATGTTATTTCTTTAGATGAAGACAAAACCGCCAGAAAACCAAAACTCGCTAAAATGTCGTTCAGAGGCTATAAACGTTCAGAAACAACAGATAGACCCTTTTCATGTGGTATGAACTCTTTAATGGATATGTTGTGGTTCAATTTTATCCTTGGTTCAAATTTTATTTTCCTTTGTTTAAAACTCATTATCATACATTACCATAGCCAAAAACAAAGGAAAATAAAATTTGAACCAAGGATAAAATTGAACCACAACAGATATTTATTTACAATTTTGATATTTTATCAAACTCACTATAAACATAGTTTACAAATATAATCCTTGTATTTTTGCTATCGAGAAACCTTGTTGTAGCATATATAGGCTCCCTGTTGAACACCCTATTGTAGAAACATGCAATCGGTGCTGGGCAAACGCGGGGAAATGTATCAAAAGTGTGTTTATGTGAAAGAAACGTGACACAAAATCCGGGCTTGAATTATAATATAGTTTCATTTCATATATTCACATCCATTTATTCATCATCTTTGGGTACATAGCGAACTCTAAATTGACCAGCTCTCCAGCTGGCTTGATAGCTCATAGCGTTTCGTCCGGTTATCGCATTAGGTCAGGGATTCCGTTTAAGCCAGCTAGGGAGCTGGTCAATTTAGAGTTCGCTATGTACCCAGCTGGCTTGATAGCTCATAGCGTTTCGTCCGGTTATCGCATTAGGTCAGGGATTCCGTTTAATCTTGAATATTTTTCAGGTTTCTCTTCAACTGCTTAAGGTAACAAACCGGCATTGCCTTAACGATAACAAATTTCACTTACTTTAACGTCCCTCTCAAAATACATGCTCTGGGCGTTAAAAGAAAGAATTTAAGGTGTTTATTTGGATTCTTTAGAGCGGTTTTCAGTTGAGTGTCGTAAAACTAAAACCTGGCCAATCACAACAGACACAGACAATCCAATGAACCAATCAGAACTCGAAGCAAATACATGTAGCCGCCGGTAAGCGCGGGAAAACGCACGCGCGCAAATCACGATTGGTTTGGGTTTTGCTTCTGATTGGTTGAGAAAATGACGCGAAAGTTTTTAACCAATCACAAAGCGTAGCAATGCAAAACCAAAGCAACCGCGAAATTACTTTCGATACACAATTGAAAACCGCTCTAGTACGATAAACAATGTGCTACAATTACATTTTTTGTGTACTTAAAAATGAAGTAAATGAAATTAAAGAGTTCGGTGCAGTTATTATTACATTTTTCCTGTTCTATATTCTGTGTGCACATTTGGTTTTCGAACTTGTTATTTTTCTTGTTACATAGTTTTAGATTCTAAACTAAACGCTCCTTCAAAGCCCTGTCACACTACTGCGTATGAGAGGAACGTATGAGTTGCGTATGAAAAGCCATAAAATAATTTTCATACGCACAAAAATACCCTTGAAAATACAGCGTATGACCAGCGTACTTGACCTATGAGTAACGTACCTCTGGCGTAACTCTCGCCTACATACGAATACGCACAAAATTATTTAAGCATGCTTAAAAATAAATTTCTGCCTCGCAGTATGCCAGCGTATGCCACCACATGCGACCGTGCTTGAAACGTATATAACCTATGCCTAACGTACCCCTAGCGTATGTCAGCGTATATATACCAGAGTAAGAGTGATATTTTTCGTACGCTGGTATACGCCTGAGTACGATACGCAATATTGTGACAGGGCCATCATTATTCAGCGATACGTTGTGTAATACAGTTGGTAATACGTTCCGCTGAATAAATTGTTTATTATATATGAGCGAGAGTAATCCCAAATCTACGTTTTCGAAAGTGTTTTCCCGAGAGCGCATGCGCAGTCAGAAGAGTATAATAACGTGTCATATTTGCACTCATTTTGGCAAGTATTTGCACTTTAAAATATTGTATCACGTTAAAACCTCCCTCTAACAAACCGCGAGTTTGTAAAAATACGCCTGGGCGTTTATTTGAATAAATACTGTAAAGCTTTCACAAATTCTTCGCAAATATAGAATTTAAATTTACAAAAATTTACAATGCAAAAATTCAACCCATGGTTATTGTTCATGAAATCGAAATAATTCTAGTATAGTTGGTACATTCGCAAATTCAGTTCATTTTGTTTTAACACTTAAAAAATATAAGACAGTGAATTATTTAAATTTTAAATCCATAATTGTACGAGGAACCATGTGATTCATTCAGTACGTGTTAAAGGGTAAAATTATATATTGGACAAAACTTCAAATGACACACGGCCTCGAAACTGCCCGAAGTAACTTGAAAATACTCGCACGCAAGCTGTGAAGAAAAGCTATTGAACTCAGGATTAAGGTTGAAGAAAGAGCTCCGGAATATCATATACATTTTACGTTTTTTCTTCAAAAATAAAATAAAAGGCATTACTGTACTCATAGATAAAACACACTTACGACAAAAAATAACAATGAAAGTGTTATTTAGTACCTGACTGTGTTGTGAAGCTAATTAACTTTAAGCTTTTCTGCAGCTTTATAGCTTTGTAGCATTATAGCTTTGAAGCTTTAAAGCCTTTGGTTACTCAGCTGCGGTAACTATTGTAAAGCTTTATAGCTTTGTGGCCTTTGGTCACTCAGCTAGCTGTAACTATTGGCAATCTCACCATTTGATTGGTTATTGAAAATAAAAGTCTCAGTCAGATCGTTGTTATCTACATTCTGTGTTTAAAAGATCAGTAGCTGGGTAAAACTAAAGGATTTTATTTTTGAGTTACTGCATGTTAAGTAATCGCTCTAGACTTCCATATCGAATTTGATACTGTATATAACTCCGTCGACAGAACTTGAGTCCAGTTTAACGTTAGTTTTCACGGTTTTTACAGCCGCACAGTAACCCATTCAAAATTCGATTTTTGAATCAAGGCTTATTTTCGCATCATTTATCCATGGAGCGTATTATTGAAATAAATAACGAAATTAAATTTTCAATTATGAATTTCATTCAATCACTGTCTGTTGACAGGCACACTTGACCGGTGTACCCTGTGTTTCCCTTGTGTGCAACTAAGAACGAAACCGCACAAAATACTCGGGACTAGGAATATTTCCAGTTGCTATTTTTTTATACTTTTTGCAGAACAAAGCTTATGAGTGCCTTACTGGTGGATATGAGTAATGCCATCAGGGACGCTGTTCCGCCGGCGCTGAAATAACAAAATTTCTTGTCCTTATTTTCTTGTTATATCGCCAAATGCCACCAAATATACAAATTAATTGGAAAAAAAGAGTCTTATAGTCTACAGAGTAAAACAGACGCAGTAGTTTGGAAATAAAGTGTAGGCTTGCAAGGATGGAAGTGGATTACCTCACTATCAAATGTTTTTTGGTGACAGGCGGTCAATGCAAGAAATTCATTGCCATTCTTGGGAAATGTTGACTTTTTTAAGCATTATGCTTTCATCACTTTTGGCGATATTTTTAATTTTCTTCCTG
>JAJLRJ010000002.1:23939096-24021596 GCA_024195265.1 Dendrophyllia cribrosa
GCTTGTTTTACCCCTCTTTTAACTTTGAAAAACCCAAGCAGGAGTCCGAGTATGTTTTTAGCAGCTGTAAAGTTGATGACACTATCAATAAGTCTAATGTTATCGCAGATAAATCTACCAGTCTGATCGTTGTCAATAAGTTTAGGAAGGGCCTGTTTAAGACGATTAGTTACAGCCTTGGTAGCTATTTTATAATTGCAGTCTAACAGAGGTGTTGGACACATAAGTTTCAGTCTGTATCATTTTTTTGGAATGAGTTTATTAATCTCACGCTTTTGAGTTTGGGGCAGCTGCCCTGTTTGATAGGCATGGTTGATTGATCCAAGAAGGAAGTCAGCAAGTTCATGAGATTCCAGAAAACTTAAAGGCTCACCTTCACCCAAAATGCTGTGCGCGCCGTGATCACTTTCTGTGCTGAAATTCGTGTAACACGAAATTCACGCTTGAATACGTGCAACCAATCAGATCACGCGTATGAACAATGGAGCATTTCAAAACAAAAACAAACGACCGCAACGTCGTAAACTGTCGGAGCAGTTGCAAACCATTTCTTTAAGTGCCTTTAGACATTCTGTTTTCGTCAGAGAATCCTCGCAGTTGTCATTTTTACTCTGGTTTAGTTTATTTTCCGTTGAGACCTCCAAAAAGAGGTGATCATACTTTTCATTAGAAGTGGTAATTTTTAAGCTGTAAAGGCTTCTGTAAAAAGCTTCGCATTGATTTAGAATTTTTTTATCCGTTGTAGCAAAGTTTCCATTGTCTACCTTTAGTTGAATGATAGCACCTTGTTTGAAATGCCTTTTTTAATTTAAAAAAAAATATTTTCTAGCCCTCAAAATTGAGCCTTGTGTGCGGTACTTAATAATCTTTTCCAGTTTTCTTTTCTTAGCCTTGAGGACGCAAACACAAGGTCTTGGTCATTCGCTCCGACGAAGGGCTAGCGCTCGAAACGTCAGCTACTTGAATCTTTTCACGGTGGTCAATTTACCTTATCGACTCAGTCGATAAAACTAAATTCTCGTGTTTCATCCCCCCACCGACGCAGCACCACAGTTTCTCTAGAAATTAACCCCATTCGTCTTGGAGAACAGTCATCATCATCAAGATCTATTAAATAGATATCACACGGTTATGAATACAGATGAGAATTTTGCCCCTTTAAAAGTACGACAATCACCCGACCATCCATACCCCCCAGCCCAACCTTCTCTTCTCCTGTTACAATATACTGAATTCTAATTTCGTGACATAAAAACGTTTCCAATGATTCCTATAGTCGGAAACATTACAGATCAAAATGAGTAAACTTACTGCGGTTGCTGCAGTCATTTCCTTCGAACCCAACAGCGCATTCACAAGTGTAGCTATTCAGTTCGTCTGTGCATGTTCCACCGTTAAAACACGGGTTGGAAGAACAATCATCAATATCTAAAGAAGGATCGTAAGATTAACAACAAACGATACGCTTACACAAAAAATGTATTATAAAAAAGGTTCTCACGAATGACGTAATTTAAGCGTTTTATTGCTTTAAGGAAAACTACAATAAATAATCACATCTAATCCCACTAAAAGGTAGGTCTTCACAAGCCTAATGGGTCCTAATGGCTCACAACAGCCGGAGCTTAACCCGGTTTCTGTAGGATAAAGCGACTGATAGTATTACTACTCCCCCCTGGATGGGATGCTAGTCACCACCGCGCCTCTTGTGAAACCTAAGGGACGGACCATTTAATTTTTGTGGGAGGGGGGGGGGGGGGGGGGGGGGGTTGGGCAATTATCAAAAAAAAAATTCCTGCTGAAGAAATTTAAGAGAAAAAAAATCGTGCACAAGAAAGCACGTGAAAAAAAAGAGACTTATTTTGGTAAAAAAAAATTCTTGCAAATAGTGATGCTGAAACTCCGATTAGGGCACTCTAATTATAATACGGATAATCGATTGTGTCCCTTCGGTTCGATTGTAAATAAGACGACGCACACTTAAGATAAACTTACCCAAACTACATGTCTTCCCACCATATCCAGCTACACAAGTGCAAGTGTAGTCATTTACTCCGTCGATGCATGTTCCACCGTTCACACAAGGACTTGGAGAACAGTCATCAAGATCTAAGTAAAAATTACACGGTTATCAATACGGATGAGATGCAGTCTAAACTCTTTCAGCAATCTTTTAAAACCAGTGTTAATGCAATAACGATCTACTGGAATTTCTCATGAAGTAAACGTTTCTAAATAGATGCGTGCGTGAAGTATGGTTTATACCTATTGAAGTTAACAAATCATGTGATATTTGTAAAAGCATAACTGGCCGACCGAACCACACCGGACTGAACTGAAAGGGTGATAATTGTTGGATCATCTTGTCAATAGTTGGTATTTTTTTTGATAGAGCAACGATAAATTAAACTTCGCAGTACACTCAGTTGAACCTCCGCGTGCTACCATATCTCCTTAGCGACCACGTTTTTAAAATACCAAATTTCTTCCAGTCAAATCACTATTAATATCGAAACCTCTCGTCAGAGTTATCCAAATGAACGCCCCCTCTGAATATAAAGCCCGTGGAGTTTATTTCCAGTTAGGGGACATTCACAGCAGCGTAAATTCGAGAAGAGCGTTTGCACGGCGTGTGTTTCGGATTTTCCCAACGACAGCGTTTTCCTGAATTCCAACTCCGTGACATAAAAATATTTCCAACAAGAGGCTCCAAGCAGCCTATACTCATGCGCATGCGTAAGAAAGTTTTACGATGTATTTTAAACATGATAAGAAAATGTCCGATATGGAGAAGAGTTACTCCTTTCATACAGTCATCGTTCCTGCAAACCACGTTGTTTACTATTGAATGTTTTGTAAATGAAGACTGTACCACAATGAAGCCAGTGATTCTTCTATGTCTTATATATACCGGTAAACGTGAACATTAGTAAATGTAAGTAGGGTTGTAGGAGACGCTGTCGTGACACCTCAGTAACGCTGTTTTACCGGAAGTGGGAGTAGCCGGTAGTCACTAAACAGGAAGTGTAAATAGCAAAGCTATGAACCGGAAGTGCATAATTTAAAATATGCGTGCATAAATTTGCATGCAAAATCGTGCCACAAAAAATAAAAATAATTTATTGTATATTTTACGTTGGAAAGAAAAATTTAAATAAAAAAAAAGAAAGAAAAAGAAAAACGGAGGGCATTTTATAACTCATTGCGCTTTGCGCATGAGTAATGATCCGTTTAAGCAGAAAAATAACATACCAAAATAATTAAACTTACTGATGCTGCAGTCATTTCCCTCAAATCCAGCAGCGCATTCACAAGTATGGCTATTCAGTCCGTCTATGCATGCTCCACCGTTTAAACACGGGTTGGAAGAACAATCATCAATATCTAAAGAAAGATCGTGTGATTATAAATTAATTCATCAAACAGCAAACGGCAGATACGTTTACACGAAAAAAAATCATAAATAAGGAATTACTCAGAAAAAGAAATCCAAAGACAGAAAGTATATAAAAGGTTCTTGTCCAAAATAAGCTGTAACGACAAAACCGGTATCAACTGATTTTTACTCTTTATTAGTATTGAATGGTTGCAAAGGCTGATTAAACAGCAAATAGCTCTTTGCTATGAAGAAGAACACACTTTATTACCATACTTTACAAAAACATTTTTACAATATAGAATTATTTACAAAAATAGATCATATTACCCAGAATAACTAAGAAGCTAATCAAGCTGAGTAACAAAAAAAATTTTTTTGAAATGGAAGCCCCTGATGAAGGTTAGTTTTATCTACCGAAATATTGGGCAATAAAAAAAATAGGGTTATGGTGAGCTGTTTAAAGGAGCCATGTCACCATTTTAGTGTTACTTTAAAAAGCCATGGGACATATTTATATCAGTGGGATATGGGGCGCCAAGTGTAAAATTATTATTTAGACATTTTTCGCTGTTTTTGATGTTATTTAGCAAATCGCACAGATAGCCGTCTTTGTTATTTATAAATCGCAAGCAACGTACCTTTGTTATTTATAAATCGCAACTGTCGTAACTTTGCGATTTATAAATCGCAAACGTAGTAACTTTGCGATTTATAAATCGCAACTGTCGTAACTTTGCGATTTATAAATCGCAAACTTAGTAACTTTGCGATTTATAAATCGCAAACGTAGTAACTTTGCGATTTATAAATCGCAAGCGTAGTATGAGATTTATAAATCGCAACGCAGTAACTTTGCGATTTATAAATCGCAAACTTAGTAACTTTGCGATTTATAAATCGCAAACGTAGTAACTTTGCGATTTATAAATCGCAAACTTAGTAACTTTGCGATTTATAAATCGCAAATGTGCGATTTATATTACATCGCAAAGTATCAGGTTGTGTTTGCGGGCTCGAGTCGAGTCAGTGGTATTTTCAAAACAAAGAAGCCGTGTCCTTTTGGCGGGAAGGTCAAGAAAATATGGCGGATAGAGAATCCCTGGCAAGGCGGCTGTCCATCGCCGCATCAAGAGCCATTACTGAGGCCCTAGCCGCCCAAGGAGAAGCACAGCACATACCGGTAAGGACATATTTTGGTGGTTACTAATTTTATTCAAACAATCCTTGTTCTTTGAGTAGATTAAACTCGTTATCCTAACACCTAGCAACAATTGGTGTTGCGGAAACAATCGTTGGTTGGCTATTGGGTTTAGGTATGTCGGTTTATTATGATGTGGATATTTTGTTTTACGTCAATTGATGGTCTCCAACCTCCGCATCACCAAGAAATGAGGTACTGGAATTGAAGAAGTTCTTCGTCTACGACCCCAAAACTCGGTCCAAAGAGACTTGTCATCTCCCTTTCTATTTCCCGTGCTCTCCAAGAAGAGTCTATAGTGACTTTTCCCACAAGTCCAGCCTCCTGTAATGTGGCTCTGGAATCCCCCCTTGGGATAGGGATGGTGGACATTATACGACTTGGTGGCATGCATACAACGGTCTTGCTGTAAATCTTTTTTTTACCAATGGCCGGGGTTTTCGCCGTTTGGCCGGGGGCGGCGCTGCAACACTAGAAAGGGCAGAAGGCAAAGGGAATCGGGGCGCCTGCGCCTGCGTTGGAAAAACAATATCACTATTTTTATATTTCTTTCCAATAGTTTATACTGCTTAATTAATAATTAGTAAAAGTTTTTCAAAGTCTACCTGTAAGAAATACACTTCTCTTTTTGTATGTTCAGGGCGTTCTGTTCTAACAAAACATGCCACCCAGTTCACCTTGACAGGGTTGTAGATGGTGGTATTTCCGTCTTTATCAATAAATAAATGTCCATGGCATATGTCGAAAACATATCAGATTAAAGGGAAATAACCCATATTTTCTGAGCAAGATTTTTTTCGCCCTTTTTATTGGCGTTCTTCCTTTTCTTTTTATACAACCGTAGATTCGTCAAGGCATAACAAAGGAAACAAACTCTCTTGAAATACGAAGCCCGCGGGATGAGATTAAATGACAAGATGACGGGTTCGAGCAGCTGCCAGTTATGGACAATCATTGCTGGTAGTATTTTTTCAGTGATTTAAGTGATTTGTCGTTGAAATATGAAACAATAAAAATTAAAACAATGATCCAACGACCAGAATCCATGCCACTCCGGCCTTACTTTCATAGCGGGGTCACTTGCGGTTCACGTCGAGTCGGGGATAATCAATCATCACGCTTTATAAAAGGTCATCTATCGATGGCGCAATTACAAACATTTCATGCCGATATGTGTATACCTGAGTTAGAGTTGCCGGCGGATTGGGTGCCAGTTGCTGGTTAGCAGCTGCTGAACCACTCTATGGATTTAGTATTAAAGTATACCAGTCATTATTTGAAGAAATTGAGTCGAGCGCTCGCCCGGGGAGTGATCGCCGATCGCGAAATTACTGTTCTTCCATGGCTGTTCTTTACGAACAAAAAGCCAATGAAGTGATTTGTTTTGATCGACAAGAAATATGTCCTTACCGGTGTGTACTGTGATTCCCCTTGGCCGGCTAGGGCCTCGGTGATGGCCAAGGACACGGCTGCGGAGATCCGCCTTGCCAGGGATTCTCTATCCGCCATATTTTCTTGACCTTCCCGCCAAAAGGACACGGCTTCTTTGTTTTGAAAATACCACTGACTCGACTCGAGCCCGCAAACACAACCTGATACTTTGCGATGTAATATAAATCGCACATTTGCGATTTATAAATCGCAAAGTTACTAAGTTTGCGATTTATAAATCGCAAAGTTACTACGTTTGCGATTTATAAATCGCAAAGTTACTAAGTTTGCGATTAATAAATCGCAAAGTTACTGCGCTTGCGATTTATAAATCTCATACTGCGCTTGCGATTTATAAATCGCAAAGTTACTACGTTTGCGATTTATAAATCGCAAAGTTACTAAGTTTGCGATTTATAAATCGCAAAGTTACTGCGCTTGCGATTTATAAATCTCATACTACGCTTGCGATTTATAAATCGCAAAGTTACTACGTTTGCGATTTATAAATCGCAAAGTTACTAAGTTTGCGATTTATAAATCGCAAAGTTACGACAGTTGCGATTTATAAATAACAAAGGTACGTTGCTTGCGATTTATAAATAACAAAGACGGCTATCTGTGCGATTTGCTAAATAACATCAAAAACAGCAAAAAATGTCTAAATAATAATTTTACACTTGGCGCCCCATAGTGGGAACCCAAAAATAATGGTCCAGTTTGGCTTAAAATTATTCTACTATATTGCTCTGAGAGTAAACATATGCGTCTTGGGCGCCTGTAGATGGCGAGGATGAAAAAATTAGGCTAATTTTTTCAAGTTATCGTCTTGTGTCTTAGAAAACTATTGAAACTCTGATTATGATATATTCTCTGTTCGAAAATTCACTTGATATCTTCCTTTTAGTGTTCTACAAGCATTTCATGTCTGACAAAACTATTAAGTTTTCATGTTAGGCAGTTTTGACCCCTCCCCCTCCCCCCTTCACAAGAACGTCAAAATCTCCAAGGCATAGCCCCTTTAAAGTTTGCTTTCCAAGTGCTCCAGTCCTTATGTGGTCATCGAAGAGCAGTCATCGCTGTCAAAAACATGTATACCAAGATGGGTGTACTTGTAAAAACTTACTGCCGCTGCAGGTCTTTCCCTCATAACCTGTTACGCATGCGCAAGTGTAGTCATTTAGTCCGTCAGTGCATGTTCCACCGTTAACACATGGATCAGGAAAACATTCATCGGGATCTAATGAAAGAACAGACAATTGATACTCAGTGCAATTAATCTCGCAAAATCAGTTCACGCATGATATTCTAATCTAGAAAACCGGCGCCAATATTCGATAAGTCTAGATCCTGAGTTCGTTGTTTCATTGTCATATTGGCTCTGTTAATTAAGGATGTCAATCTCCCAGAACTACCTCTGGACGTATTTAGACCATTCATATCATTATAACTTAAATTCACTCCACAGCTACTCCACGACCCAGTGAGAAATGGTTTTCGGTTAAATGCGGGTTTAATTTCTTGCGATGTGTTATTCCAAAAGAGTAGCGATCAGTTTTTGATAACAATGTGCATTATCAGTTGTCGCATGATGTAACGGAGGAGTCTGGGTTGAGTGTGTTGATGATCTCTCATATTCGCCTTTTATTAAAGTTTCAATATATCACTATCTGTCCTTAGAGGGGGAGGAGAGGATTTATTTTAAAAGCTGACATCTATGGAGTTATTAGAAATGAGCACTTAATAATTAATAATTCATTAATAACAAAATGGCTTCTAGTGAAAACTTACTAAGGTGGCAGTTCTTGCCCACAAATCCGACTGAGCATGCGCAGGTGTAGTCACTCAGTCCGTCCGTGCATGTTCCACCGTTCACACAAGGATCGGAAACGCAGTCATCAGGATCTGAACAAAGATGGTGAGATTATCAATTATTGCCACCGTTCACGAATCAGCTTCTGAAATCGATTTCAAAGATTGAGCCGAGGACTTGCATAGATCGAAAAGGTTTAACTTAAATGTAAATGTAAAGAGCATACGATTATGATTAAAATTGTGTAGCACCACTGAGTTCTGAAGATTTTTGTGGGCGTTGTTGATGGTACAAAAGTGCAATCGTTTCAGAACTGCTGTCCCTTCATAGTGGAATGAAGGGCCAGCAGTCTTGAAACGTCTGCACTTTTGTATTATCAACAGCGCCCCAAAAAAACATGATCTTAGGTCAGTAACGATTAGACCAGTAATCTCACATGGTCAGAAGAGCAATGATAATTTCTTATGACGCTCCGAATACTTTAAAATTGTTTATCTGGAAACCAATTGTCGTACCCAACTTAGCAAGAGCCTGGAGTTTTAGTGATGTTAATCATGAACGGTAGAACGATCTCCAAGTAGGAAAAACATGTACAATTATCGACATAGCTTCTCATGAAAACTTACTGATGCTGCAGTCCTCCCCCTCATATCCGACTGCGCATGCGCAAGTGTGTTCATTCAGTCCGTCAATGCATTTTCCTCCGTTTAAACACGGATTTGATGCACAGTCATCGGGATCTGAAAAAAAGCGAGATTATCACTTGGTTTAATAAGAACCATTGTCTACTAAAATTAAAACGAAACTGGGCTTAAACGTTAGAAAAGGGTCGACATAGTTTACGGACATATTTTGGGGCATGCGCATTGCGTAGGAAGCATGAGCAGTAGCAGTAGCGTCCAAAATTAACCCTTTAACTCAAACTGAGTATTGAAAAACAAATGGTACCATGCAAAAGTACTGCTGAAGAGGTTTATTTGAATGGTCACACCATAAAATTCGTCGACAGACTCAAAAGCTAGTACTACATCACATGTCTTCATAATTGACTCTCAAGAGTGAAAGGTTTAATCTTAAATATTCTGACAAAGAAATCAAGTTTTTTTACTACAATAACCTACATGTACTTTAATCACGTACTGAATGTTTTAAAAATCTTGATGCCAAACTGTACACAACTGAAAAGGTAGACTGTTCACAGTCCCCTATTTTCCCGTATGTTCGTCGAGTTCGATCCTTCATTTAGCTGCCATCTTGAATGTCACGGCGCGATAAAAACTGGGGAGAGTACAAAAACTGCTCAAGCGGCGGGGGGCGGGGGGAGGGAGGAAGCGGGAAAAAACCCTCACGCTGTAACCCCCAACCGTCCCCGCGCGATTTTTGCACTATCCACAGTTTTTACTCGCTACGAATAACAAAAATTTCGCCTGACTCGAACTTGCGATCACACCGAAAAAATAGGTGACTGTGAACAGTCTACTGAAAAGGACATTTCATAACTTTTTGCTTATGTACAAACAGCGCAAAGCAATTTCCATGTCGTCATTTAAAGTAGCTTAAGAAAAGAGTTGGAAGCCCAGAAAGAGTACAACTATTAATGTGGGCTCTCGTGAAAACTTACTTATGCTGCAGTCCTTCCCCTCATATCCGACTGGGCACGCGCAAGTGTAGTCATCCATTCCGTCAGTGCAAGCTCCACCGTTTACACATGGGCTGGAAGCACAGTCGTCAGGATCTCAAAAAATATCATAAGATTATCAATACTGAACATGGTGGTCTATATCATCTATAAGATCAAATTTGCATTTAATTTCTTTTATATTAGCCTTGCATTGTAAATTGTCTAGTACAAGCATTTCTTCTTTAAGGAGATCCAAAAAGAAAGTTACCACGAAGTTTGTCGTAGTAGAATAGAATAGAATAGAATAAAACCTTTATTTAAGTGTCAATGTATTTAGCCCAAGTGGACTAATTGGGGACACTAAATTAAATAAATCAGTAATTCTAATTAGCCTACAAGTAAAAAAAAACTAATGTCGGTAAATATATATGGGGATGTAGTGTTTAACTCCTCTGCATTTTTAAATTTGAAACATCTATAAGATCTCCCATTCATCTTATAAAAAGTTATGTCTTCACCTTTTCCCTCTCAGCCTTTTTTCTTCTTTAAGAAATTTCTAAGTGTCAGTATCTCATTTCATGTGAGTATATCAAAATAGGTGAACTTTTGAAAACCTACTGACGTCACAATTATTCGCTGCGAATCCGACTGGACATGAGCAAGTGTAGTCATCCAGTCCGTCAGTACATGTTGCTCCGTTTACACACGGATTGGAAGCACAATCGTCAGGATCTGAAAACGTTAAATACATAAAATTAAAAGTACAGACAAAGTCACGATTACACTAAATTGTCAAAACACTGGAGACTGGTTACCAGGTTTTCCACTTTAAAAGAAGGGAGCTAGCGATCGAAAACTCGCCAGAATCGCCTCGTCGGATCAGAAAATTAAGGGCACAGACAGCAAATACTACACCATAGAAGTAAGGTAAAAGGTAGTTTTTATTATAATAATTAATTTTCTTGTATTTCTGTTTCCTAAAACATGCGCATCGTAAATATTCCCATATAAACTCTTACATTTTCGCCATGACCGCTATCACAGGACGAAATAACGACTTTAAGTGCAAGTAAAGGTTCATTAAAGAAAACTTAAAGAACAATTTCGACTATCTTTAAGTGCACCGTAAATTACTTAAATAAGCCTTTACTTGACAACACTTAAAGCAAGTAATGAACAATTAAAGTTGCCTTTAAGGGTATTGAAAAGTTGAATTAAAGATAACTTAAATGTTCTTAAACACATCTTAAAGATACTTACTTACTTTAATACATTTAAGAGTATTTACGTCTCAACTTAAAGATTTTCGATACCTTTAAGTAAAATTTAATTTTCTCTTAAAGGTTAGTAAATTCATTATTTCGTCCTGTGTATTACGTAATATAATCCTCAATGACTCACAACTTGAGCTTGGGCCGCCTGTAATCGCACACAACATCTGAGCTTGACTCTACTTCACCCCTTGTGGTATGGGCGAATCTTTGATGACGTCATTGTTTACATTCTGTTCCATTTATACGAATTTACCTAGAGAAGGTACCCTGCCTGATACGAATTGACTTCAAAAGTTGAAATAGCTTCTTTAGTTTAGTCATCTATGCAATTTGTGGCTCTTTTCATGTAATCAATACCAGCTATCAAAAAATGAAGTTTTAAAGAGGTCAAGAATAGTTTGCTTAAATTAAGAACAACTGTTGTTTTTTTTTATATATATATCTTTCATAACCAGAATGGTTTAACGTTTTATTTCTACAAGACAATGCAAGATGCATGGAACATCGGACTGTGAAACATTACCTTTCCTTTTGTAAAACGGAAACACGCAGCCACATACTTTGTGTTAACTTACTTATAGTACAGTTCCTCCCGTGAAAGCCAACTGCGCATGTGCATGTGTAGTTATTTACTCGGTCCGTGCATGTTGCGCCATTTGCACACGGGTTTGGTGAGCAATCATCGATATCTAGGAAAAAGACAAATTAACGCCGATAAGAAGATAAGATCAATTATGCCACCATCAAGTGCGCATGCTTTACTGCTTATTCTTCGAGGCAGTTTATTAGATAAATAGTTATTAGCCGATTAGACAATTTGCAATGACAAACTAGCAAGTTAGAAATGCAATTCACAGCAACTACAGATAACACATGGTGAGCGTGTTTCGTACTTGTTTCACATTGTTTTCCAGTGAATCCTGTTTTACAAATGCATTTGTGTTTATCCTCGTGATACAATGGAACACACAAACCTCCATTTTGGCAGAGTTTCTTCAAACAAGGAGTCTAAAATAGAGAAGACAAGCATAACAGTTAAAACAATAAACATAGCTCAACATGCTCAACAACGTTACATAACGGCTCAAGGTATAGATCGTTTTTATTTATACCAGCTAAGCAACTTGTGTTTTTGGCTTTCAGGGCAAAACCAGAGCAACACTGGTGTGAAAAACATGAATAGTGACGATAAGTCGTTCGTTTCCTGTTTTAATTTCATCATATAAAGACAGAGATGGTTCCAATAACAGCTGTCTGTGTCTGCTTTCTAGTTTTGAGCGCTGATCATGTCAGGTTTGGCCGACCGTAGTGCCATTTCGAGAGAATGCCTTTTCACATTGTTTGATCGGTCCTTGCAGTGGTCTGTTGCTTATCACTGTTTGTATTTGATCCAATGTGACGCAATAGATTGTTCACGGTACAGTACTTACCCACTTATAAGAACCTGCAATTTAAGAACCTGTTAGCCTAAAAATATCAATTTAGACCCCATTTACATAAGAACCTATTTAGCCTAAAATTTGAAACAGGTTCTTATAGAAAGGTTCTTATAGTGTTTAGAAGAAAAAACATTATATCCACATCCAAATTGAGTTCTTGATCTTGAATTAGGGTTTACAGTAGGGTACCATAGTTCTCGATTTTATGTCATGCAGATTGTACATAAAGGACATAGAAAGAAGTTAAAAAAATGTTTCAGTTATAACTTATAGTGTTTAGAGGAAAAAACATTATATCCACATATATGTATATATTTCATTAGATATATATCATTAAATCCACTTTTATCCTGATACTGAGAATTAAAATATCTACTAAAATGGGTCATGGTCACATACTGTCTAAAGGCCAGGCCTGTTTTGGCATTAAATTAATATACATGCCACCTTTCTACCATTCCAGGTGTATAATATATTTCTCATTAAATAAGAACCTATTTAAGAACCTGCGTAGCCTAAAATTTTACTAAGCACCATTTACATAAGAACCCGTTTAGGCTAAATTTGAAAAAATGGGTTCTTATAAGCGGGTAAGTACTGTATCTGCAGTTAAGTTGATTTCCAATCAGTGCATCAACTAGTTAACACCCCAGAGGGGAGGGGGATACTCAGCTATACTAGTGACGGGGAGGTGCAAATAAGGCCAAATTCTTAGACGAAAATTAAGTCCTATTCCCATTCCTATTACCTATTGCCTATTACCTATATAATCTATTACCCGACCTATAAAAAGTTTCTCGCCCAGAACATAAACCCCCAAAGTCCCTTTTTTCTTAGAGCAGTTATGCTTTTTGCCGACCCCAAAAAACGTCCACACCAAAATCTTTTACCCGAAAAAGTCATCACAAAATCTATAACCCAAAAAAAGCCCTCAGATCGCAAATTTTAGACCCCAAAAATTAAGCCCTTCGTACTTCCCCGTCACTATTATACCTGAGTACCCCCCCCCCCCCCCCTCCCCCCATCACCCCTGGGGTTAACGCACGCTGTGATAATAAGTGTTTGTCGGTCAAAAGAAAGACCCAGAAAATTTAAATAAACTATGACTCAGCAAGCACCATTTTGCAATTGTTGCAATTGGGGCATCAAAGTGATTAAGGGCAGAAACGTTGAAATTTGACCGACACGTTTTGACCAATAAACTAACAAACAGCTTTCAATGCTCAGCCTGAAAGCCGCCAGTTTTACTAAGCGAGCCTCTAAGACCCCCGGGGGGGGGGGGACGCCTATATAAAAATAACGGGGGTGCTCGTCGGAAATTTTCGAAAAACACCCTAAAAGGTACCAGAAGAATCTCGTTTGATGGGCGTGGCTCAAAAGAATTTTTACCCCTAAGAGGTAAAACAGCAAATGTCATATTCTGTCATATTCTGTCATATATTTTTGGCTCATACCGTGATAATTCTAACGGCGGTCATTTTAGATTTTAGTACCCTAAGCGGTATCAATCTGCAAATTTTGACCCCTAAAAGGTGCGACGAGCACCCCCATCATTTTTATATGGGAGTCCCCCCCCCCCCCCCGGGCTAAGACCATGGACAAAACCTTGACTCGTAGCTATTTGCTCAATTATTAAACGTGTGTCCTTAATTAAAATTACATAATTAATAGTTTGCTTGCGTCGTATTGGAACGTAAACAGCACTGAAAAGATTAAAATCATTAGAAATTACAAATTATCCAACTGACTACAACTCACAGTTATCCTAGTTCTCTATTGTTATCCCTTGAAAAACACAACAGATTGAAATCAATACATGCTGACGTTTCAGAATCAATGAAATCTAGAGCAAACTACTAGGAAAGCTTATGACGATAAAGGAGCCTGTACAGACCGCCTTGCTTTCGTAACAGTATCGCAATTTTATGTACAAGATTTTTTCACTTCTTTTAAAGTCAGTAAAGGTGCTCTATCCAGAAATATCGATGACTTTTCTGTTCGAGCTAAAATTTTAGATTAATAACAGCTGGGAGTAATCTGCTCTCAATTCCTTATTTTGATCCATTGTATCCTGCGCTATTTTTGCCAACTTTTGGACATTTTTCTAGGCAATCTCTTATCGACCTTAGTACTCTGAATCGGTTTTTTTTTTTCATTTTGGAGAGGGGGATCTTTTGAAGAAAATTCAGAAAAATAGGAAACTAACTTGATGAATGATGTAGAACATTCTGAATTTAAGCTTTCCAAGAACATGTCAATTGATCAAATTGTACTTACCCATTTAGAGTAATGATGAGACGTTGTGTTTATATTGAAGTTTTGGGAATTGTTATACTTGTCATCAAGCAGCAATTCACACCAAAACATCTTTTCTCCGTCGGAGGAAGAAGCCATATTCATAGATAAACATTTCGGAAAAGCCATCAAACATTTCATGGAGCAGTCCAGATACCGAGGAACTCTGATTACCGCGTGTTTTGGTGCATCAAGATAGTGAGACTTGTGCTCCGCAAAGCTGGAATATCGAGCTGATGTGACGGCGTCAATATGGATTTCTTTCGTTTCATAAAGAAAGACAGAATTAAAGCATAACCAGCCGGAAAGGAGAATGAGTAAAGTAATCATGCCTTTGCCGCTCGATTCAGGTGAAGACTTTTACTTATAATAAAAGCCTTGGTCTTGTAGAGTCGAATTTACCCCTGCCTATTACGATCTATTGGCTGATGAATTCGAAATAATCTGTGAGACCCCCTTGCATTGTTGTTCTGATCCACGATAACAATTAAATAATTTATGTAGTTGCTAAGTAAGGAAAAAGAAAATATTTTTAGAAGAAGACATTTAAGAGCTGACACTGCATAGAATGCCCCAATAATAACCTCCAGAAAACACGAAAAAAAATATCATCCATACAGCTTTTCAATTAATGTTGTCGGGTGAAAGCTCAAAGCTCAAATCCTACAAGTCAAAACCGAACGAGTAAACCAAGCGCTTGTCCCAGGCATGCAGATAGTTGGAGCGGTGAAACGAAAAGAAACGGCGCGAATGAGCGATGCAACGAGCGGGAAAAACATTTATTTCGCGCCGCTCCCAACTATCTGATCTTTGCTTGAAGCCTTGAGCTTTCATCCGACAACGTTAATTGAAATAGCTAAATACCGGCAACTGATTTGTTTTGTTTCAACTTGAAAATAAATCATAGTGCACGTTTTCTATGGGAAAACACGTGAGTGGTACTTTGGCTTTCCAAACCCCAGCCTATATATTCCCTAAAAAGGGGATATAGGTATGTGTGCGGGCGCCAAAAGGAGCAGGGTTTTTAGCTGTTTTGGTTACTGACAGACAGGCCTGCTCACAATAAAGCCTCAGCTACACGTTCTAACATAATTGTTATGTAACATTTGTTGCTTCAACAATGTGAGCGGAACGTGTAGCCGGCATGTTAGATGATGTTTGACGGACATTTTTTGCTGGAAGAATGTTTTGATTTCGATCAAACACTTCTTCTAACAAAAAATGCTAGTCAAACATCATCTAACATGCCGGCTACACGTTCTAACATTGTTGAACCAACAAATGTTATGTAACAATTATGTTAGAACGTGTAGCCGGGGCTTAAGAGTTATTGCGTATTGTGACCTTATTTACTAAGCCTTTTATTTTCGCGGGTTTAGAATTCGCGACTAAAACATTCACCATATTTAATGAGTGAAGGACGAAAAAAAAAAGCCTGAGTCATGGTAAATAATATATAAAATTAAACAATACTTGGAGGTAATCGAAAATGGACTCCCTCCTGTCGACCTTTATTACTTTCTCCCCGTTATGTTTTGCAAAAACAATCGGTCAAAAACTACCAATTGCCAGTGTTATTGATAACCTTATCATTGATAATGAATAATGTGCTTTGAAATTAAACACACACACAAGAACGACAACAAAACGGCAGGATTTCTCAAACTTTTCTTTATTAGTTTATGCGACAGGTGCGTTTTCTTTATGACCGTAGGTAGAGTCTTCACGAGCCTTACATCTGCCGGAGCGTAACCCGCGGTTTCCGAAGACATGGTAAAAATAGGGGAAAAAAACGAACCAAACACGGTTTGGGTGAAGAAACGTGCAAGAAACCCAGTAAATTTGACTGGCAAAATTGAAGAAACACTTTACCCTGGATGCCAGAGGCTTTTCTCGCGCTCTCATCTCTCTCGTATCACACGTCTCTCATGTCTCTCTTTTATTTCGCCGCGACGCCGCTCGTTGACAGCCTTCGGCAGGCTGGGCTTCGACTTCTCACGAAAGCGTGCCGCGAGAGAACCTCTGGTACCCAGGGAAAAGAAAATAAATGTGGCCTTACTACCAATTGTAATTCCTAGTGACAGGCCAACAACAACCAACAACGGAAAAAAGGAAAAGTAATTAAAAAAATAACGGGGAGAAACTGAAAATAAAGAAAATCGTGCTTTGTGCTTTGTGCGCATGCGCGAAACGAAAAGTCTCGACGCGTTGTCGGACGTTTTATTTCGGCCGAAAAAATTGATTACTTGATTACTGATTTCGGACCAAATTTCGCACACAAATTTCAGATACTACAATATTGGAAATTATGGAGAGACTTAACCTGAACGCCATTTTTCTGCCACTTGACATGGCTTTAATAATTGTCACTTTAACTTGTCACAACTGCCAAAATACTCCAAGAATAGACGATATTCGTATTCTCGGCATTGAACTGGAACGAGGCTAATTCGGGGGAATATCATTAAAAATATTTGCATGTGAAAGGATTCCCCCGCATGAGCCTCGACTGCAAGCTAGTTCCAGTTCAATACCGAGAATACGAATATCGTCTATTGTGGGGTTGTGCCTAAAGAATACCGTTCAGAAGGACGTCGGACACCTTATTAAGACTTATATAACGTAATGTCGACACTTAGAATTTTATTTTCAATAAATTTTTAAGTGTAAAAAAGAAAATCTAAAATCCCCCACTCAGGATTGAACCTGTGATCTCAGCTAGGCTTAGGCTTAGATAGCCTACCGTACCACTATACCACTGTACCACCTAGCTTCTCGGGTTGTTCAGGCCTAAATTTAACTATATAAACTGCTACCCATAACATCAACTGAAAGCTAACCAGTTACTCCGTTATATAAGTTTCAATAAGGTGTCCGACGTCCTTCTGAACGGTATTCTTTAGGCTTAACCCTATTGTGGAGTGACACACGATGAAATGGCGTTTTCGGAGTTTATTTCCAGCGATTGGCAGTCGCTTTGTTTTCTGGTAATCTGAAACCGTTGTTCAAACGAAACGAAGACATATTTTACGTAACAAAATACTCCAGGATTTTTGGAGTAGTTTGGCAGCCTTGACCAGTGTCAAGCCCAAATCATACCGTCCAGAAGGACGTCGGACACCTGGTCGTATAGTGGTACGGTAGGATATGTAAGCCTAAGCCTAGTTGAGGTCACAGGTTCAATCCTGAGTGGGGATTGCAGATTTTCTTTTTTACGCTTAAAAATGTATTGAAAACAAATTCGAAGTGTCGACATTACGTTATATAAGTCTCAATAAGGTGTCCGACGTCCTTCTGGACGGTATGATTTAGGCACAACCCTTGTCCAGGGTCTTCTTCGCCCTACCCGCCATTTTGAAAGCTCAGAAGGCCCTGGGGACGAGGTTGATTTTCGCCACACATAGTCTCCACCGCGGTCAAACGTCCGAGGCGTTTTTCGTTTTTTTTAGTGGGATTTTATTTAATATTAAATGGAAATATGGGCAAGGATGTATAAAAAAAATTAGTTGACGTTACTATCTTTTCATTTTTCCCAAAATGATGAGCTTTTTTCCGTTAAAAACGGACCAAAACTCTTTGCACCTGATCAAAATTATGTTGGCAAATGGCGCCGACAATTCTGCAGTTCACAGTTTTTAAATGCTTAGAACTTTTTTGGCAAACTTTTAAAACGCTTGGGAAATTGACAGTGTATTGGCAATATATTAAACTTTAAACAGTGAAAATGTCAAACTTAACTTTAAACCCTTTAACTCCCAAGAGTGCCAAAAATCAAAATTCAAGAAAATCCCAAATTTCATTTTGCAAAATATTGAAAAACAAATGGTACCATGAAAAAGTACTGTAGAAGAGGTTTCATTTGAATGGTCACACCATTGGATTTTGTCCACAGACTCAAAAGTTAGAACTACATTAAATGTCACCATATTTGAATCTGAGAGTGAAATACTTTGCTCAACTTTTGCAAATATCTCTCGTTTGACCGCGGTTAAATCTTAGTCAGCGGTTGAAATACACGTGACGCAATTAAAAAAAAAACGCGGAGCTCTGGGTACGAGAATGAGAGCCATCCATCCTATTGCTCGAAACTCTATTCTCAAATTGCCCATAATACACTTTGTTTGCCCCAAAATTTTGCATAAACTATTGTTTGTAAAGGCTCTTGGGAGGACTGCTATATTCCCAAGAGCATTTCAAAACAATAGTTTATGCAAAATTTTGGGGGAAAATAAAGTGTATTATGGGCAATTCGAAAATAGAGAATTGAACATTCGAGACTCTTGTTTGGCTTGCAAAAAATGGCATCAAACAAAGGCTCGGCCATGCTTAGTGACTAACCTGTTTATTTAACTGACCTCGTTGACCTGTCACAGTTCATAACGATCTCATGAATAACCAATGGACGGTAAAATACTCAGTCTGTGTGTATACATGCGCAGTCAGCCGGGTAATTGACTCCTCTGTGCTGCATGCTGTCTGTATTACCGGAAGCTGTGAACGTCCCGATATCCCAACCGTCGAAGTTTTGTTTTTGTTTTATAGGCCCAAGTATGAGTGCGAATGAAGCTGATTTTAAAAACAGAACTTAGAAAAAAACAGTACAAAATTGCATTTCTTAAGTCAGCTTTTATTCTGTTTCCACCCTTTAATTAACACTGATATGATACAATATAAAGTGCAATATACAAAATGTATCAAGCCATTATCAGCATCTGTAAGTGCCCTTCATGTATGACATCACTAATTAGCATGAAACAAGCTCAAGTTGACAGCTTGTCAGCAAATGAATTAGGCCATACACTTTACTGTGTCGCCAAGACGAACAGAAAACATCACACCGCGAAGCCACCAACGCGTTGATATTGGTTATTTCGAATTCCCTCTCGAACAGACAAAATTCGCTCTCTCTGTGCCGTTCTGAAACAAGAATGGCGAGCTACATTCGTTATCAACAGACAAATAGGCTTCGAGATAAGTCCTCGCTATTTTTCCTATGTTCGTTTATTCTTGTGGTTGTTTATACAAGCGTCATTGGGTTTGTCATCGTTCACGTGCTTAAAATAACGAAAGGCGTTGAAGATAACAACGAAGAACTTTTACAAACGAGCAAGAAGCTAGAGGAAAAGTTGGAACGACTCGTTTTCCGCCTGGAGGAACTTGAGGAGAAGATCTCTAGAAACACGAGCGCTATGGCGTATGTAAATATCATGACACGGGAACAGCTGAACCGGCTTCGCAACACAAAAGGAAAGAGAAACGACGAAATTAACAAAGACTTGAAAAAACACACAAAAGTTGAAAATCATAATGGTGGCAGATAGGTGCGTATGGACGCTTTTCATATGTATATTTCGTTATTTATTTCAGGAACAGCTGTCGATTTGGGTGAAAAGCATAAGTAAGCCGATTTTGGGAAAAGGGCTTTCTGAAATATATACTTTTTGTCCACTAATTATTTTGACGGGGGCGACCAGTGGTCTAATATAAATGGTCAATTGATAATTTGGAATTACCAGTTGACCAGATTGAAAGCTACCCCAGTCAATATTGTTTGGCCAGAAGGAGAAATAGGAAACTAGGAAGTGGAAATTAATGTAAAACTTTTATCTTTTAATTCAATTTTGAAGAAAACCCAACAGTAGACGTTGAGCTCTTGTAAATTCGGGTATTTTAAATATGCAGCTCCACATTTGCAGTCAAGACTAATTATAATGTTGAAGCTAGAGAATTGATAAAATCTGCAAAGTTTCGGTGCAACATGTACACGGAATGCTCCGAATTTATGCAAATCCCTATCGGCCACAATATTTTTTTAGCAGATAAATTATCTGGAACGACGGAAACAGCTTAGTCATTTTTGCGACAGCCGTTATCAAGTTTTCCTAGCAAGTTTTTTCTTGGTGTTATGAAAATAAGAAAAGTGTGCACTTAAATGTTTTAGGTTTGGGGCTTACGTTATGCAACGCTGCCTCGTGGTTCTGAAATAGCTTTATTTCACGTTAGAAACGCATTAAAAATAAGAAAGTAATACGGTGTTTATCTTTACAACAAACCAGTAAGCATCCCGCCGGAAGTTTTCTCTGCTGTATAATTTACTTTACCATTTCCATAAATGCTTTCCCGTTCTTTTATTAAAAGAGTGATAAATAATGTCCAGAGCTTTTATCTATTGCGAAACACTCTCTCAGCTACAACGAACAGCATCGTTCAGAAGAAGCTGGTAAAGTGAAACTGAGAAATAATCGCTTTTCAACTTTCTAATTCAACGCCAAACATGCGAAACTTGCCGCCATCGAGACTGTGATAACTAATGCTAATTCTAAAATAAACAAAAACTGACTCAAAAATAGTTTATACTACTGTTTGCATTGATAATTTAATACACAGCAATAAGCTTAGGCTTTTGTTTCCATTTCTTTGTGTAGATTTAAAAGTCAACAGGTCAAAACAATTTGGCTTTTATAACTGACCGTCCATGAAAGTGGTCTATGTATGTTTTTCAGGGAAAAATAGGAAGACGCCAAATAACCATTTTAACCATAACAATATAATATTTCCCTTTATATTAGACTTGTTCCCAAAATAACGACGCCGAGGTCAAGCGGCATATACGTAAAGTAAGCCAGGTTTCGTTAGTAATAAGCAATGAACCAGTTGTAACCTTAATCTTGTCTTGCATTTAACTGATCAGTTTTATATATCTCATTGATGTTTTGCCAACGGATAACGTTTCGATGATTAATTGATAAATAACTTATTATCTGACAAAAATAACGGATGCTGGCCTTCCTGCGTTGTTTGGCAACCAATCAGGGATGAGCCAGTGGCTCCTTGAAATGAAAGGGAAACATATTCTCGTATCAGTTCGATCCTGATAGTGTTTCGTTTGTCACGTATGACATTGACTTCCACGGTCTATCGGACTCTTTTATTCTCATCGGGAAGAGACTGTCCATGTTGATTAGCTGAGAACTTTAGACGATTGTACGCATTGTGTGCCCAAGACGCGTGTAAATGCGTAAATTAAATTTGCTAACTTTATCTGATATGCTGGCATACAATTCACCTGCTACACAGACCTTGTTTATTGTAGCGTATAATAAACCCAAACTGTGGAAGTTTCCAGGAGCAGAGCTTTCTTGGGAACTGGGGAAGAAACCTATGCTTGCAGAGTACATGTATTCCATGGATACTTAAGCACTTTTAGCACTCAGGGCAGTTAGAAGACAGACAAAGAAATGTACGGCTGATGGAATTATCTGAGCTCTGATCGTGTCCATGTCCTCAGTTGTTCACTTCTAAAGGTATAATCGCGCAAACTTGTCAATTTTTACGTTTCTTCACAACTTTACATAGTTTCCGTGCAAACCGTGGAACACAATAAAACCACAAAGTGACTACCGTTACTTTAATTTCAGGCTTTATCAGATATGCTGACATCGATTTCTGACTGAAACCAGACCTGATGATAATTGTGGTCGTGTCCATGGCCAAGTTCACCATAAGGGCGTTTTAATTTATATCGCACAAATACATACAGTATATATCAAGTTGAGGAGCACGAGCGGGGGAGGGGGGGGGAGGGGGTGCGGGACTCCGATATGAAAATAACGGGGGTATGTCTCGGTGTTGTTTAAAATTGGTACCTCTTAGGTCGTGTCAAAATATATTTGAGCCATGCCTATTAGACGAGATCCTGGTACCTTTTAGGGTGTTTTTCGAAAATTTCCGACGAGCTCCCCCGTCATTATTATTAATAATGGGATTCCCCCCCCCCCCCCCCCCCCCCCCCCCCCACCTGGAGCGGGTACGTTAGAGTTTACACGCCGCGTGTCCTCCGTTCCGTTTTTAGGCGCCCTATTCAGCTCCCGGCACGGTTAAAACTATACAGAACGTCGGTGTCGATTACACGAAAAAAATAAGAGCTGTTCCAATTTTTATCGGAGCAATGCAACTATCTTATGCTGTGTACGTACATGACCCTTAAGTTAACATTTCCAGGGGCACGCTTAACAAACCCTTGGACACAGGTACGTGAAGACCGTCTTTTTTCATTTCATTTTTGTCCGGTTGAGGGTCTGTTTTCTAACCCCCGGAGTTTCGAGTGTTTGTGTCATTTCCATTGAACAGCAGGAAACAGAAACTCTTCCTTTGCCAAACTAACCCATGAAAAAAAGTTGGACTGTCGATTATTCTCTTACCGAATAGTTAGTATTTTCTCTCTAGATTGTAATCATCTCTTCATTTCTTCCTTTTGTTTTATAGATATTCGCTTATTAGAGAGGAATAAAGAAAATTAAAGAAGATTTTGTCCACGAACTCGAAGCATATTGTACTTTATCGTGGTATTGGCTCTAAAGGATTGTTGCTGTACATAAGCATATATGGACAACGTTTTATAGTTTACAAAGCTTATATATCAATATGCTACACTACCAGCAATGCAGTACATTTTGAACTGAAGCAAACGGATTTTTTTTCTAAATCCTGAAAGAAGCTGGATGTGTGTTCCGGGTGCAATTTTCCTTGTCCATGACGTAATATCTGGAGCGAGTGCATGGCACGCATAAAACTGTATGGCCAGAGGCTTGCTTTAAGCTTCAGGCTTCATTGCATTAAAATAGGAAGAAAATCGCCAAACAAAGTAATGAAAGCAAAGAAATATAAACTAAAAATTCCAATAGTCTGTTTACACAATTTTTCTTGTTGTTAATAGTAAGTGTTCAGTTAGGATGCGATACGAAATAATTATTACTCTGGAATGAATCAGTATTTGTGGTATCATAACATGATGTTAATCATTGCTAAAACTCGCGTTGAAAAGTAGTCTGATAAACTGGATTAAACTAGGCTTTCCAGGCTTTTGAGAAAAGTAATCCTACTTTTACTAGTAATCCTGGTTGAAATTCGCCTGAAAAGCCAATGCCCAGAATTCCTGAAGTTGGGCCAAAAATAGTTTATTTAAGCGGTCAGTTAAAAGTAATAAGTCGTTAGACGCTTTGAGCGTCTTATGTTCAGCTTTTTGTCCTCCTTTTCTGAAAGACAGTTAATGCTTTCTGGGCAGCTGCTGGTATAACCATCAAGAGACCTAACCTGAGTACTGATGGCCACAGAGTCCCCGTACAACACAGAAGCCTCGGTAAACGATGTACTCCTATTCCGACCCCACGGGTTGTAAGTATCCCTGTTCGGAGTGAAGGACAAGCGCTGATCCATATCAACTTCTCGGTCTTCCTCCTTTACGGAATGCAGTTTATATGCTTCTTCGGTAAAAGTACGAAGCCTTCGACTTCTTCCAAAATGAGTTTTACGTGACGCCCTGTTACTTTCCCGTTGGTCATCGCTAGATTCTAAAACCTTCAGGTTGCGTGGCTTAACTATGGTTACCCTTTCGCTATTCATCGCTTGGTTCCGTGGCCGCACCCTGGTGAACCTGTCTATGTCACTGCAATCCGTGTCAGATGATTCGTGGCGAACAAAGCGTGTTCCGTACGCCCACGACAAACTGGCCGCTTTCTTAGACTTTGGTAACGAATCGTGACCTAAATATACTTTGCAAAACCGCTTCGGTCTTGACAAGTTGGCTACTGTTAAGACCCTTCTTCCTCTGACTTCGTCAGAGTAATCGACGTTAGCATCGGGTTGGTCTCTGGAGAATCCCTGTTTCTGCAGCAAGACGCGTTCCGCAGGTGGGAGGACACTCGTTGATACAACTACATTCTCAAGATCATTTGCCACTTTTTCTGGAGATCGCGCATTCATAGAATGATGTGTGTGACTGATTTGAAGTCGAGGCACAGTCAGTAGATTTGAATCGGAGGCTTTCAGGCTTCCATGGTTTAAGTAACGATCTTCCCACATTTTCACTGGGTTTTGATCAAACCACTTAGCCAATCTGTGTGGGTCTTGATAAGTGTTAAACCCGCTCTGATTATTTGTTATAGACTCATGAGGGATCCATTTGTTATTTAGCTCTAGACCGCCAGTGCGCAAACTCTTGGAGCGGTTAGCTGGTGATTGGCATGGACTACCATCTTTATCTCTAACTTGAATCGTATCGCTGTGATTTGATTTGACCTGGTCTTCAGTGGCAGGTTTATCCCGGCATTTCTTGAATCTAACCTTAAGCCCTGTTCCAAAAATATACACCATTACAAGAAATATCATTAGCAGGCCAACTGCAAGTGCGATAGCAATCGGGTATGTTTTGTCAAAGTGGGACTTACTTTTTGACTGTGGCGTAATATCTGAGGGAAGTATCTTGTAGCTTCCACCAGATGTATTTGCGGTTCCTGCTGTCGATGCAATAGATGGTTTTATGGACGTTTCGTACTGCTGGCTATCTAAAGACTTGGTGTTAACAACTGTATCCGCAGTAGAACGTAACGGAGTTAAGTTTTCACTCTTCGTTTCTACCGTGGAGCTTGTTCGTTTGCTTAATAAGTCATTGCATTTCCCCACGGAAACCACTTTAGACAAACTGATATGATGAGTAAAGTTTACAGGAATGTTGTTTACATAAACATCGCGCAAACATCCTATAAAGCTAGGGTATTTGCGAGTGATGCGGCCAAACCGTAACGTACTGTAACCCGAATCCTGGGTATTTACACGGCTTCTGCACTCCAATTTCTTTGTCAGTGTGTAACTTGATTTTAATTCATCATTGACGAACAGGTTCACTCCAACCTTTTCGTTAGCAATAAATGCAAGTTTATGCCACTGATTGTTAGCAAGAAATATCCCACTGGAGGTAAGATGAAACGAATCTGATTTCCCTTTGATAAGCTCTTTAAATCTTACTGTCACTTTTATGTTTCCCTCTTCAAGGAAAAAGAAGGCTGTCAATATGTCATTTAAAATCTTGCCAACGAATGCCCGGGTCTTCACGGTTCGAAATTGAAATTCGAATGATGTATTGCACCAGTTATCATCTCTCATCCACAACATTAGTTTGGAATTCTTATCGGATATGGAAACAATGGAGTCCTTAGCTTCTGTGCAACTTTCAGAAATGTCTCCAAACTGCCGCGCATGTGAGGTATTAAGGTGATGTATATGTCCAGGCGAACTTACAAAGTTCATTTGTAGGTCCGCAATACATCCAGAGAAGTTCACCACCTCAGGAAAACAGGTCATGTTTCTATTCAATATTGGTTGCTTGCTCGAATCTGGAAGGCCTGCGAGGAATAATAATCTATTAGATTCCCTTTTCATACCCTTGAGTTTGATCAGTGTTGATAAACCATCGACTTGGCATTGAGTGAAATTGTTGGCGACGTGTACAATCAGCTTGCGCCATTTTCCGTCTGCCAAAGATTCGTGAGCGGTTATAGCGGCAGCTTGCCATGTTGTAGGGGACTTGCAGTGGTTGATGGACATGCATCTGTTCATAAACCGGGGTAAAGATAAAAAAGGAGAAAGGAGTTTGTCACTTTTAGCAGAAGAAATGAATTAAAACTTATAAAAAATTGTTGTGTAAATTGAAAAAGCTACAATTTAATGAATGAAGAAACATTAGGAACGAACGAATAAATGAAAAAAAATTAACGAATAAAGAATGAGTAAAGAAAGGAAGAACTAATGAATGAATAAACTGGTAAAGATAGTAAAGGATACCGAGGAATTGATCACTTTTAGAAGAAACAATGTGTCATATAAATTAATTCAATACAAAGGAATAAAGGAACAGGGGGAACGAACCAATGAATAGAAAAATCGTCGAACAAACGAAAGAATGAATGAGTGAATAAATCATTGAATGAATGAGCGAGTGAATGAATGAATGAGTAAATAAATGAATGAATGAATGAATGAATGAATGCATTTACATACGATTTACATTTACACAAGCTACACACGACTACGGATGGTAATTTTATTGACTAAAACAAGTTTTCAATAGCCCAATTTCGATATATTAAAATTCAACTTAAACAAAAGACATCACTACGAAGCTTAGGGGAATAAACCATATAAATCCCTACTATCATTCCCCTAAGCCTCGTAGTGATGTCTTTTGTTTTAAGTTGAATTTTGGTATATCGAAATTGGGCTATTAGGCCCCGTCCACACGTATCCGGATATTTTTGAATCCGCAATTTTTTTTGTTGCGGATTAGAAAATATTCGCTATTTGCCCGTCCACACGTATCCAGGGTATCTAGTACCCAGGGCTCCTCTTTAAATGTTGTTAACAGAGCATGCGCAAAGGCCAACATTTTGTGCGCCGCGTTGTGCGAGTTTGGCGGCAAATTCGATTGCTTTCGCCAGTTCAACTGTAAACACGTTATTAGACTTGAAATAAGTCCAAAGTGTGGATACGTGTGGACGGGGCCTTAGTGCAGGACAAATACAGCATACTGCATGATTCTGTCCCTAGTAGCCATTTTCAAATTAATCTTTAATAGTGGTTTCACTTTAGATGTATAATGGGTTAAAACATTTAGAGTTTTATGCAATTGGAAGGACTCTTAAACTTGTGTGGCTAATTATTATATATAATACGGTATGAAATGTATATTTTTTAACCCAGTGTCATAAACAAAAGCACATTACTTGATCAATTTAAATAGTTTCAGCAAACTAAGGTATTGTACAACATGTAAGAATGTTTATTTGTCATCTTAAGCATTTTATCTGAGATAAGAAAACGTGGTTTATTCACTATAACCAACGCCAATACATTTGTTATACTAGGACAAAAAACATTGGAAACAACGCTAAAAACAGTCGCGTTCTTTAGGCTACCCTTATGCTAACGCGTGCTTGAAAACAATGAAGCAAATACTGACATTGTTCTTTTGTTAGCTAAAAACTGCTAATCTAATTCATTCTTTTCAAAATGTTTCGCCTCATCGGTCTTAGCCACATGCTTTTACATTGATTGTTTTTACACGCTCCAATATTGGCTCCAGCGATAACTAAATTTGCACTTTTAACAGCATTAAGGAATATAATTATTTATGAAACGTTCATTGGGGTACTGAGGGTTTTTAAAACTCTTATAATCACAATTATATAAATCAAATTGCCAAAACGTTGGTGACAAACGAACAGCTGATTTATTCAGTCCCAGCATCGGCACTACAGCTGATAAGAATTGAATTGCTATATGGTCTTTCAGCTATATTTAATATTTCACTTCTGATCAGTCATTCTGACTTCGCCTCTGGGCCAAAGCCGTAGCAGAACGAAAGTTTTGTAAGTCCCCCTATTCTGGTAAAAATTTACCTCGTGCTGATTTTATTTCTTTTACATTTTCTTCACTTAATTTACTTTATAATCAGCCAATCGGTCTTCAGTCAGACAGTTTAGACGCTTACAGTTGTTGGCTCGGCAAGGAATTTATTTTTAGTTTGTTTTGCTTTAACACGGTTTTCCCGGGGCGCTCGATTTCCGGCTTTTCTCGCGACTACCACGCAGGCTAGCATGGCACCGATGCTACTAGTCGCCTCGATATCATCTGAGTGATAAATGGTGCGAACCAAATACTTGTGAACATGGCATGGTGCTTTAAATGTCATTAAGTTTAGAACTAATATACTGCTGTCCCAAATCAATGATATTTCATGTAGCACGACAAATGAAACACAAAACTAATAACACCACATGCTGGACTGCTTTCTTGATAGCCTTTATTCGCAGGTCAGATTATAATCTTCGACAGGCTCAAAGCGTTGAAACCGTTTCGTAATAACGGAAGGTTTATCACTCTAGGAATTACTAAATGGTTTAAACTTGTATCAATGGTGTAAAAGTCGTAGAATGAGTAATTGAAACTACATATACTAATTGAAAAGGTCCACACACAAAAAAAGGAAATCATGATACGAGAGAAGATAGAGTCAGTTCTAAGTTTTTTTGCTGGCTTTCTGAAGTGCTTGTGGCAGTGAAAGAATTTTGACTGGTGGCTTTGCATTTGGAATAAACAATAATAAATAGCATAGAGCATATAAAGCTGCCGAAGGCAAAAGCTCGGAAAACAACATTTCCATTTCAGTGTGGACCTCTGGTTGTGGGACTGTCCTTTTTTTTTTATGCTGAAAAAATGAACAGTTTCAGCGTCAAATGAAAATTTGTGAGGTACGCCGAGTTATAAGAAACAATTGTTTTTTACAACCTGCAGAAACAGTTTGTTTTAAACACTATTCAAAACGTAACTTTTTCAAAGACGGGTGGGGTGACGCGTTGCCACGCGCCGGTATGATTACCCACGCCGCGCTATCGACTGTAGCGTCCCTTTACTCGTGTCCAGCTGTGTGCAAGACGCCGTATCACGGAAATTAACCACAAGGTTTTTAGCGTTTGATGCTTCGACGATTTCCGGTACTCTTCCATCATTTTATCAGTTATCATGTGTGTCTTTTCTGTGGTAAACAGGCAATAGCAATCAATTAGTGGCCAATATCATTAATTTGTTATTTATGACACGTGGTTACATTCCATGAGTGATGAAAGCTACGCCCACTAGATTGCACTACTACTAACCCACTAGATTGCAACTTAAAAAACGTTTGGCTATTCTCTCGATTCTCTTTTTTTTTTCATTATTTTTCTCTCTCTAATGTTTAGTTAGAAGACAGCAAACACCCTTCATGTGTTTTGTCACAACGACAGTCTGATTGCGAGCAATCCAAGGCTTATTTTGAAAATAAATTAAGTGCATCAGTACAAGTCGTTACATGTATTTATGTGTTCATAAGCGAAAGGTATATCTTGGAAAGACCGCATGCCTGACTGTTTTTATTCCACACAAAATAGATCCTGATACTGTAAGTTAGCTACAAAACAGCAGTGTGCTGGGTTTTCCCTCTCATGCACCTTATCACTCATGAGACTCAACGATAGATAACGTCATGGATCTGCAAAATTTAAAAACTGCAGAACAAATCTCGCTATGTCAAGAAAACGTTGGTAATTGTGTCTGCTTGCCAAGGCAATGACTTCAGTTGACAAACATCAAAAACCACCCATTTTATTATCGTCAATTTACCATGTGCACTAGCTAAAAGAGATCTAACCTGCATAGCAGGCGCCGGTTTTAGGCTAATTTTCGAGGACGTACGCGCAGGCTATTTAGTAATCAAGTGGTCATGGTTTACGGTTTCGTCCGGTATCATTTTAGTATCTTCATCTGAATGTGTTCTGCTAAAGTCAGATGAGAGGTAGCCGACGAGTTCACACCTTGAAAGAATGTTTGTTGCTGACCTGTCTCCGTATTTTTTTAATAGTTGGTTTTTGAAGATAATTAATCAATGAAGCAAACAATGGTTGGTTTCGATAACATCTACGCATCGAAACAAAATGTTATTTTAAATATTTAAAACACAATGTTGCATGGACTACCAGCAAACCAAAATAATATTCCTTTTGTTATTGAAACAGGTGCCAACCAAACAGGTAAACTTTTATTTTAGGACACGAGTTATTAAATTCTCATTTTCAAAAAAACTTTAACAAACAAACAGGGCCGAGTTGTTCGAAGGTCGATTAGCGCTAATCCAGGGTTAATTACCATGACAACTCATATGTTCTGTCGACAGTTAATCCAGGATTAGTGCTAATCAGGCTTTGAACAACTCGGCCCAGGTGTTATTAAAACCATTAGCTAACTCGCTCCAAATTAAAGCCAGGAAAAGAGCAGTTTTATAAGCCTTACATGTCACGTTCAGGCCGGCCTCCATCTCCAAAATAGCCTATCAAAGTGATAGTTAAAATCCGTTGTGTTAATATCTATCAGACTTACACCCCATTCACACCAACGCTTAAACATGTTTAAATGTTGTTTAGTTTAAAACAGGTTTAGAAAAATATCTCCTAACCTCCCGTAATATTTGGAGTGAAATCTTTACTAAAAGAAACTTTATTGACTTTATTACCATTCCAGGTAGTTTGAGTCATATACTTTTCAAAACGTTCAAGATAGAGGCTAAAAACGTAGTTAAATTAAATAACATTTAAACATGTTTAACCGTTGGTGTGAATGGGGCATTGCACAGTTTCAAACTGTCCGTGTGGTAAACTCTTCGATACCTAATTCAACTCAAAGTATTGTAATCTCTTATTTTTATTATTATGCACCAGCCATGCAAGATGAAAACTTATGCCAGGAGATAGTCAGCTTGATGATTAAATTCTTTATACATGGATCAAGAACGCTGCAATCTAAGGCAGTATAGGACTGAAATTTATATAGTAAACAGTTACTGATATTAAACGCAGGAGTATATAAATAGTTCTTTATATATCGCTTTATTCATTTTTTCTTCAATATAACTATCGTAGAGGCAAAAATACCAATTAATCTACGTGTGAGTTCATTAATTAGTACGTTATACCTCAGCACGCTGAACTTTATGGCAAAAGAGTTTTCAAATCGGCTGCAAGCCACTGGAGCCGGTATAATTTATATCATTTTCAACAAAATTTTTGGAAAACCAGCCGAGAGAGCAGAATGAATCGGTCGTGATTGTAACTCGTATTTTCAAAATCCAGTTGCAACAAATAAAAAGACTGAAAACCCAAAAGGCATTCCGAGCCGCAATTTCCCTCAAATAATTAACTTTCTGTCGGATCTATCTCCAGTCAGCTGTACTAACAATCAATATTTAATATTAAATTTTAATAAAACAATTATCAATAAACATCGCGATCGGACTTTTAATTTTTAGCTTTGTCTTGCAAGTAAGCCGAGAAACGAGGAGAATTCTCATTGCGGAAATCAGGCTTTGTTTTTGTTCAGTCAGAAAAGAATGGTAAGAACATATAATTGCAGAACCTGTATCAGTAGATGGACGACCACAAGTTGTATACTGACATAATTCTTGTAACGTTTTTGTGTAATTATAAAAACGCCGCTGAGACTTATTGTAGTGGCAGTATAATTAAAATAACTGGTGGCACTCTTGTTTTCTTCGAATAAATTTGTAAGTGCAAAGGAATGCCACACACAGACCCTTCGCATCGCCCATGACCATGTTCGTACACGTACAGGTGTCGGTCGATAAACAAACCTGGAACAAAGCGCGTGCCGTGTACCGAAACGACATCGTGTTTTGATGACTCTTGTAGACTCAGTTTAAAGGAAACTACCCGGACTGTGAATACATGACTGCTAATACTTAGGCTCCCTAATATAAGTTTACTCAGGTAGATCTAAGGGCAATGCATGCCCGTTTCCAACGTGGCCATGGGGCTAATAAAGTTGAGTGGCTGATTAGTAAGTCGGCTGTCTTTTTCTCTTTTAGAGAGCCTTTATAGCCACATCCGACAAGTCTCTCGTTTTCCCTCGGACTTGACTATTGAAAATTTACAAGAGAAGACACTGTATCTGAATATATTATTAGTAAGGAACATGTTAGCCTGCGAATACAGCCGCCTCTCACCGCTCCCGGCCGCAAGAGGCGTTCGCGCGAGAGAGCTCTCTCGCGCGAACGCCCCTAGCGGCCGGGAGCGATGAGAGGCGGCTGTATTCGCAGGCTAGGAACATGTTTATATTTGTTATTTTTGGCTCATAACAGATCAAGTTTTTAATTAGCCAAAAGTAGCGATCCCCGAAAATAACGAAAGTAAAAAGCAGTGAAATTCGAATTTTATGTAGAAGTTATATATTGATCACTTTTCAAAACAACGTCCTTGTAAACCGGATCATATCTCAGAATTGTGCTGCTAATGACACAAGGCCGCACTTTGCAAATCGGCTTAACTTTAGTTGTCAGCGCTTGCTTTTACCTCCGATTTATTTCCTGTTTTTTTTTTTTCATGTACTTAATATTTCAAAATTGTAAATCTCTATGGCGATCGTTTAGTTAAGCAATAACTGAATGTTTTGTCTGAAACAGAATAAGACTTTGTCCTGCAGAAAGTATATTATCGGACTATATTGAATCATCTATCTGAAAATGACATATCCGTTATATTGGAAACGCTCCACGAAAGATTAAGATAGGATATCCGATCCTAAAATAGCTTTAAAAAGGTTTTGCTAATTTTCTACTACATGAATTAACTGCAACTGAATATGTCTGTATCCTTTGTCGATGTCAGACTGAAGTTCATCCGTTACACCCTTAAAGGAGCTATGTCACCATTTTTAGCGTTACTTTAAAAAGCCAAAATACATCTTTACATCAGTGAAAACCCAAAAATAAGAACCCAGTTTTGTTTAAAATTATTCTACTAGTGCTCTAAAAGTAAAAATACGTGTCTTGGGCTGCAGATGGCCAGGATGGAAATGGATTGCATCTTGAAAAAATTGGGCCAATTTTTTCAAGTTTATCGCTTGTGTCTTAGAAAATTCGCTAAAACTCCGATTATGGTTTATTTTCTCTGCTAAAATTCACTTGATATCTTCCTGTTAGTGTTATTTAAGCATTTCGTGTACGACAAAGGTACTTAGTTTTAATTTGCGACGGTTTTGACCCGAAAACCTCAAAATCACCATGACATAGCTTCTTTAAACGCCCACGCGACCGGCACGAGCAGTGCTGATGATCATCGCTGACGATCATCAGTGAAAGTGATACACGGGAAGTGGACACGCCTGATTTCACGTTCGATTATACGTAAACATTTGATACAACCCATGCACGTTTTAAACGTGGCCGCCTCCTTACGAATAGTATTTTAATATCGAGCCCTTCATGCGTAAGACGGTACATACATACAGCAACTGAATAACATTGTACTTGCGTGATGCCGGCCACGCGTGTCACGACACGAGTAATTGTATTAAGGCCCGGGGTGGGTACGCGGGTAGGTTTTGGGTGGATATGTGCCGCCCGGGTCCCCGTTCTAGAAATAGGTCAATTTTAAATACCCCGTTCTCATTTCAAATAGCTGCTGATAATTTGAAGCCTTTGTGCGTTCGAAATATTGTACCCCGTCATAGGGAACGTCTTTAATAAATATAAAACGGATAACCCGTTCTAGATCAGGAGTCCCAAAATCACGACCCGGTTGGGCGGCACATACCCGTATAGGTATTTGGGGGGAGTACCCCCGCCCTGGCGCGGGTAGTAATTAGGCCTCACTCACTCCCGGCAGAGTCAATTGTGGAGTGTAGTTCTCACTTTTGAGTCTGTGGATAAAATCCTATGGTGTGACCATTTAAGTGAAACCTCTTCGGCAGTACTAGCTTTCCTTTGGTACTACAAACTTTTTAACTTAACTTTGTAGGTTTTTATTCGTAACGTTTTTAGCTTTCAGAACATCTTACTTGTAAATAATTTGTTTTTCTTTTAAGCGAGCGTTTTAACTTAGCATCATTGTAGATTTTAGATTATATTTTTAGTGTATTTTGAATGTAATTAGCGCCTTTGAATCACCGAGAAAAGGCGCTATAGAAATGTATTATAATCAATTATTATTATTATCTGTTTGTCAATATTTTACAAAATGGGATTTGGAATTTTTCTTGAATTTTGATTTTTTTTTGCACTTTTGGGAGTTAAAGGGTTAAGTGAACACCTTCAAGACAGGGCAAGATGGCTGTATTTATCACTAGTTACATCACTAATTATTATATCAAGAGGACAAAATGCGCGCGTATTTATGCCCTGACAACAAGTTATATCATTTTTGTTTGACAGAACTGACAAGTACTTAAATAACTTATTTCAACTGAGGAAACAAGCATAAGAGAACGAAATAAAGTTCTTCGGCTTCTAAGTGTTTAGTAACTAAGTTTAAATAGACGTTTCCTTCCGTCAACCTCAGTGACGTCTATCGATTTTTATACACAACATTCTGTAAAACAAAACAGCCAAAGTACACACAAGTATAACAATAACTTCAGGCCTGCTAGAACACTCGACCGACACGCGTTCCTTTCTTTCTGAGTAATCAAAGAAGTGATCGCTAACAGTAAGCAGCATTTGGTAAGAATAGTGCATTGATGAATGAAAGACACTGTGATTAACCAACGGCAAACAAGGACACGTGCGGAGCATTCACGCGCCAATCCATTCAAACAATGTTACTTTCGATACAATTTAAAAAAGATAAATTTATTAGTATTAACGGTGGAGCCTGATTTGGCCCGGATATTAAACTCGGGGCTTAGTGAATAATAACGCTATAGGCTGCGCGCAATTATCAGGTACATGTGATCATAGCTGGAAATTAATAAAACATAGATTTCAGTATGACTCGTTTCAACATTGATACATGTTGGGCGGCCACCGCTTACTTTAAGGTTTGAACTTGAAGGCAGATGTTTCGCGCAACCGAAAACATATGATCGCCAGTAAAGCGGGCCACGAGAAGGAACGATCGCTTAGTCTTCTATCAGGAGTCTATTCGTCCTGTTTTCGGGTTGTTTTATGAATATTGTGTATGATTTGCGCGTGAGAAATACGTTATTTACTGAAATAACAAAACGGTTTCCGCTTTATTCAGAAAAAAAAAAAGAACCGGATTAACGTTACGATCAGTAATGTTCGAAGGACAGAAACAAAGGATATTTAGATAACAACGGACAAGCCCAAATAATGTTCACTATATTTAATTAAAGCCGATTGCAATATAAGAACCGCACGGCTCTTTTCCAAGTGTGAGCAGGTGAAACGAAGTCTTAAGGGTAAATTTAGCTTAGCACGAAAATTGGATTACAAGACGACGCTAAGCAATAATTTTAAGTGGAGATGCTAAAGGCGCGTGTCAACCAAACCAATAAATTAGATTGGGTGTCAAACAAAGACTATTTTTTATCACATACCAAACCTTTGTTCGCAAACTGTCTTTATTCATATTCTACCAGGTGCTTTATTCTTCTTTCTCGTTTGAGATTTGTGTTCCTTTTGTGAGCGGCTTTCGACGGTTGTGAAGAAAGAGAAGAAAAGCGGTAAAAGAAAGATTTAAGTATGCTTTTGCCTATGGAAAATTGGAAACGTTTTAAAACAATGTTAAAATCATTAAAAAGCTCCCTCCGCAAGCGTACTTATTACAAGAGGGTACCGAGCGCGTCGTTTGGAGTAAAGAACTATTGTTCTGTAATAATTGCGAGCCACATGACATCAAGCTTTTCCTACAGAGAAACAAGCGTCGATGCGTCCCCTGCATTTTTTTTTTACTTGAGTACCTCCAATTCTAAGTCGGTTACAAACCGAAATCCTAAATAAAAATAGAAAATTTTTAAACATCTCGCCTTTTTTGGTCATTCGCCGCGAATGTAATACACGTGCCTTGGAGTGCGTGTAATGGTCACGTGTCTAGATGTATTGTTTAGTCTGGCACGCGAGCGGCTCGCGAGGCAGGTGCAAGACACAAACATATGTTTTGTGCAATATTGTATGTGTGGCACGCGCCTGCTTTTTTGTTGTTAGCAAACAAGTAATTCCTCGAGGGATGCCAAAACAAAGCCTTCTGTTTTTTGATTGCGCAGAATAATGCGCTTACAATGTGTGAAATGAGCGGCCTAAGGAAATTGCGCTCTTTCAATCGAAAACAATAGCCACGCAACCGTGAACGCACCCCTCCGTTTGAGCTACCGCTGGGCTGGTTCCGGATATAAAAGCAGGACGCTTGGCGCTTCCCATTCAGTAACTTATTGAACTCGAGCTGAGCACATCTCTGAAACCAAGCTAAACAGATTTGCTGAACTGAACAAGGCTGAAGACATGGAAGAAACATCCAGAAACGACTTCAAATATATGTTCAAGATTTTAGTAATCGGAGACGTTGGCGTTGGAAAAACGTCCTTGATTCGACGATTTACGAAGGGATACTTCGCCGAGAACATCACGTCAACGGTCGGCGTCGATTTGGACTCAAAGATCGTGAACATTCACGGCGACAGAGTGAAACTCCAGTGCTGGGACACAGCCGGACAGGAGAAATATCGCTCAATAACACAGAGTTACTACCGAAATGCGGACGCTATAATCATGGTATTTGATCTCACGAATCAAGGGTCATTCGCGAGCATTCCACAGTGGCTCATGGACGTACAGCGATCCACAAACAAGAACGCAGTCAAGGTTCTTGTCGGAAATAAAACGGACTTGAAAGGCGCCAAGAGAATGGTGAACTCTAGATCTGCGGCTAATCTCGCAGAATTCGAGGACTTGTTGTACATTGAAACGTCCGCGAAGTGGGACGACAACATTGAGACTTTGTTCACGGAACTAGCTGAGCAGCTGAGAGAGAACGCAAAGAGCAAGAGCTTCAATCGATTGAACAGCGCAAACTGCAGTATCGCAAAGAAAAGCTACAGCATCGTGTCTTACTTAAAGAGACTTGGGGAAAAACTTCCCATCCAAAGCCCAGCGAGCTTATGTAGAATTTAGATTTCCAAAAATCGAACTTTATTTATTTCAGTGTCGCTTGAGATCGCCCATTATTTTTTGTCTTAGTTTTCACGATGAATTATTTAAATTAAATAGCTTCAACTGCGGAAATCGATGAGATCATGTTGATACAATTTGCGACGATAATGTCAAAATAAGATTTTTGGCTTGAAATCAAGCTCTATCAATTTTCTTCAAAAATTAATTACCGTAATGCAAAGGTGCGCGCAAACCACTCAACTGTATAATATAATGTATATTTTATAAGAGGAAGATTATATTTGTAAAATAACCCAAAGAGATGTGAATATAAATATAGATGTTCAGAATGTATATAAAAATAAAAACTTTCAACTATCAGATACAGCTGTTGTTTTATCTGGTTATTGGGCTTTCACGTTTGTTGGTGGTATATTGAAGGAAGACATTTTTCTCGAATAAGGCACCCGTTCAATTCGTTTCGTGGTGATTTTTATTGTTCTCGCAGCTCAAACCTTGGGCGGGTGTTATGTGATTCTAAATTAATTTCGATTCCTTAGACAAAATCCTACAGTGATCATTCAAATGAAATCTCTTTAACAGCACTCTTCTTTGGTACTGTTCGATTTAATTTCAGTGTTTTGCAAAATGTTGTAGTTTTCTTCAATTTGGCCGCTCTTTGTGAAAGACAGTTAAAACTGCATCGTTTATGAGCGGCACGTGGCGTCAATAGCACACAAAAAGCTGACTTTGTTATCTTATGTTATGTTAATCGTACCAAAAAGAAGAACATACAAATCACGGCTTTTAGCGCAGCGAAGCAGCCGCGAAAGCGGAAACGGCCGTTCACGTTGTTTCAGTTAACAATCTACTGAAAGGTGGGGTTCAGTTGTATCTCTTCCTGTTCGGATGAAAAAGCTGAACGAAAAGCGTAGAAGGAAGTCTGGAACGCCAATTAAAATAGGAAATTGGCGTTCATTTCTTGAAAAGATGTTTTTTTTTTTCTTCACGGTTAACAGATTCTCAATAATAAACATCAAAGTCCTTTGTGCCCATGCAAATTTCAGTAAAAGTTTAAAATTTTATAACTTATTAGCATAATCAACCGGCTTGCCTGTCAGAAGCCGTTTGTGATGAAATGCTGAGTTTTGCTTTTGTCTTAAAGTTAAGTAGAAGTTTTGAAACATTCATTTATGGTTGTCTATAAGATTATCGAAAATACTAGAGTGCTGCGGGGGCAAATAAGTGTATTTTAGTTGAGTATTTTAGTTTAGCGGAGTTTTATCAATAAGTTTCAATTTGATAAACGCTTGCGAACTATGAAAATAACTTTTCCCTCGGATGCCTGAGGACAATGTTCGACTGAAATGAAACGCAATGTATGACTGCCTTAAAAATGCTTAAAATAACCAATGAAGTGAATCGCTGACAGACCTGTCTGGAGATGACTACTTAGTCGAACAGAACACTAAGTGACGCTATCGATTCTGACAGCTCGTCGACCATGCGTTTTTAAATCATGACAGATTTCAAGAAAAATTAAAATCCCCTGAGTAGATGAGTCACGTTTTGAATTTGGCAGCCATAAAAATAGATCAACCCTGTGGCAATCTTAAATAAATAATCAAGAAATGTATGTTTTATGATTGAATAAATAATATTCAAAATTGTAGGGTTTTTATTTGTTATTATTGAGATTAACTATGAGTCTAAAACTGTGTTTTATTCAATATAAGGCAGTTAGTTTTGGTCGAACGACGGTTCCAGGAACAGTCGAGAACTCCGAAAAACTAGGAGTTTTCTTAAATAATTTAGCAAGTTGATATCTGATAGCCAAGCCACAGATAAGTAGACAGTTCGTGATTGAGTTTCAACTAATCTTAACCTTGACGGCTAAAAGAGATATTCGCGGCGGTTGATTGACTCGGCCAACTTCGTGAATATCGATAAACGTAACTCAGCAAGGGTCGTTTCCAATAGCTGACAAAGCTTTTATGAAAGTTTGGACGGAATAAAAGCTTTACAATAGAACCAGGGATATGAGGATGGGAATATGATTAATTTTCAGGTCGGACTTCACTATATTTTGGACCGGCTCTCGCGGCGAAAATTATGAGAGGGATGAGAGTGCGACACCCAGGGTAGTCCTTTAGTTTCAGAGGGGCTAAAATTCATATGAACTCAATCTCCATACTTCGGACACATTAGTTCAGTGTTTTAATACTGAGCGAGTGCCGGATATTATTTCACGTGCGCGCGTTACTGTCACGTCATAGGCGTTACACTGTTTAGGCTTTCTGTTAATATTACTAGCGGTTATTTGCCTTCTTTTCTCCTTGAGTTTATAGGGTCCACGTATGGACCGTCAAAAATTGCAAAGCCGACTGTATTTCAAGTCGTCTTGCGGGGTATTGGGAAAAGTTTTCAATCAGCAATAACCGCGCCTCGGATGAACCTCACTGGCTACGGTAATGCCACTGCGCAAAGCTGGCAAAATTATTGTTGCATAAGTAATTTCAAGCCATCAACTCTGCCATCATTGTGGGATCTAATCGCATTCTTCAATTTTCATATTTTGGGGCTTTTCTGAATGAAAATAGACTAACATATTCACTTTAAATTGTTAAACAGTCTAATCGTAATAGTTTGGGGGTTTTCTTATTTAGTCGGTTGAAAGTATGACATCCAAAATGTTTTATCGACGCTAGTTGAGATATCACGCATGCGCATACTGTCATAACTTTTAGATCTCAGATAAGGTTCGCGCAAAGCTCAAATAATGAGCGCTAGGTATTGGGTGAAAGTTGTATTGAAACATCATGAATGTTTAATTCAGAACCGGACGTTTCGAAATCTAAATTGAAGATCAGGAAGCCCGATAAATTGTAATCTGACGATGTATGCATTTGTACATTTCAGGGGTTTGTTTCACAGTATCTGAGGTAAATCACAGATATTTCCCTATCGTTCAAATAATTTTAATGGTACGAGTTTAAATGAAGTTGAAGTTGAACTTGAACTTGGTTATTCTTTCTATAAAAAGTCATAACAACAGTACTGTGACTGGATTGCGTGATTTTCATTTTCCAAGCCGTATTATCATATTGTCAACTGTTATGCAAATTATCGCAAAAATCCCGTGTACGGCTGCGTAACAATTCTAAAATACATTATTCTTAATATTTTGTTGTCGTTGTTGTTTTGTTTTCAGGAAAAGCGATCCAAGTGTTATTGCCTTTTTGTTAAAGAAACTGAAATGTAAAAGTGAAAATAATCGGGTAAAATCACGGCGCTTGTATGTTATTTAAATTTTACATCCCACAATGATTACAAGGTTTTACTCTATCTTAACAGTGAAACTATTTCCCCTAAGTTATCTGTGTTGGTTATTGACTTTTAAATTTCTCAAGAACGGGCGGTTTCGCTGGAAGGCGAGACTGCCCCCCAAAATAAGATTACAGGTAAAAACAAAATCGAATTAAATCGAGAGAGCCGGTACACATGCAACCACATACAAAATACTGGCCGCGTACACTGAAGAAAAAAATAGCTGCGTAAGATTCAGAAGTCCATATAAAGGTGATATTGAACAAATGGTCGAATGTGCTACCCTGTTTCTTAGAGTTATTATAAATTCTTTGATCATGACCCGAGTGGATGGGTCTTCTTGCAGTACGTTATTTATTAATAAAACAGTCGGATAAATTAACGGCATTTGTTTATATTTAAGGTTTTGGAAATCCGTCTGATCCCAAAATGATTGCTAGGTCTTGTCCTTGGCCAAAACTATGTTGCGTTCGCTTGCTAGTTTATGTCTTTTAAATTTCTCAAGAACGGTTGTTTTGCCTAACGAATGAAATAGAAACTGGCGGAGTTAAGATACGCGACACTGGTGACTGTAAATCTGCCACTGTTTGTCTGGCGGCCGGGATGCGGGATGACCGCGAGGCGAGATTTTTCGGGATATGAGGAATTTTAAGGGTGGGATACCGGAATTAAATATATCTTGGCAAGAGCAGGATTAGACTACGAGCAGTCTCTTGTTTTTCTTTTATTAAATCGAGCGTGCGTGTGATCTACGAGGTGAACCTCTCTTGACTGACTAAGCTACAGACTGCTCACAGTCTAGAACGCAGGGATGTGCTCATTTCTGCAGGCGGGATGCGGGGCACGTGTGAAAAAAAAAATTAATAAGGCATGAAAATAAAAAAGGAAAATGCGTCGTCAGTGACCTTGGCACATACGGAGGAAGCACGATATGCGCGTTGTAATTGGCATTGAAATATATTATATTATTATATTATTGTTAATTGAAATATATTATATTATTCTCTCTGGATAGGAAGGAAGCGCGTAGGTTTTAAAAGCAAGATGGCGGCTGGTTCTCCGTGTGGAACGAGCAAGAGTCACTCGTTTACAAGCCATTCGACCTCTTTCCTACTCCTCGCACGTACATATTCCGTGTGTGCTTCCTATGAGCCTCCCATGAGCCTTTATACAGCCGCCCTTCTCCCCTGTACACAGGCTAGCTTCCCATCCAAACTTGTCGTCCTAGTGAACCAAAACAACCCCTTAGCCGCAGAGAAAAACAAGCGATTTGGAGCAAGTCTATTTCTATTTGCGCCACAGTCAACATCGCTGAAACCTCAGAGACCTAAGAAACCTTTCAAACTTTATAATGACAGTTTAAGTCAACTGAAAAATTCAACCAGTATATTGGAGTGGGAAATTTGTGTCCCGTTTCCGTTTTCGATCGATATTAATGACTGGCGTTCAACTTTTCTGGTTTATCAAAACAGTGCCAACGCTAATAAACCTGGGCTACAATAGAAACATTTACTGGGAATTTTTTTTGGCATGGTGCTTAATACGCATGCTCACGGTCGGTTAGCAATATATAACACGAGAATTTAGTTTTATCGACTGAGTCGATAAGGTAAATTGACCACCGTAAAAAGATTCAAATAGCTGACGTTTCGAGCGCTAGCCCTTCGTCGGAGCGAATCAAGGAATTGTGGGTAGTGTGTGGTTTTATATAGTAAGCGGTGGAGCTACGCTATTGGTGGAAATTTGGTGACGTGAAAAACAAATGTAGATTAGTTGAATGAAAAGCGTTCGTTGATTCCGTGGGGTTTGAGAGTGCCGATTTGAAAGATGATTTTTTGTTCTAGGTTTTTACGGCTTTCTGTGTTACCCTGGTGTAGGGAAAGGCCGCAGATTGTCATGTGTTGTTTAGAATGGTTAGTAAGATTAAAATGGCGCGCGACTGGTTTGGATGCGTCTTTGTCATTTTTTTCAACGTCTCGGAGATGTTCACGAAAACGGTCGCCCAGTCTTCTCCCTGTTTCGCCAATAGCAATATATAATTTTGCAAAGGATTTTTCCCTGGTCGTGGTGTCGGGAACTTAAGTCACGGAGTCCAGGAGCCATTGCACTAAACCCGGCTCGGTGGCTGCCTGTTCGCCTTAACACACACAAAAAAATCAATTTGACATTTTGCAAAAGCGGATAAATAAGTGAAACACAAGATGTCAGTCGATAACGTATGACGGATCTAAGTAAAATTTTCAGTTGGAACTCGGCTTTAAAATGAAAACATGCAATTTCCAGGTATCACATGATCATAGATTGCCTCACTTTAACTTGATTACTAGAGTTTAAAAAAAAGGCTATAGATGGTTTTCACTCACGTGACCTTCCGTCCTGTGGGACTCAAATGACAAAAGCCATGGCGGTCATGTTGGTGCACATAACAAAAGAAGTTCATTAAAATTCTTTTGTAGGGGTGCACCAACATGACCCCCGTGACGTAATGTGAAAACCACCTATAGCCAAGTTATATCGGGCTTCATCATTACACAATACATTCATCACGTGGTATTGACTGATTTTGTTTTGGTTCAGTTTATTCTCACAGTGCTGAATGGCACGTGATACACGAAGCTTGTAACTGCAACATCTACGAACAAGACGTACAAACACCATTTCACTCCCAGAATCAATTATGGAGACATGAACTTTTGATTCTGTTGTCAAAATCCTGTGGTGTGATCATCCAAATGAAACCTTTTTGGCAGTACGTTTGCATGGTGCCATTTGTTTTTCAATATTTTACAAATTGAAATTTGGGAATTGTCATTAATTTTGATTTTTGGCACTCTTGGGAGTTAAGGTTTAAAGGCAATAGCCGAGAGCGGGTAAGGAGTAAACAAACACCTTATTCTAATTCTGTCCTGACTCTATCACTTACCGTAACTTCCCTTCGTACATCCCGACCAGTGCCGGTGAACCACCACCATTTTGAATCATCATCAATATTCCATTGGGCTGTTTTGTCTGAAACCACAACTTTATTTCGTTGCTTTCTCCGTACTTCTTTGCATCGGTCATGTGGTAAACCTGGAATCCGTTACCTTTGAAGCTCAGCTCTCCATGTATACCGTTTACAGAGATAGCAATTGTTAGGACGAGACATATGTTATAAATACTGTTTCGCTTCGAAATAGGATTTAAGCGATCTACAATAAAGTCCATTTCTTATTACAGCCTATAGTCTTGATGTCAAGTTTCAGAATGTGTAGGTTTGTGCGAAGCCTTGACAAATTTTCTGAATAACCGCGTAGTCGGCCCTTCCTTCCAGACTGCATGAATAGCTTCAATACATAGCAGCATTTAAGTGCATATTTTTTCCCTAATTCCGGTCAACCACTTTTCAATTACAGTAAATCATTTAAAAGAGGACAATTCAGCAAATAATCACCTCTAAAAATTACTGAAATGTGTTAACGAACCCTGATATTAGCATTTATCGTTGTATAAGCAAACATTTAAGTTAGTTTTTTCCATTCTTTATTTTAGAGTTTCGTTTTTCACCCGACGAAACAAACAAATTATCCCGTACATTAGTTTTTCTCTGAAGGTACATGTCACGCCTTGCAACCGAAATTTTAGAAGTGTAGCCGCCAAAAGCAATATTCCTGCGTTAAAAGCGAGCTAGGCACAGTCATATTTCGTAAATCAAACTTATAATTCCCATTCAAATATTTTATTATTCGCCGATGCTAACAATTTAGAGCTGTTAGGTGTTAACCATTTTGAAAGCATCTTCCTTATTAGACATATACACCTGCTGCATTCTTTGTTTTTTCACTTAGTTCATTTAGTTCTACTATTAGCCGGGCGCTTTTTTCTCCTAGGTTTAGCTTGGTCACTTGCTAAAAAAGTTTAAATTGGTACTATACGACCATGAAGTATACTGTTTTAGTGAAACTGACAAGAAGCCTTTCCGTGGATGAATCGAATAAGTTCATATACGTCTCGAATTCGGTGGTTATGCTAATATTTCGATGTCTAGTGATGAAATACAGGCGTAATTTAAGTGACAAACAGTCGAAACGAAACCTCAAGGTGAATTCCCTCTGTCCCTTATTTTGCACGTTTATGCGCACTAAGTTAACGTTAACTGCCTTTACATTGGTAAATAATACAAGAACGGTGTATGAACGGTTTACGTAAACGAGAACAGTTATATTACGTCCGTACGCATCTAAAATAACGCGGCAGTGAAAATCTACCGTATGTTCCCTGGATAAATCCGAGATTTTTTGCATCATTTTTTTTTTCAGATAACATTTTAAGGAATTTTAAAATAAACTATATCAATAATGACTTCAAAGTTGTTTTTCAGCTCATCGCTTTTTCAGATAGCCACAGATGTTCCTTCACAGGTTACTAAAGTTGGCCAAATATTTTTGTCGGTTTTAAAATCCTTAAATGGGCCCCATGCACCAGCAGTTAAGAAATTGATAAATAGATCTTAACCACGTACCTCGAATTAGTTTTCTTTTGAGAGAAAAATAAATTTAAGCTGGTATCTTTAATTTTATTAGCGTAAGCTTATCAAGTGTGTCCATTCATCGTGTCACTTGATGAAAGCCCATTATACTGCAAGTGCTTTTTCATCAGTAAGAGTTTTCCTGACCTAAGAATGAATTTGGCGTTTAAAACAATTTTACTACGATTCCCTACATTAGTAGATTATCTCAATTCATCTGAACCTTCGTCTTGATCACGTGGTTCGATCGAGAGGAATGCATATTATAAAATCGCAAGCCAAACGTGCGACAAATCAATGACACATGCTCCATCCCTCCTAAGAGATAATTCTCCCGGAACTGAAAACGAATTAGACAAGTGTTACACTTACGTAAAACCTGAGGGCATTTCTGAAAAGTCAGAAATCCATACAAAAGTCTCTAACTGTTGGGCGCCCGTTTTGTCTCGTTTAAATTTGTTTTGTTATTTTATTTTTTAATGTTTTCTAACAAACGTCAGGCAAGTAAACGCAAGGCATAATGAAAAATGAAGTGGCGTCGAAAAACACTGTTATAAGTTTTCCGAGTTGAAACTTCTCCAGCTAAAAATGACCATCTCCTCGCCCTGAACTCTTCTGGGCGCGGACTATTGTGAATGTAAATTGTTGATATTGCAATTTAAAGTAGTAGAGATGCCGGTCCCATTGCACAAGACGGTTTCCATATGAGGGTATTTATTTCAATTAAAGTGAAATCTTACTTATTCGTACATTTATAAAACGATTTAACAAATCTTTTATCGAGTTTTACACTTAACGTTAGCTCTTTAACAATATATCAGTGACTTTTTAGTTTATAAGTATGTGTCGATAAACTCGTTTCTCTCTTTATATAGACTGCTTTATTAAAATTTATTCTATTATTCTTACCAGTTTACTAGATTTATTTATATCCTTTTTTGAAAATTTTTTTCGATAATGGCAAAAAAGCATGATCTAGTAAGAAGAGCTATTGTAAAAATTCAGTACAAGTTAAGAATTTCTTCAGCTTGGCAGCAATGATATAAAAGCTATAGTTCAGTTTCATATTTCTGCAAATGCGTTTGCTTTTGCCGCGGCGTAGCCCTAGCATTCTTGTTACTGCGGTCTCTGAATTGCACGGCAGGTTGATTTTCGTTAGCATTTGGATTTTGCTGTTGCTGGTGTTGCTGCTGGTGTTGTTGCTGCTGCTGCTGCTGCTGCTGCTGCTGCTGGTATAAAGAATTAGCGATGCCATTATAGCGCCTTTTAGAGCTATCAGAAAAACGATTGCTTGTGTTTTGGTCAAGTCCATTGACTTCGGTCGAGGAGAGCAACGCTTCCTTTTCACTGTTTTGGCGAGAAAATAAGCGTGGACGCGGCGAGCTTTGCTTGCGCTTGTCTTCCTTAATTGACTTCGTTTCCCGCCTTTTACCATCGCAAATATCGGGGAGATTTCTTACTCGTTCCATGTGTGGATAGCTTAAATTATTGTCACATGAGCTTTGTTCATTTAAACTACTGTTGCCATTCAAATTCGTTCCACTTAATGGCTGCCTCAGTGTTCCATCTTCCAGGCTGTCCACGTCTAAAGAAAGATAATTGTCATGGGGATCGGACCCGGAATGCCAGTTGTCGTTGGCAATCCCTCTTTTTCTCAATGGTTTGCAAGACTTTAAAGTGTGTTCTTCAGACGACTCGTCCTGAATTTCTTCGGAATCTGTCTCTTTATTGCAAGAATAGATTGTTGAAGAATGTTCACCAGAAAAGAGATCAATCTCTGAGCTTATCTCCGAAATCGTAGCTGTAGAACCGCTACCAGAATCTACAAATTGTTCATGTTCTGTTAACAGAGACTGGTCACCGTCTATGGCTGATTTCAATTGTGTTGAGTCCCTGTAGCGTTTAATAGGGCTAGTGGTGTTTTCGTTTTTGTCACTGTAAGTAGTTGTGACGTCAGCGGCAGTAAGTACGTCATATATGACCTCCTTGAGCTTCATAATTTGCTGCTCTGTGCTGAGTTGTTTAGGGTTAGGAAAAGGAAGCACGTCTATAAGCCCCAGATCAACATCGTCGAAGTCTTCCTTCTTTTCGTGCTCTTCTTTTTCTATGTCCGCGTTTTCTGAGTTCCATGTTGAGCTGCCATTGCTGATATCAAGTCTGTCCGTTTCGGCATCACTATAGAGCTCTGGAGACGGTGAAATACGACAATCTTGCGATCCGATATCGTAATTTCTCGCCGGATAAGGGCTCGCTTCAAACTGCAGTATCTCGGCCTCGGCTGCACTAGGCGGGCCAAGTTCGATGGTATCCAAGTTGCGTACATCTTGATACAAGGGCGCTTTCAAACACTTGCAAGGAAAAAACAAGTTCTGCTTCATGATAAGCACAATGATTGCAATCACGAACACGGCTAGAATAACGCTTAATATAATAAGGACAAGCTGTTGATTGGCGTTTTCGCGGATGGTTATATACTTTCTAGGCGACTCTATAACAACAATATTTGTTTGGTCAGTTGGGCTCTCTGTGTCACGGGTGCTCGTTACTGACGTCATGTCGGGCTTTGTGGGAGACGCGTGTTCTCTGCTCGACAACGTGCTTGATGGAGTAGAGCTAACTGCACTGTCAGTGTTCGTAATATGGCCTTTTCCATTTGTCGTTATAGAAGATGAAGTGCTTGGAGACTTTGTTTCATGTTTGGTCGACTTTGAAGCTGTTGGTTCAGGTGTGGTTACAGTTTCAATCGTCGTTGTTGCTCTTACAGTCGTTGAGCCGTAACATTCAAGACTACCTAGCACGAAGTAGGACCTCGCACTAGTTCCATCTACGCTAAATATCAGTTTTTTCACAGGTAAACACCCTGGATCCGTTAAATATCCATCATCCATATGCCACTTATTGTCAGCGGTGTCACAATTGCACACCTTGTTACTTTCTACGCAAGTTCGGTTCACTCCGCATGCGCACTTCATGCTCCCTGGAGATGCACCTGACCAGTAATCCTGGACTTGTCCACCTCGTGATACCCAGCGTGCCCCTCGACCTGACTCAAGATTAAATGGTTTAGGTGAATCAAAAAGTACCGAATTGTAGCATTTGTATTGAAGATATTGTCTACAATGTGTACTGCTTGCTATAAGGTCTTTGACGTTTTGATCTTTGGAATTGTCGTAGAAGATCTCATGATAATATTTTCTATCAATCTTGTTTTGGGCTGCAATAACTTTATTTCTATCTTGAGTATGAAAAATCACGGTTGAAGGACCTTTAACGTTAGTCATATTGCAGTAGACAGCAAAAGGCTGTGAATGTTGGGGATTTATTTTGTAATATTTGTTACTTCTTTTACCAGCAGCAAACCAATCAGCGCACGACTGCATAAAAAACGCTGGTGTCTCGCATTTCGGACCTTTGAAATCAGTTCGCGAGCAATCGCAAATGGTTCTGTTCCATCGTTGGGAGCACCTGCCTTCGTTTTTACAAGGACTAGGTACACAGAAGTCTAGGAGCGAACATGTACAATTAGCCAGACAAACCTGAGATCCGTATGTTACAGTTTCATAGTTAATATTTTGTCCCTGTATGGTTAGATCACGCATGCACCCTACAAAGCCTTGTCTCTTCCGGTAGCTTGCTCCCACAAAAACCACGTCACTGTTTACGAACCTTCCTTGAGAGCTTTGGCTTTGAGTCATCGAATCATTATCCACTTCAAGTGTGACTCTTTGTATGCTGATATTAACAGCAACAGAGTGCCACATCCCATCGTCTAGGTCCGATCCAAGGTTAAGTAGAGCCTGAGTGGATTTACCGCTAAATTCGACTTCTAGTTTGACCTTGCTAGAAACCAGCGAAATGAATATGTTAGCGCTGTTTACTACTGTTATTCGCTGATATAACAACATTCCTTCTCTATCGTGCGTTCGGAATTTAAAGCTGTACGAAGCAGTGTTCATTTTTGGAACGTTAACCTTGATGAAGGACTCGGGTTTGTTGAACGTTATAGGGTCATATCCTCCTGGTGCAATGTTACAGCCAGAAGTCAGTTTACCAGATACAGTCGCTTTCGCTATTCTTGTCAGATTGAGGAGTCTCAGACCGTTAACCTTTACGTAGTCATTCATGAAGCAGCCTTCATAATAAGGAAGCTTTCTTAAACGCCAAAATCTTGTACGCATTTTGCTAACGTCAACACCGCCCAAGAAGAAAGTCTGATGCGCTGAACGTTTGGAATAAAACCCAGGAATTTCGATGGACTCTCTATCGACATCAACGTAGAGAAGCAGGTTCGTCCCGTTAATTTCCGATTGCTTTATTTGAAGTTGGTGCAATTTATTGTCTGCCAAGTCTTTTCCAACATAACCGATGGACACGTTTCGCATACTCCCGGTATAGATGGAATACCTGTTGGAGGGAAAAAACATTATCGATCGAAATAATAGACCCTTTTTGGAGTATAATCAGCCATTTTGAAAATTGGGCAAACAGGTCACGAAATACAGTAGGGGGAACAGGGGGGGGGGGGGGGGGGACCCGGGAGAATAGGGGGCGGAAGAAGTACGGGAGGCGGGAGAGGAAAGGGCGGGAAGCAGGAGAGAAATACTAAACGCGGGGCGGGAGTCGAGAGAAGAAGTTACGGGAAGCGGGCGAGCAGGGTACGAGAAGCGTGAGGTTCTGAACCCCCCCGTAAAACAAATTAAAGATAGTGGAATCGAATCGAATTAGCAAAGTTTTCAAACATAACCTTTCGCTTTTGACTCTATATTTCATGTCGAGAGAATACTGCATACTTTTAAAGTTTTAAAAACCCTAAAAGAAGTCTGAGAAGTCCTTACTGTTGAAAAACGAGTGAACTGAAATCTCAGCAGTTGGTTTGTACCAGTAGGATGTCTTCACCCCAAAAAGTAAATTGTATAATAAGCGTCTTCGTATGCAACTCTACGACTCGATTTAATTTTACAATTCTAGGGCAAAGTTTTGTCACATATAGATAAACCAACCATTATGTACTAAAACAGAATCAGAGAAGTTTTCAATTGAGTGTCGTAAAACCAAAACCAAAGTAATTGCTCTGACCAATCACAGCAGTCGTAAACAATCCAATGAACCAATCAGAGCTCGAAGCAATTACATGTCCGCGGCGCCAAGCGCGGGAAAACGCGTGCGAGCAAGTCACAATTGGTTTTGGTTTTACTTCTGATTGGTCTAGAAAGTGGCGCGAGATTTTTTAGCCAATCACAAAGCGTAGCAATGAAAAACCAAAGCAATTGTGTAATTACTTTTCACACTCAATTGAAAACTGCTCTATCTGTGCCGTCAGTCAGTATAGAGGACTTCGCGCTTGCTGGGGGATCATGGGTAATCAAGGCAAACATCATCCAGTATCAAATAAAATATCGGTAAAATTTAAATTGTCTAATATTTGTTAATTAAAAACTTAAGGCTGGTTTTCACTAACGACGGAGTCGGAGTCGTAATCAGAAGCACAGAGCGTTACGATCTAGTGAAAATCAAACCGACGGAATCGGAAGAAGATTACGGAGTCATAAGCGGAATCGTAAGGAAATGGAACCGTTCTGATTCTTCCGACTCCGATTCCGTCGAGCTTATCACTCCGCTTGCGACTCCGACTACGACTCCGACGTCGACTCCGTCGCCAGTGAAAACCAGTCAGTACAAGGAAGAAGACTTTAATTACTCCTCAAATGTGAGGAATGTAGCTCTGTTAGAAAGCGTGTATTTTTTTCATATATTTGTCAATAATATAACGACAAATTTACAGACAAATGTATGGAAAACAAAAAAATAATTGTGCCGTTTCTAACACAGCTACATCCCTCAAATTTGATGAGTAATGTCTTCTTTCTAGTATCGTAAGTTTTTCATCTACAAATATTAGAACATTTAAATTTTACTGAAATTGGATTCCCATACAAATACTGTATTTGGTGACATGTTTGCCTTGATTACCCATGATTCCCCATGTTGTCACTTTAGCCAAGTTGTTTGTATCAAGTTTCTAACTATGAATAATGCATTTATGTGTATCAATCGAGTCAAACGTTATTAACTGAACTCTAAAGCTATACACCCTCCGTATGAGAAAAACACGTTGGCTCCATGGAACATGACTACGGGATAAATGTGTGAGCTGAATGGATCAGCCTGGAATTTTAAACTTTAAGAAATACAGCCAATGTCATATAAGGCTTTAATAGGTTTTCACTAGCGACGCAAGCACCAGTGTAAGCATAAGCGCAAGCACAAAACGCCATCCATACTACCTTAAACAACATCAAGCGAAACCACAAACATCAAAACAGGCTGATAAGCTTTGCGCTTACGTTTTTCAGTGACTGTGTTGATATGGAGGCTGCTACTTAAGCTTGTGCTTGCCTCCGGCGCAAGTGAAAACCATACGAAAACATGCAAAATTGATCTTAGGCCAATTGTTTCTGATTGTAGAAGAACTACGTAAGGAAAGAAGCATCATACATCAATACTACCACGACTATTCGTAAAGTTATCTGAATAGAATGTTTAAATTACTAAAGCAAATCGGCTTATCTTTACAGTAATAATTGCAGTGCGGCGGCCCAGCAAAGGATCGAAAAGGAGGTAAAAACAAATAGCTCTACAGTGGCTAAAGAATGCAATGTAGTTTTGATATTCTAATCTGTCTTTCTTCTTGAACATTTTATTTATGAAATTAAACACGCAGCGTAGACATTACGAAAGAAAAAATTTAAGATAATCTACCAATTATTATACACGTTCATATATTCAGAGTTGAAAGTCTGCGAAAGTTTATCATCAATCGAAAGCGTTTCGAAGAGCGATTTTAAAACACCTTTTTTTCTTGAAATCCAGGATTTTTATAAAAACGCTTAGCTTTGATCGTAACATTACTCTATGACTTACATTTGGTGAACAGGACAGTCTACATAAATATTTCATCATGGATTAACCGAATTGCGCCTGCGCAAACCGATCGAGGCGCAGGTGCAAAAAGACGAATTGTTCGAGAGCATACAATTCATCTTTCTCTTTAATTAGCTTTCTACTGAAACTGTTTCTGTAACAATACCTCAACGTCAACTGCCGCGTTTTGTAACTACGGCCCAACTATGTTGAAAAGCAAAAGTAACGGAACACTGAGGACGGAAAAATCTGGATATAGTTGGATAATTCACAGGGGGGCGTCCCTGGCGCAAAAGCCACAAAAAACAAATTACGAGACTTACTATTGAGAAGTTTTTTCTATTTTACAGCTTGCACGCTGACGTAAATAAAGTAAACGGAAATCTTAAACATCAAATAAAATTCGTTTCTACGTCAAGTAATGAAAGTAATGAAAATAAATTTCTTTCCGGCAAAACCGTGAAACATTGATCGGCCGAGTACTTGGTCTAATAGAATTTTCATAACCGAACTCTTTAGATTGTATTTTGTAACAACGTGAAAGAGCAGAGTTTCTTACAAACAAGAAAGGATCATGCAGGGTTCACTAACAATTTTTATAATGTAGTTCGATCCCATTAAAAGAAAGAATGATCGATCATGGATGCGTTCCCAATTTTTGACTGATATATGGTCTGCTGGTTTTCGATAAGGCGGAGTAATAACATTTTAAACTAAATATTTTATCCTTTTTTTATCTAAATAATTTCAATTTTTTGCTACTATTTTCCCAGCACGAGCCTGCACAAATTCGACCAAACATTACCAATAATTATAACGTGCATGAAATGGAGCCTCTTGCCCGTAAAAAAGAAAAGAATAGTTTTCTTTGACAGATAGCCTCGACGTTTGCTTCTCTATTTAACACAAGCGCGCTCGAATGGGATTGTGTCAGACTCCCCATTGGATCTTTCTAAAGATTGTTATTAGCAATCGTTGCCCCTGCTTTTCTTAAAAGTAATCAAAATCCCACTTCACGGAGAGCACAACCTTAGATATGAACTTAGATAAAGAAGCAAAAACTAACCTAAGAGGCTCACCTGATTTTTCCACGCAGGAGCTCAAGTGTTATAAAGTCGCCTCCGCTGCTTACCGCGTGGAAAAGTATTCCAGAAGGTTTGATCGTCTTGAACGCGACCATGATATCGTCTGGAAGCGTTTTCGGTGTTCCAGTGTACGAGTAAGTTACGTACGTTGCTCCGTCGAAGTTCGTCTCTGATTCTCCGTATCCGTGCGAAATAAACAGTACAAGAAATAACCAACGGAATGATGATACGACTGTAAACATTTTGCGTGGGTGCCTTCCGAATGTCCAACCAAATTCCTTTCTGCTCTGTACATCCACATTAACAGCTGCTCAGTAGTCGTGTCTAAATTTTGAACCTCCCTACCTCCCGATCTCGCATCCTTATTTATACCATCCACCAGCTTTTCAACATCCGCAGATAATGAGCCACCTTTGATTGTTACGGCTGAGCCAGCATGTTCCCTGGCTGAAGAAGAAAAAAAGAAATTATACAGCGCAGTTGTAACAAAGAATATTGTACGTTTAATCTCGCCCAGTTACAAAGAGATGAACACTATTCCATTTGTCCATTTCAAAATTAATTATCCCAGTTAGCCGGTTTATTGATCTATGCAAAAAGCTCAGGCAACGCTGAGAGGTATTGACAATTACCATATTCACCGAGCTTCGCCGATATACGGCAAGTTTACCGCTGTAGAAGAATGTACCACAACCGGGACTAAAACAGATTCCAACGTGCGATAAGCCTGGATTCGGTTATTTTATTCAACTTTCTTCAAAGCTGACGTTTTGTGTATGAATAATTACTAAATCAATCGACCAGAAGTACAGGGATGGCGGGCATTCTCGATGCTAATTGGACTAGAATACCCAGTAATTGTCACATTCGAAAACAAGTGTGTGTTTTTTGATACACGTATATCCGTCCAAATCTTCAACGAGGCGACCTAATATCTGGGCCATGACAGCCAAGGGAAATATTGAAACAATTCATCAAACAAGAAGCAAAGAACGAGTTGGAAAACTGCTTTCGTTGATTCTACTAATTGTCCACTCTACAGTGTTTCTTATTAATTTTTCAGGGTGTATGGAGGCGAATCGATTCATTGCGAATGGAGACGAATCGATTCAGAGCATATGTGTTCAGCGTTGAGAATATGCGCTTGAAACATTGGGAAACAAAGGAAATCTATCCTTGACCCTGCCTTAAAAATAAGAGAAAAGAAACTTGCTTTGACCATTGTTCCTATGTGTTGGCAATTTGCGAATGCCTGGAGGAGATTCTCGGTTCTTACTTTGCGATTAATTAAAATGATTCCCGTTTCTGACCCAGCACTTGGTATCATATTAAAAGTGTGTACGTGAGTATAGCAAAACCCTCCACTTTTAGCGATAAATTGTTTAAATTTGACAAAATTTTGTTATGACTGAGAACACGACCATCACGAAAAAACTGAACTGAATGTTTTCGACATCTTGGTTATCTCGTGGTTCTTCTTCGAATCTCGACGTTTATATTAGTTTTGGTGCAACGTTTGTCTAGTTATAAAGTAGCCCACTGGGTTTCAACCAGATAATTTAAAACAAATTCCCATTTCCAAACGACAGGTGACAGCTCGCCGTCCAATATTTTGACATTCTTGTTTCATCTTCTCTTAGTAATTAAGAAACTACATTTATTTACCTAAGCGATTCATGACCTGCCAATTAAATCGTGTTTAGGGTATTTTGGAACAATGGGTTAATAACCCATTTCTGTCAGCGTAATAACATTATTCAATAACGACTCGGGCTTAATTGTCTTGCCATTCGTTATACGATTTATGCGTGTCTCAATGGAAAATTTACTTTTTGAGGGAATTGTCATGAAATCGTATTCCGCGCTCGGGATAGCGGTCAACTGCTAATAAGTTGCACCTTAAGTAATAGAGCGCAGATGAATTTGGGTCAATGTTGGTTTGGCCGCAAACTGTCCCGCCATTAAAAATTTATCTTCCACCACGTGTGTACATCAAACTTGCGAAATACGCTGGTATGTGGTCTGCGACGCAAGCCTGATCAAGAAAGAACGAGGCACAATAACGATAAAAGAAGTTTACGCACACATTATTGTTTTTCGAGTGTTTTTTGCCACGTGCCGCCTTTATTATACTCGCAATTACTAAGCTGTTCGAGTGTCTTCTGTCTAAACAGTCCATTGTCGAATTCAACAATAAAGAAAGCTTAGTGAATTTCTGGTTTTTCGGATCACCGAATCATATATATATCACCTCTGAGTCCTTTAAAAGAGAATTGCTTTATTCTCAGACGCTTCTGGGAAAAGTCGTTTTCATAAAGCAAAAAAAAAGAATGACTTTTTTGGAAAACTATGCTGGGTCAGAAAAGGCATTTTTAGTTGCGGTATAACTTTTGAAAGATAAGCAAGACGACGATTTCCATTTTTCTCTTTTTTCCCCGTTTAATCCAACATATTAAATCGTCTTACCGGCTAGTTCTGATTTACGATATATCTTTTTTCTTTCATGTCTCTTTTTTGTGAAGGTTCAACGAAAAAAATCATCAGCTTCTGACTACAATACTCATTTATTAAAAAGAATAACGGAAGAAGAAGAAGAAGAAGAAGAAGAAGAAGAAGAAGAAGAAGAAGAAGAAGAAGAAGAAGAAGAAGAGGAAGAAGAAGAAGAAGAAGAAGAAGAAGAAGAAGAAGAAGAAGAAGAAGAAGAAGAAGAAGAAGAAGAAGAAGAAGGAGAAGAAGAAGAAATCTCATAAAATTCTAATAACTTTCCAGTTTTTAATTCTTGTTTGAATACACGTATAGCTCAACCTGTAATACGTATATACTAAAATAATCAAGTTTTTCATAATTTTATTGAAACAGGTTTTCATCTGACGTAAATCCACATACTAGATATTCATTTGACCAAACTAACCTTCCCTGTTATGTAAAACTGATACCGAGCCTTGCAGTTTAACTCTACAGTCATCTTCCTTATCTTATAGATATATTTAGACGTCCTCCGCCGAGATGAAAGGAGCGAAAGGGAATAAAGACAAGGATATAATAATCATTCAGTGTTTATATATGGTACAAGGACCACCCACGCGGAAACATATAAATTTGAAAGACTTTGTTAGATGTTTGGATATAACTTGAAACTTATTTTTCTTTTGTAGATTGTTTATCAGCTAAGTTTAATTGTCCGTAATAATAGTAATATTTCACGATTTGACTTACACCCATGCGCCATGAAGTAGTAAAAGTCTTTCTTCGCTCCCTTTTGTCGAAAAAGAAGCAGTGATTTGCCTATCTTTTTTTTAACAAGATGCATGATTCTAAAATAATATTTAAAATAAAAGTAAAATGGGGCAAGAGAAGCTAATTCAATAAATTAGGCCTCATGGTGAGACGAATCGACCCTCGCTTGCCCAATAGTTTCAGTGATAAGCTTGAGAACAGCCGCTGGCGAGTGAAGAAAAATATTTGAAGAACTTCAAGATAAATTAAGAACTTGTTATTTATATTCCTGTAATAAATAACGCCTCTTTGGATGGAAATCTATCCCAAGCACCAATATACGAGTTAAAGTTCTTATCATGCAATGGAAATTACTGTGTGCTTTTGCGAACAAGGAAATATTAAATGGACATTGAAATCTTATATAGTTCTTTGTGCAGAATTTCGAGATAAGGTCATGGCAAGGAAAATGTTGTGTTTTTTCATATTCTATATCCAAACATTAAGACGCATTTTAATGTACAAAATTAAAGATTTTGATTTCCTGCCGGCTGAATCTAGCATGATCGAAGGGTAATTAACTCTTATTGTTATTTTTTTTTTCGACCTACGCATTCTGAATTTTGGTGCCAGATGAAAGATAAAAAGAAAAGAAAAAGGAGAAACGTACTACGAAATGTTATTTCGGCTAAACATCCAGCCCGTCATTTTTCAGTTGAAACAATAAACCAAAAGGAAAGGAAATAACATAACGAAATTAAAAGAATAGTACTATTCAAATAATTAAGTCAATCCGGTCGTTTCAAAGTGTAGTCGAGTTCAACTGTCGAAATCGTAAACCGTTCTCGTCAAACATTCTGCACTTGGTACAAGAAACTGATTTTTATAAGCAAGAAATTAATAACAAATTGTTACTACACGCACAGTGTGAAACCATCACTCGCCCATCTTGAAGCCGTTATGAAGGAAGACTCACAGTTCGTGCATAGCCAGCCCTTGATTAAACTCTTTAAACAGCAATTAGTTTATTCTAAAATTTGAACAACAAGAGCTTATCCTACTAACAAAAGGGGCACGAAACGTACGAAATAACCTCTAAATTACATGCGCACTGTAGTGAAGTCAGATAGACAAAAGATCGGAGAAAATTGAAATAACACTAGACTTTAAACACCTGTTTTCATACGTACGTAACAATTGAAAGCCAAACTTACCGAGTCATGTGCGAAACCCCCTAGAAAAGGAAATGAAGAGAAAAAGAATCTCAACTTTCCATAATGAATGATTGTAAGAGGTTTTGTGCAGCGCTCTCGCTTATAGTTCTTTGTAAAATTATTAGACAAAAGCACAGGGCGACGCAATGTCTTCGAGATCACTTATAGACAATTAATATACCTCATATTTTACTAATGATTTTTTCCGTGGTCACCTGGTGGCTAAGACGCTCGTGCTAAGTGCTCAAACAAGGGGCGGCTCCATTTAACCATTAGCTCTTGTGTACAGTTGTCTATCGTATACGTATAGACGAGGTAATAAGTATCTTTAACCATCTCTAAAAACCTCTTTTTAATAATGCACCGAGCTGGAGGTCTTCGTTGGAAAGGTTGAGATCAAGCGGTCGACAAGGGTGTAAACTCCTTGAAAGTATTTGAAGGTTAGCGGTCAAGCGCGCTGAGCAGGAATTTGAAGGAACTCTCTTAGAGTACATTCAAGTTCTTTGAGAGATCATGAGAGAGTTTGCAAGTCATGCGAGAGGGAATTTTATTTAGACTGACTCTGTGAAACGTTTTGGTCGTTTCATTCGGGATTTCAAGGTTTATTGTTCATCGTGGTAAGGTATACAATAATAATAATAAAGTATATTATTGTTCTTCTCGCGATTTACATTCCAAGTGACGACATCGTGAGACAGAGATTAACGATATATAGCTTCATATCATCATTTGGTCTTAACACATACGTTCGTATAGACCTCACTTAGAGGACACTTGGCGTGGTCTGTTGCAAATCGCGGGTGAATTTGATTGGCCCTCTCACAGTTGACTATTCGCCGATAATCAACGATAGCGCGAGCATTGTCTTTAAAACTTAAATCTACAATAGTTAATCAATTACAAAAGCCATCACTTCCCGTTTTGTCCATCAATGCAGTTGGTCTTAAACGAGAGATAATGTGAGGTGATGTCTCTTGCCTTAGGCAAATCATTTTCGCTTTTTTGAGTACGTGTACATGAGCAATGGTCAACTAGCCTCACTGTAGTCCGAAATGTACAATTACATTGGGCATAGGTTGGAGAGACTCGGAGGTACCTAAAAATTTCAACTACGATTAATTGTGAATTTCTTCTGACTAAAAGACGTGGGTGGATAATCTGATAGGCACGAAAGCAAGTTTTGTTCAGAAAATAGGTATTAATACATTCATGTAAGCCTTCCGAGTTTCCATCTATTTCTTAGCATTTTTCTATTTCGACGAAAAGTATCACGCGCTTTTAATTTCATAGCATTTTCGTTGCATTGTTCTAACAATTAACCTAATTTTAGACTGCGTACTAAAAGACGAAGTAGTATTGCAAATGTAAAGTGTTTTGTCCCCGATAAAATATATGTATTTAATAGACGCTTGAAATTAAAAACAAGGTATTGAATTTGCATCTCCGCACACTGTACGTGGATAGCCAGTAATGTCAGCTGGAATTCGCTATATAACTTTTCTTTTTTCTTTTTATTTCTCCAAAATTTCTCTATACTATCTGCAACACGTACATTTCTATTTTGACTTATAGTACCATGATTTTATTGTTTTAAAAGACGAAGTACTACAAATGTAAAATGTTTTCCCTGAGTGATGATTTTTATTTTTTTTGGAGGGGGGGGGGGGGGGGGGGGGGGGGTACGTTGACAGTATGTCAGCTTGCGTTTATTTATAGCCTTTCTTTTTAATCCTTTTCGTTCTTTTACTTACTTTATAGTCTCGATGATTTACCAGTGTTTATTTCAAACATTAAAACAATTTTATCTAGTCGTAAGGTATGAGACGTGCCTTAGGTCAAAGATTAAATTGTTTTTCAAGGCACCCTTTCTCTCATAGATATGGAAGCAGTTGTAGATCAATGATATGTTTGTATAAAGTTGCAAACGTTTTTGTTTCAACGTTGCTCTTGAGATGTAGCCGTGCAAGAAACGGGGGACTTTTATCGGGGAACTTAATTATTTCAAATTATAAAACGAATTCGACAAAACAAGGAAAAGCCAGGTAGATAGGTATATAGACCTGATATATAGCCAGCAGGTTGTCATTGCCATGCGCCGATGCGTACGTGTGGTATATCCATCTTCTTTGTCCGATTACCCACCTGTCTGTGGTTAGACTTAGCTGCAGCCCATATGGACGATAATAATAGCTGCGTTCTTCGGTAATTTGTGTGGTCGAGGTGCGAGGTCAAGTTTTAATAAGGTGCTTAAATTAATGGCCATTGTACTAAGGGCCACTAAAAAAGTCTGCTTTTGGTTAGCAACGGTATAGACAAGTTGGAATTTAATGAAAAGCTCATGCAAAGCTAAAAATTCATGCCGACCAAACCTCTTTTGTTAATGATACGTTTCTTCAAGAATTAGACGTCAAACGTACGAGAACCACTTATTACTGAGTTTTGTCGTTTGTTTCGATACCTATATATTTTAGCGCGGGCTATGAAGGGAAGACGGTATACCAAAACGGTGACACAACTTAAATGTCTGAGATCGTACTGAAAGAACAAGGAGCATTCCGTGTGCACTAGCTAGACTTAGTAAAGCCTCTGTTGGTTACATATTTCTCAAAACAACGACAAAAACATTGGTTCCTACTCACCAGTGGCAAGAATGCTGGTTTTTGTTTAACCCAACGAAATCAGTAGACCTTAATGTCCTGCGGATGCCAAAATTCTCCTCCTCTGTTAGCAAATTTTGTATGATAGCTACTGATCGTGATTTCCTTTTACGTCAGCTATTCACATCGGCTACTAATTACGGAATCCCTGGAGGCATCATTCAACCTCTTCACCAAATCACTAAACTACTTAACACTCAGCTACTTACTGTAGTTTGTAAGTCTAACAGACCTCTTTCAGCGCTTGTCAAAGAAGCGGCAATATAAAAATCCTTGAACATATTTAAATACTCAGAATTATCAAGGGCGAATGTAATGTCTAGTTATTTGATTTTTCAGTTAACAACCGATTCGGCCAAATTAAGGCTGAAGTGCTCGCACGTTCATTTGACCTTATTCCTAAATTAAAAATTAACTCCATAATCAAACCTTGACTAGTGTAACGTGGGTCTATCTTTTACGTCTGCGTCTGCCGATTAAAGTCAATTATGGAGACCGTTGTAGTGTAGTTCTAACTTTTGAGTCTGTGGACGAAATCCTGTGGTGTGACCATTCAAATGAATCCTCCTCAGCAGTACTTTTACATGGTACAATTTGTTTTCCAATATTTTACAAAATGAAATTTGAGATTTTTGTCAGTTGAATTTTGATGATTGGTACTTTTGGGAGTGAAAGGGTTAAATTAAATCCTACAGTGTGACTATTCATGACCGGGGTTATTTTCTGAAGAAACTGTGGTGCTGCGCGGTGGGGGATTGAAACTCGAAATTTTGTTTTGATTAACTGAGTTGACAAGGTAGATTGGCTACCAGTTAAAGAAATTTAAAGAGCTGACGTTTCAAGCGCTACCTAGCGTGCAGGGCAGGCATCTTTTTTGGTGGGCGAGTGCTGAATTTAGTCCCGGGGGGACTCCCATATGAAAGGGGCGGGATGCTCGTCGTCTCGCTTAGGGGTGTAAATTTCGGATTTTGGTCTCACTTAGGATGTTCTGGGCAAAACGCCATTATATTTAGCCGTCAAGGTCTCGTTTAGGGTTGCAGGTAAAAAGTCACTGTATTTTTTATTTGTCTGTGTTTTAAAATGGTCTCTTTTAGGGGTAAAAAAAAGCTTGGGCCACGCCCAGATTGGTCTCCTTTAGGGGTTTCATTCAAAATTTCCGACGAGCATCCCCGCCCCTTTCATATGGGAGCCCCTCTTCCTCCCCCCCCCCCCCCCCCCCCCCGGGGGAAATTTAGTGTTTGGTCGCCATTTTGGTTTTGCAAAACCGGACGGAGCTGGGTGGAGTGAAAGGGGCGAGGGGGGAGGGGGGGCGCATTGAAGAGTATTTTTCATTCCTCTCCCCCTCCCCTCTACTTCGCCTTCCAGTCTGATTCTCAAACCCTCGGTCGCTTCTTTTGTCTCGCCTCAGTTCGGGGTTTACCTCAGCGCTCGTTCGCCTTCCAATACGCTTGCTTTGCAGGGTACGCGCTACTCTTCGTCAGAGCGAATGGGCCAACCTCGTTCCCAGGGCTTTTCCCTTCGAGAGAGGGGCGGCGCGCCTTCTCTCGAAGGGAAAAGCCCTGGGAACGAGGTTGCGAATGGGCTAGCCCTTCACTTGAAACGTCAGCTCTTTTAAAAATCTCTTTACGGTGGCCAATTTACCTTATCAACTGTCAATTGATAAACCAAATTTTCATTCAGTGGAAGGTCTTTAGAGCTACTTTCCGAAGGTGCTGTTTATTTTTCATTATCTTAGTTGAGACTGGTGAACTTTGGGATTTTACTTGAAATTGGATTTTGGCCTGCACTCTTGGAAGTTAGAGGGTCGTGATACAGCGCATTTACACTGCAACATCTGCCACCACTTGTTGGCATATATACGAACGACAACAACAAAATTTTGTTTGAGATTCACGAAATGTGCTCAGTCACTCACTTCCGTGAGCTCCAGAATCCAATAATAAAGCCAGTATCTCTTCTTCGTGGAATGTGCTCCATATAGTTGGCTATAGAGGTAGACTCCCGGGGGCAGTTGTACGGGGTGGTAAATTGGTACCGCTTAGGGTGCTAAAATCTAAACTGAACACCGTTAGAATTATCGCAGCATGGTATACGGTTTTTATTGTTGTCTCATTCTATTGCTATTAAAAAATGTCAGTGTCTGTGAGTGTCAGCTTATGGTTTTTTTTAGAATTGGTACCTTTAAGGGGTAAAAATTCAATTGAGCCTCGCCTATCAAACGCAATTCTGTTAGAACTGGAAGGGTGGCAATTAAATCTAAGCATTTAAAGGATAGCAAAAGCTGGGGAAAAATAACACGCCAAAATTGCGCTTGCTTTCTGAAAAATATTCAGGAGTCGGTTCCGTTCTGATATTTTTCCTTTTTATGTGACCCTGTATGATATGAGATAACCTTCTGTCTTTGGCTTATCTTTGAGGTATGAGAAAAATGTACCGATTTTTGTGGTGTAGGTAGTCTGAAGTGTCAGACGCTTTCTCGCCCTACCCCATGTGGGCGAAAGCGTCTGTCGACACTTCAGACTATGGTGTAGGCGGCAAGGGTATAATTCGATAAACGTTTGTACGTGAAAGGGTAAGGGGTTGAACTTTTGCACGGAGCGTCCTCGTATGAAATTAAGACTGCCAGCAGTCCCTCTCTAGATAGTCGAGCGGGCAAGCAAATCACGTGATCGGCGATCGACCGAGCGAGAGAAAGTAATGCGAGCCGAGGGAGCGCTGGGGAAGAGGCGGAAGGAAAAAGCCTCTCCCCCAGTTTCCCCTCGGCTCGTTTGCTTTCGTGATTTAGCACGCCCGCTCGACTGACTGAAAAAGGACAGCAATCAGTCCATATGAAACTTAATGGAGTCCCTCCCGGGTGAGGAAATACTTCAAAGACCATTTATAAATTATATAATCTTAACCGTTTGAACTGGCCCATCGCATTTTAGCTGATAACTCCTCCGTGTTATCTTAAGCGTCACAGCGTGCCCTGCATTGACACTAGAGAGATAGAGAGAAGTTAACATAACTCTTAGCCTGCTCCAGACGTTCACATAGTGGGGAGCAAAGGATAGGCAGTTTGCCGCAAAGGACTGAAATATCGCGAGTGCTGACGGAGGGGGATTGGCACCTCCTCTCCCTATTCCCCCCTCATTTTCCCCGCCGCTCAATATATCGTGCTATCCCAATTTGTTCTCGCGACACGCGGGAGAATTCAAAATGTCCTCCCCCATCTTTGCTGGTTAATCGATAACTAATCAAAATCTTCCTTAGGTAGGCTTCCTTTTATACCGCGCCCCCGCGTTTAAGCTGCGCCAGTCCCGGCCCCACAGTCTCGAACAGGCTACGCAACTCTTTACATAAGAGGAACTATAAGGCACGGCATTCGTGGAAAGCAGCTTTTTATTATTTATCAAATTCTTCATATATAGATATTTTTTAATATTAGTTTATTGCTTTGTGTTAGTATTATAATGATTTTTAGCTGACGAATTTTTACCGTGTTTAAATAAAGATTATCTATCTATCTATCTATCTATCTATCTATCTATCTATCTATCTATCTATCTATCTATCTATCTACATAAATCACGACGGCATTGTTTGACTGACTTCCCGGGGGGGGGGGAGGGTACTCGGCAAATTTTGGGGTGGGGATGTGCCGCTGGGACTCTGAGACCCTTAACCTATATACTAGACCATTTTAGCTGTATTTTGCAACCCTATTCTAGACTAAACACCGAAAAAACCTACCCTATCCTAGACCCATTCCAGACTCGCTATTTTCCAGAAACTCGTTCACTATCACATTAAAGATGCCATTTGCCAGTAAACCTTGTCTAAAATAAATTCTTCACGCAACTGATCAGTTTCGCGGAAAATGATACCCTATTCTAGACCAAAAATCTCTGATTACTATACCCTATCCGAGACTAAACTGCCTGAAAACCATACACTTCACAGCGGCACATACCTATATAGCTCATATATGGGAGTACCGCCCCCCCCCCCGCCCCCCACAGGCGGACTGACCCAGCTGATATACTGTTTCATGCTTTTTTCTGATTATTGCGGGAGCATGCTTCAGCTTACTTCATTATCTTGAAATTGGAAGAAACAAATCGCCAAAAGTGATGATAGCAAAGACATATCGAAAAAAAAAATTATCCAAGATTGGAAATTAATTTCTTGGCCGCCAGACACGAAATCAAATTTGATGAGTCCATCCCGGGCGGGGGGTGGGAGATCCTAAAATGTACCAGAATCTTGTTTGATGGGTGTGGCTCAATATGAAATGAATTTTTACCCCTAAGAGGTTCCAATTCTAAGACAACAAGTGTCATATTTTGTCAATGTTTTTCAGCTTTATACCCTAAAAGGTACCGTGATAATTCTAACAATGGTTATTTTAGATTAAATTACCCTAAGCGGTACCAATTTGCAAATTTTGACCCCTAAAAGGTACGACGAGCACCCCCGTCATTTTTATATGGGAGTCCCCCCTCGGGGAGTTCATGTCCATACTTGCAACTCCTAGATCCTACACTTAATCTCGACAACAGTACCGCTTCTGTTTTGCTCTAAAGAATCTTTTGATCCAATAATAGTTTTATAATTCAACACATTGATAACAAAGCACAGTTTGAAGAAAAAATATCGAGGCCGGTCCGTCATTTTTGCATTCTCTTGTCAAAATGCGAAATTTACCTCCATCGTTGAATATACGTCATGTAGACATAGCGTATATTGATAACTTTTTTACCATATTTGGGCAGTGTATCAATGTGTTGAATTATAAAGTAGCATATTTGGTGGCATTCGGCGATACATCTTATGAATATAAGGTAAACGAAATTTTGTTCTTTTGGCGGGACAGTTAATTCGAACTTTTTTTAGCTGTCATTGAATTTTATTGCAACAATAATCGGCAAATCAAACTAGAACCACTACGTGGAACTTACCGGGGCCCAGTGGGACACTGGATTGCATAAATATAGTTAATCTCTCGCACCCCTCGCCCGTGTTCTGTGGAGGCTAATACTGACGTAATTCACAATAAAAATCACATAAATTGAACCCCAGCAGTACGTATACGCATATGATGGTTGCTATTGCCATATAATTGATGTGATACAGATCTAAAGAAACAATCACCTGCACCGCCAACATCTATTGATTGTAAACCAAGTTCACCTAATCTTGACTGCATCAAATTCTCAGAGGAAATAGGAGAGGTCAACTGCATTGTTGAGCTGTGATTTTGCATAAAAGGTCTATTTATTACTTCATGGTGATCAGTGTTGTATTGAGTAGGTCCTGGATTCTTCTCAACATCTTGACTTAGTTTGAAATTCACATAATTGGTCATATGACTCACACAATTGCAAGAAAACAATGATAAATATCGACGTGCTTTACATTTTAGTTTCGTTATCTTCTGATAATGCCTGCCACAGAAAGACAACAAATAAGCTTTCTTGGGTATAGCCATTTTATTTAAGTTAATTATCTTTGGATCGCGTTTGTTATTACATTTATATCGTGCATGATAAAGTTTTCTCACCTTATTAACATAGCGATGGAGCTTTGAATACTTCGGTATCTCAATCGTTGAAATCTTTTTGAAGACAAATTTCTTCAACATGCTATTCTTCTTGTTGAGACCTCTTAGAAATATCGGTTCACGAGCACGTCTAGATCGCCTTGTAGCACGTTTTTTAAGATGATATAAGGTTAGCTTTGATAAGTGTTCGCTTTGATTCTCGATAAATTTTACGATGGAAGGTTCACTCAATGTAGATAGCTTTGATAAGTCGCTCTTATTCTCGATAAGTTTCACGATGGAAGGTTCACTCTTAAGTAATCGCTCGTAAATTTGTCTCTCCAAATATTCACTCTTAAAATTTCGGTCATAAACTAGTGCATCGTAAAGGTTGGGCAACGTGTCGTCCCCCAAAAAGCTAGAATCTTTCTCTTCACTGTCGTCCATGCCTCATACTTTTCAAAATGGCGGAGATAAGAAGTAACGAGCCAGCGATACATCTCAAGTCAGTCAGCGATATATCCCTCACAATGTAACGTTGAAAAAACGAAAGCTGCATTTTATGACCGGTGCCAGCCTTCGGCTGGGCCCCGGTAATAAGCAAATAAATATTGTTTTACGTAATATATCAAACATGAGACACAGTGTGATCAGATTTCCAAACACCGTGAAGTGGGTTGACACCCCGGGTTGGCACAAGTGACGCAAGTTCTTTATTTCAAAGAACCCTCTTCCTTGCATGGTCACGGGAGCGGATAATTTTTTCATCAGGGCCATTAGGAAAGTAGAATATTCATGTCAAATTCCTACAGACTGTTAGTTGCATTTCTGCGGCCATGAAACTCAAAAATGGAAAAAAATCCAACATTTGGACTTGTTCGAGGTCGGCTCGTGGCTCGTGGTTGACTCGGGTTCGCGTTTGTCGTCTTTGTCGTGAAACGAAATAACTCTGTGGGTTTTCCTTTCGTGCAAATTATTCGTGGTTTTTCCCCTATTTCAAGACAAATTGTTTGACAAACGAGATTAGTCTTCAGGCTGCCAGGAAGTAAAACAGGAAAGCAAAACTTAAATTTCGAAGGCTTTCAAGAGGAAGAGATTGTATTTCTGAATTTTTTGACTAACGAGGAGTAACTTACAATAGGATTGAAAGATCGATGAGATTGTATTTCTGAATGTTTTGACTAAAGAGGAATAACAATAGGATTAAAAGCCGGGTGAGATCGCTCGTGATAACACTAGCAACCCGAAGCCTTTATAAACAGAAGCTAAAGACGTTTGAAATTTTTTGACTGCTCAGGATAAAAATGACTAACCTCCCGCCAAGAGTACAGTGACCAAATCCGGAGGGAGGGACTTCTCAAAACTTTGGGTGAGGGTGTGCGGCCGGCTTCGTGAAACTCTAACACCATTTTCAGATCGAAATATGCAATTTTCATTACCATCTCAGACTTAAGCATTAAAATGTCCTCCGTTTTCGAGAGAAAATGATAAAAATCGATGTCCATTTTTTAGACCAGTAGGCAAAACATATATACCAATTTTGAGACCAAACCAGCTTGAAGACCATGCCCATCTGGGCCGCACATAACCCCCCCCCCCCCCCTCCCCTCCCCTCCCCCCCCACCCTGGAGACCAAATTCAAAATGTTGAAAAACAGACGGAATTATTGGAAAGTCTGACTCGATGAACGAGTATTTAGATACTCAAGGGTAGTATTCAGAGGATGTGTAGTCCATATTGACTCAAAAGTATTAAAACGCATTGCATGTCTCAAGGTTTAACCGACCCTGGCAGCAAAAGGCTAAAAAAATTCCATAAATCGTTGGCAACACTCCCCAAACCCCTTCAAAATGCCAGGCCACTGGATTCCACGTAAAAATTGGACACATTAGTTATAAAAATTACCCGCTCAGCTCCTGGAGTTGTGAGTTCTGGTTAGTAACTGAAGTACAAGTCTGACACTGCGGAAAGTATGAATATTCAAACGAACTGAACTGACACTGCATGTCCCACGTGAGCTAAATTGTCTGAAAATTTGTCAAATTTGTGCACGTAGCACTCCGTGTTAAGTGGTAAATTAAAAGGTTAACTTTTTTAATAAATGTTATTAGGTGTTTTATACCACTTAGCAAAGTCAGTTTAGGACGGTTAGACTAATGCTAACAGTGCAAATGTATTGCAGAAAGGCAAACCTCTTTGCTTCGGGACGAACCATTACTAGACTTCTGAGTGGGGGTGGTGACATATTCTGCGCACGGAATGTTTTGTTTTAGCTGTGCCGAGAATTGTTTTTGCTAAAAAAAAAAACAACAAAGCCTCAAGCTGGGCTTTCGCAGTTGTAGGATATGTTTTTTTCTAAGATAGTTGGCTTGCAGGATATGTTTTTGATAAAACTACCCCCCCCCCCCCCCCCCCCCAAATATATATCTAATGTCGGCCCTTTAGTCAGCCGAAGCTCAGTGACTTAGTACTGCCGCTGAATGTTATCCGGCAGTTTCTGAGTTCTTTCAGGTTCTTTGGTATTTGTCTATCATAAACAAATAGGACTGGTTTAAAATAAATTTGTTTTGCCTACCTTACGTAAATTGCAGCATTCCACCTTCGAATATAGCATAAATGTTTCAGCAGCCAGGAGCTTTCAGCCGAAACGTAAAAGGATTATCACCAGCACTGTGTAACTGTCAGACAAAAGCATTTTGTTATTCCAAAGCTTTGTGTTACAGAAAAGGCTGTTTATATAAACAGACCGTCAAAACACTTCAATACACTGTACATTGTACAGGAAGCATGCTTGAGTGGCGGGAATTAAATGATAGCCGAAGTCAAGTGGCGGAAAAGTTTAGACGCAGCCGTTCGTTGGTGTTGTGCTTGCGCCGGGGCGCGGGGGGGGGGGGGGGGGGGGTACACCCTTATATACGCTATATAGGTATGTGCCGCCCGATAGGGTAGGTTTTTTAGGTGCTCAATCCTTGAACAGGGTATCCTTTTTGGTATTTTTGGTATTGTGGTCCTTAGATATTCCTTAGATAGGGTCCGCACTAAATTGCAGTATCCACCCAACGCGCAAAACGAAAAAGATATGGTCTGTTAAAACTGGGCCTTAAAAAGGGTATCAAATCTCGATTTATTACCCTTAAACAGGGTAAGGATTTGAGAACCTTGGTGCCACACACCTATCCTACATTGTCGGGAGTAACCCTCCTCCCCCCTCCCCCCCCCCCCCCCCCCCCCCCTCCCCCCCGGGCGTTCCTTCCTGATCCTTGCTGGCACGTTTATTTCTTCTTCAGTATATATGATTGGAAATTTGAGGGCCGAGAAGGGAAAAATTAAAAGATTTTAGCAAAGTTTTGTCAAAAGCTATAGAATCTAGTACGAATTTTTGCAAGACTGATGGGCATGTCTGGACCAATACTAGTAAACCCGAGTCTAGCGGATATAAAAAAGCTAAGCTTTGTTCTTTTATGCTTTTAATCCGCCTTATTGCATTTTCGACATATTTTGAACCGATACACCTGTTTTAAAATATCATTGTAGGTTCTGTTGAGTTGTTTGCCTGCTTCCACTCTCCTGAGAAGTTGCAGCAAACCTGGTTCTTTACGCAGGCTGCAAAGAACGTTAACCAGCGTAAAACAAACTGACTATAAAAAAAAAATGTGCAGATGAAAGTATGGTAAGCAAATCTCACATTAACATATACAGAAAAAAAGAAAAACCCCAACAGACCCTATACAGAACTAACCTGCGAGCAAGGTCTGTTGGGTCGAAAGGGATTAAGGAGGCCCCTCTCACTCCATCCCTAATCCCCTCTAACCCAACAGACCTTGCTCGCCTTTGTAACTTGTAGTTGTAACTGTTTTTGCCTTTTACCACTCATAATAGGTATACTAACTAATCACAGTTCATGTTATTACTAATGACAGTTCATAATAAAAGCAATAAATGGGGAAAACGTTTGCAGTGTACAGTTTACTCGCGAAATTGACCCGAGATATTCGTCCGCGCCCATCCCAACCAATTTACCCGCGACCCGTGCAATTTACCCACGACCCGCGACCCGCCAAGATAAGATGGCCCGTCCCGAGAAAAATCTGAAAAAAAAAATTTCTGAAGAACTTTGGTCCGACTGTTTTAATACATGTGTCTGAGCTCTTTGAAGAACGAAGTATGCATAATACAATAGGCACTATTGTCATTCAATTGGGTGCGAATTCGTTTAGCCGAAACGGCTAGTCGTGTTTCCAGTCCGCGGGAAAAATTACAGCGAATGTTAGCCTGTTCCTGTGGGGAACGCGCGAAGTTAGAAAAAAAGGAAAAAAATCGCGCGCTCCCCACCATCTCGGAGCCTGGTACTTCGCGCGCTCCCCACCTCTCGGAGCATGGAACAGGCTAGGCGAATATATGCAAAAAGTAAAACTTATTGTGTGATTCCTATTGTATCTACGGCCCTCAAATTAAAAGTGATCATTCTTCCTCGGTTTATTTTAAGTTGAAATGGGGTTTGAAATCAGTTTTTATGGAATTAATATTGTCAATGGATTCCGTGTACAAATAAATACAATGTTGTGTCATGTGCCATGTCTGACCAGTTCAACCACATAACATATTTCTTTTTAGAGAAATGAAGTCACTTGGGACACAAAATATATTAATTATTAACAATAATAGTGTTAATATAGTAGTAACTTGTGTTCCCAAAAATAGTGTTCCCATCAGCATTTCTGGACAGTGTGTGGCCTCCTTCCAAGCCACGTGAGGACTAACCATCTTCGACCAGTTTAACTTGCCTCGTGCACCCTCGTTTGGGTTTGACGCAAGTTGTCTTACATGATCGGTGAAACTACAAGTACACTGACCGGGACACTGACCGACCAGAGAAGAGAGCTGTCTTTTAGCCATTGCTCAACCACACTAACAGTTAACATAGAGCACTGAAGTATGCATTTAACAACGGTTCAAAAGAAAGTACCTTCTATCAAAGATCCAAGTGGAGCGCGCTCATTTGGCGCGCACTGTGACTGCAGTCCTGTTAGTTTCCAGACGTGATTCAGTTATTCGCCAGCGTCAAACAGACGCGCGCCTTTACTTACTAACTTATGGCGCACGTGAAGTTAATCAAAACTGACTTGTAATTATCGACCAAACACATGTCATTAGGCACTTGAGTGCGATAAAAGGATTAAAGAAACAATGCGAGTGAATTTGCAAAGTCCCTAAGGATGATACTGATATGCTCCGTATTAAATGATTGTTTTCTTATAATAACCCATCGGACATGGGCTGCGCGATCAGATCAGATGATCAATTAAGGGTGCACGTACGACCGGCTAAATTCTCAATCATGTAGATCGAAACTTCTTTTGTGAAATTTTCATTTAAGGGAGAAAAAACTGGACAAGCTGGCCATGATTCAAAAGATCATTTATTTTAAATACATGTATGTCTCTTTTTGTCCTTTTGGACCTTTTGTAAACTAAGCTGTTGTGACGCGTATCTAGGGTGAGGAAATTGCCCAGACATTTTTTAAATCCAGACTTAGTCGACATTCCCTTTTTAGGAAGCCTATAAATAGTTATGCACATGGACCGCCTTTCACTTGTAATAAAGTGAAAATGGTCTGACCCTTAGGAAAGAACATGCAACTGAGAAGCCCTGTTATTGTTCTGGCGTTGTAAAATCGTCATTTATTTGTTTTATCCATTGCGTGTGCGGCAAAACATGTAATATATTTGTAAGAATTAATTAAAAGTCTGTATGTGTGTAATATAACAGACATGGTTTAATGCCGCTAGTACGCGCCGACAATACAAGAGACAGCTCAATTTTAATGTTTTTCTTGTTGCTATACATATTATAGGTTAACTGTACTGAATTAAAAGCGAAACTTTAGTATTCCGTCGTGGTCACAGTTTGATTAATTTATCTCAATCCCGGGGGGGGGGGGGGGGTACTCAACAAATTTTTGTACGGGGAAGCTCCGCCCCGAGGTCCAAACCCTTACTCTTTTATACTGACTGTTTTTGACAGAAAAAAGGTAACCCTTACATGTACCTAGGTGACTTACATCCCTGATACATGTTGTAACGGACAAAGGAAAAACAAAACAAGCGTTTTTGGCAAATTGAGTATTGTATTATATTGTATGTAACGTTTACTCATTTTTCACTTCAGTTCTAAACATTAAAATACTTTAATAGACGAATACGTGCGATCTAAATGGAAGCAGGAGCTTATTACCCGGTAAAAAGCTCCTGATGAAAGTGATTCCTTAGCCTATTCTATACTTCAGCTCGTGAAATTCCTACCATTTTACAATACCTCCAGCCTCAAAACGTTACCCCTTTCGGGCGGAGCATCCAGGTATAGTCCATTATAGTACCCCCTCCTCACCCCCCTCCCCCTAATCATTGATATGAGCCTTATGCAGTTGTGGACCAAGACTCGATTGAAGTACCAGAGGCTTTTCTTGTGCTCTCATCTCTCTCATATTACACGCCTCTCATATACCTTATATTGCCGGCCACGACTTCTCACGAAAGCGTTCCGAGACACTGTGAGAGAACCTCTAGTGACCCAGGGTATGTGCACGGCCGAGCATAAAATCTGGATCGACATATCATCTTCTCCGATTTGTAGCAAACAATTTATGGTATCTTTGTAATAGCAGGTCATATTAATGCATCAATTGCTTTTGAAATTGAAACTCAGCTATCCTGGCCGTATCTTATGCCTCTCATCGAATCACTTTGCGGCCTCCACAGATCCGATCCGATCCGATCCGATCCGATCCGATCCGATCCGATCCGATCCGATCCTGATTTTAGCCAACTTCAGTCTCACAACCGCGACATCAAGTCGAGTCTAAATTTTCTTCCCAGATCTCTTGTCCGGGAAGTTCAACATGGCGCCTCGAAACATGTGAAGAGAGTTCCTTGATTTACCGCATGATTTATATCATTATCTTGTTTATCTTGTAAGCCCCAAGACTGAATTAGTACAGGTATGTATGCTTATGCTTGAAGAATTTTAAACAGAAGCCTTAATTGTGAGCATTGCTGAGAAACTCGCGCGGTTGAGAAACTTTCAGTGGCAATCACAAATATGCTCAATCTAGCTATCCGCCCGTCCGAGTTATGGACGCATACGGGAAGTCAGGAGGACACAAGAGGAGAAAAGGGGTTGCCAACGACGCTTTTGACAGCGTTTCTAGCTTTAATAGGGCTCTCCAAACTTTCTAAGTACATTCTCAACTCGATGTTTTAGAGGCAAATTATATTACCTGTATCTTCTTGCGGTCATGATCAAAAGAATGACCATCCTCGGAGACCCAGGGACAGTTAGTCGGGGAGGGACGAAGTAAAAACTCGGCAAAAATCAGCGCGACGAAAGTTTCCAAGAGCGAGCGAATGAGCTCGCTCTTGAAAACTTTCGTCGCGCTGATTTTTGCCGAGTTTTTACTTCGCCCCTCCCCGACTAACTGCCCCTGGGTCTCCGAGGATGAAGAATGACAGTATATATGTTATTTACTGTATTTACCTTTACATTATTCAGTGTATATCATGATCATTGGTTAATAGAAAGGGATAATATCAGTCATACAGGATGGACACAAGCGTGGACATAAACATTTTTAAGGTTTGTGTACATGGCTAGTTTTTATTTTTTTTATTTTATGCTTTCCCCTACAATTTCTAATAGAGTCATGCAATGCAGGAAGCTTAAGGTAATTATGATTTGTTCCTTGCAACATTTGTAGGTTATAGATGCTGGGCATTTTTGGGCAAATCCAGTTGCACAACCAGACTTCATGGGAAAGCTAAATGACCACTTTAGAAACAGCACAACCCCAGAAGTTATCAATCCGCTGGTTAAGGGTCAGGTGAGTGAAAACAGGTTTTTGGCAGTAAGCTTACAATAGTACACCATAACCCTGGAGAGTTTTTTTTATGAAGTTCATGTAGTATTGAGCAAGTTTCCCCTTGGCAACAAAACAACATACACTGTACAGTGTAGATCTGAGGAATGGCCGCAAAAGTTCCATCTGGCAATGCAGTGTGGTATATTTCATACAGGTCTTCATGAGGTACAGTTAGTAACCATGTACATGGAATTTTACCCTTCATGAGTGAAGTTGACCATCTTCATCAACATACATCTAAGCATAAGTCAAAAGATAACTGACATGGTCAATTATTGCACTGAATCCACAGGCATTGCAGTGGGTAGGGCAACAGGGTAGCTAAAAAAGATGGGAGAATTGGATTCAAATCTGGCCTTCCATACATGTACTATACAGTGTATATACTAATTAGTTGTCATAAAGTTAATACCAGAAATAGCTCCAGAATCACTGTAAGCAAAGTCAAAAATACATTCTTGTTTCAATTGAAAACCAGTATGTGACCAATGTTCATGGTGGGAGTCAGTGATGACTGGCTCTTTTGGTGCACCTCTCAGCTTTTTAGAATGCACATGATGGATCTTTTAAGCAGGTATTGAGTGATGAACCCAAAGACCATCTGTGCAGGAGGCTAACTGAGAGATGGATAAATGTTGTACTGGTAGTCCTGAAGTGGAAGGCAACCTTCGATGTGTCCTTGAAACACTTCCTCTGAATACCAGGGCAGTGCACTCTAATCAGCAATGATCTATACAAGGTGCACTTCTGAGAAGGCAATTAGTGAAAGAGGCAAGTTTAATGGAAGAAGAAGAGCAGACCATGTGTGAGACCACTCTCTCTCCATTTGTGCTGGAGATCTACTTACATTAATTATTTATATTGCTTCTTAGTTTATTAATACATGTAAATATTACATTAGAATATTTCTTGATATAATTTTATTTCAAAATCAGCATTTCTTTGCTGGATACTTAAGTATTACGTAAAGGATATTTCTCGATAGATTTCAGTATAAGTATTTCTATTTGCTCAATAGATTAGTATACATGTAAGTATTTCTATTGTTTAATAGGTTAAGTATTACACTAACAAAGGTGTAGCTAAGAAAACACTTAGCAGGCTCATTATTAAGCCCAGCTGTTTTTTCTCGCATGTGCACCTACGAAGTCTCCCAAAGTCTTTGTTTTCTAGTGAAATTTCAGCCGGTGATAGGATATATCTCAATAGATTTCAGTTAAAGCATTTCAATTCCTTGATAGTTTTAGGATTACACTGAGGATATATCTCAATAGATTTCAGTTAAAGCATTTCAATTCCTTGATAGTTTTAGGATTACACTGAGGATATTTCTCGATAGATTTCAGTATAAGTACAGTGTATTTCTATTTCTGGATACATGTAGTTTAAGAATTACACTAAGGATATTTCTAAGTTAACAACGTTAGTCGCAAGGGGAGGTTGGTGCTAAAAACCCTATGCAGGCTGACGCCACAGAAACCTCAGCCTGGGGAGGTAGACCACCCCAGTGGCCTTCCCTAACCACACACCCCACACACACACCCTTGAGCACCTGTCACACTGAGAGAGTCTTTCAGTGGAAAACTACTGAAAGAAGAACACCCCCTCCCCTCCCCTCCCCCAACAATAATACAATAACAAAGATAGGGGAGGGAGGGAGTGGATGCTAGAAAAACATTTATACACACCAGGAAATTCTTGAAGGAGCAAGCCAACCATGCACATGGAAATGAGCATGCATATCACCAACATATCCCCACTGACCACCAAGCCGAAATGTGAGCCCGAAGTGTATGTGTAACACCAGATGCCTTACCCAATGGGAAGGCTGCCAGAAGTGCCACAGACAACACTAGATAGACAAGCTAGCCACGCCAGGAACAGTAGGGAAAGCTACCCAGGGACATGCAATGCATACAAGGAATGCATGGAAGAAACACTGCTAGCATAGAAAAGCACCGTTAGGAGCACTAAAGGAAAAATGCCGGGAACGCTACAAGTAGCACTCTAAGAAGATAGGCTGGGAATGCTAAAAAAGACTGAGAGGAATGCTACAACAAGCCAGTGCCATGGTCATGCTTGCTCCTCATGCCCATTGTTAACATGTTTTAACTCATTAGATTTCAGTATAAGTATTTCTATTTCTATTGCTCTTCTGTTTAAGTACTACACTAAGGATAGTTCTCAATATAATTTCTCAATAGATTTCGGTATAAATATTTCTATTGCTTGATTCATAGTTTAAGTATTACATACATTTGTAGCCAGCTGTGCACAGACATCCGCTATTTCCTTTCCTTCACACATGAAGCAAAGGAAATAGGTGATGGCTGCGTGTAGGCTAGTATATAACAATAAGGATATAAAATTAATTATCTTGATACATTTCAGAGAACAAGTAGTAGTTGCTGGATACTTTAGTAATTATGTTCGGATATTTCTCGATACTATTCAGTATGAATACATGTATTTCTATTGCTCGATAGTTTATGTACCACACTAAGGATACATCTCGATAGATTTTAGCAGAAGTATTTCTATTGCCCGGTACTAGAAACCCATAAGTGGGTTGAAATGTGTAACGCGCATTCATAGCTTCCGAATATTCATTTTTTGCTTTTTTTTTTTTTGCACATTATCATAATGTGACACAAAAGAAAACAAAAATTGAACTGGTTTAAAAAATTTTAAACCAAAGAAAAATTTGAACCACAACATATTCATGATTGCATTTTAGATTTTCAATTATAGTATAGTTATTAGTAACATACATTGTATTATATTTTAGTTTAGGATAGTTTTAGAATTAAGTATTTTGTAAAGTTGTGCAATTCAGTTTATTCTGCAAAGTGACTTAATAAAACCCAGTCTATCTATCTATCTATCTATCTATCTATCTTCTATAAGTATTTCCATTGCTCGAAAGTTTAAGTCTAATGATATTTCTCGATAGATTTCAGTATATAATAATGTATTTCTTTTGGTGGATAGTTTATTAAGTATTACTCTAAGGATATTTCTCAATTGATTTCAGCAGAAGTATTTCTATTGCTCGATAGTTTAAGTATTGTAGGAAGGATATTTCTTGATAGATTTCATTATAGGTATTTCTATGCTCCATAGTTTAAGTATTTTTAGTAAGAATATATCTCAATAGATATCAGTAGAACTACCGGTATATTTCTTTTGCTGCATAGTTTAAGCATTACACTAAGGATACATCTTCTTGATAGATTTCATTATAAGTATAATTTATCTATTACTCAATAGTTTAAGTATTACACTAAGGATGTTTCTAAATAGATTTCAGTATTTAAGTATTTCTATTGTTCAACAGTTCAAGGATTACTCTAAGGATATACAGGTATCTCAATAGATATCAGTAGGCTAGTGTAACAATAAGGATATAAAATTAATTATCTTCATGACACATTTCAGAGTACCTGTAGTTGCTTGATACTTTTAGTAATTATGTTCGGATATTTCTTGATACATTTATTTCTGTTGCTCGATACTTTAAATATTACACTAAGGATATTTCTTGATAGATTTCAGTATAAGTATTTCTTTTGCTCAATAGTTTACGTATTACACCAAGAATATATTATCTCGCTAGATTTCAGTATAAGTATTTCTATTGCTCGATAGTTTATTAAGTATTACACTAAGGATATATCTTGATAGATTTCAGTAGCAGTATTATTTTCTATGGCTTAATAGTTTTAAGTATTACACTAAGGATATATCTCAATCGATTTCAGTATACATTGTAAGTATTTCTATTGCTCGATAGTTTATTAAAAGTAATTACACTAGATTTCAGTAGAAGTATTATTTTCTATGGCTTGATAGTTTTAAGTATTACACTAAGGATATTTCCAAATAGATTTCAGTAGAAGTATTTTCTTTTGCTGGATATAGTTTAAGTATTAACAGTAAGGATATATCTTGACAAAAGATTTCAGTATAAGTATTTCCATTGCTCGAAAGTTTAAGTCTAACAGTATTTCTCGATAGATTTCAGTACACGTATTTCTTCTGCAGGACAGTTTAAGTGTTACTCTAAGGATACATGTATTTTTTAAATAGATTTCAGTATAAGTATTTCTATTGTTCAATAGTTCAAGGATTACACTAAGGATATATCTCAATAGATATCTGAGTAGAAGTATTTCTATTGCTCGATAGTTTAAGTATTGCAATAAGGATATTTCTTGATAGATTTCATTATAAATATTTCTTTGCTCCATTGTTTAAGTTTACAGAAAGGATATATCTCAATATTAGATACCAGTAGAACTATTTCTTTTGCTGCATAGTTTAAGAATTACACTAAGGATATATCTTGATAGATTTCATTGTAAGTATAATTTATCTATTGCTCAATACATACAGTACTACTGTAGTTTAAGTACTACACTAAAGATGTTTCTAAATAGATTTCAGTATTTATAAGTACAGCGTATTTCTATTGCTCAATAGTTTATGTAAGTATTACACTAAGGTTATATCTCGATATATTATAGTATAAGTATTTCTATTGCTTGATAGTTTAAGTATTACACGAAGGATGTTTCTAAATAGATTTTGGTATATTAAAGTATTTCTATTGCTGGATAGTTAAAGTATTACACTAATGATATATCTCGATACATTTTAGTATAAGTACCGGTAATTCTATTGCTTGACAGTTAAAATATTGCATTAAGGATATTTCTTGATAGATTTCAGTAGAAATATGTCTATTGCTTGATAGTTTAAGTATTACAGTTGAATATTTCTTGATAGATTTTAGTATAAGTTATTATTTCTTTTGCTGGATAGTTTAAGTATTACACCAAGGATATTTCTTTATAATAGTAGATTTCAGTGTAAGTATTTCCATTGCTCGACAGTTTAAGTATTACACTTAGGATATATCTCAATATATTTCAATATAAATATTTCTATTGCTCGACAGTTTATTTAATTTATAAGTTTAAGGTTACAGTGTACCTTCGGGGGTGTCTCCAGTATAACAGCTCCAGCGTCTTAAGATTACACTTAATATACCTAAACCCAGATATCAAATTAAAGCTTATAGAGCTGGCTATCTAAATATGGAAACTATTTGGTAATAAAATGAATTGTCGAATTTTTTACAACGTCTAAATTCGAACGTCCGAATTAGTTTTAAAACGCTATTAATAACTCAAAGCGATTATTGTATTTTGCTAATTTGATTTGTTCTCGGGTTTCCGGACACGAAGCGCTAAAAAAACGTGTCGGCGATTTCCCATATTCAATTGCAGTGAAAAGTTACAGAGTATTTTCGAAAAAGGGAGAAAAAAATTGGAGTGATCGCACGGAAATCGCTCTTGACGAAAAAGTTATCGGAAATAAGAAATTCGTCGACACGTTTTGGTTGATTATATGTTAGCCTAGCTTCTGTCCAAATTTGAGGAAAATCGAACAAATTCCCTTTGAGTTGTAGCTTTTTAAAGTGTCCCCTACAAGCGAAAAATTAACTTTGAGAAAACAGCGCTTAAATATATAAACATATCGCTTCATAAACAAACTCCGCCCACAAAAGTTATACCGTCATTTCTCCGTCAATTTTCACTATTTTTCGATAATTTTTTTTTTGGATGAAAGTTCATTCTGAAAACTTTATTTTGACGCCAAAAAAAAACTTTCCATAAATTTTCGATCTGAAGGTACACTGTAACCTTAATTTACATTAAGAATATTTTTCAATATACACTGTAATTTCTCTATAGATTTTAGTATAAGTATTTCTTTTGCTGAGTAGTTTTAAGTATTATTGTAAGAATATTTCTTGATAGATTTTAGTATAAGTATTTCTTTTGCTAGATAGTTTAAGTACCACACTAAGGATATATCTTGATAGATTTAAGTATTAAGTATTTCTATTGCTTGATTCATAGTTTAAGTATTACATACATTTGTAGCCTGTGCACAGACATCCCCTATTTCCTTTCCTTCACACGTGAAGCAAAGGAAATAGGTGATGGCTGCGTGTAGGCTAGTATATAACAATAAGGATATAAAATTAATTATCTTGATACATTTCAGAGAACAAGTAGCTATAGTTTGATAGTTTAGTAATTATGTTATGGATATTTCTTGATACATTTCAGTAAAAGTATTTCTATTGCTCAATAGTTTAAAAAGTATAACAGTAAAGGATATATCTTGATAGATTTCAGTATAAGTATTTCTACTCTATTTCTTGATAGTTTAAGTCTTACGTTAAGGATATATCTCAATAGATTTTAGTAGAATTATGTTTTTAATACTTGATAATTTATGTATTACATTAAGGATATATCTTGATAGATTTCATTAAAAGTATTTCTATTTGTCAATAGTTTAAGTCTTACATTAAGGATATATCTCGATAGATTGTAGTAGAATTATGTTTTTAATACTTGATAGTTTATGTATTACATTAAGGATATATCTTGATAGATTTTAGAAGAAGTATTTCTATTGCTCGATAGTTCATTTGTTACATTAAGGATAATATTCAGTAAATTAAGTATTTCTATTTCTCGATAGTTTAAGTCTTACCTTAAGGATATACATGTAGCTTGATCTATTTTAGTAGAAGTATTTCTATTGCTCGATAATTTGTGTTACATTTCACAATTTCACAATTTCAGTATAAGTATTTTTATTTCTCGATAGTTTAAGTCTAATTTACATTAAGGATATTTCTCAGTATAAATTCTCAATAGATTTCAATATACATGTAAAATAGATTTAGATAGATAAGATAGATAGATAAGCTTTATTTTGACACGGAAACCCTTTATCGCTAGTAAAAAAGTGCTCTCCCTAGGAGCCGTGCACTTACATAGTAAATAATTATAATAATACACAAGTCATTATAAATATTTCTATTGCTTAATTATATTTTAAGTATTAAGGATACATCTCGATAGAGTTCAGTATAAGTATTTCTGTTGCTTGATAGATTTAGTATAATTTACATTAAGGCTATTTCTCAATATAAATTCTCAATAGATTTCAGTATAAGTATTTCTAATTGAAGGGCTCCCTGCAATAACGTCCTCAGTGCGTTTTTGGAAAATTTTCACAGAAATCTTGGATTTTTGGCCTCCAAAGGGACTCGCTTGCCAAAATTATGACTGGATCATGTACATATGACTGAAAGGATTTAATCCAGGTCAACAAATCTTCTATCTTCGAACAGAATAATTTTTTTTTTTGAAAAGATACATAGGGTGTCCTAGGAGCCATAGGGTGTCATAGGGGCCCAAAACATTTTCTCAAAGATGTGGATTTTCTTCCCCATTTTGGAGCTGTTTTAAGTACCTTAGCAATAATAAATCATTAATTTGACAAAACTGTGCTTTTAAAGGCCTAAAACATACAATTTTAGTGAAAGTTACCAAAAACACACTCAGGACGTTGTTGCAGGGAGCCCTTCAATTGCTTGACTGACAGTGAAAGTATTACATATATAGCCTGTGCGCAGACATCCTGTATTTCCTTTCTTTCATGTGTGAAACAAAGGAAATAGGCGATGTCTGCATGTAGGCTAGTATAACAATAAGGATATTAATTATCTTGATACATTTCAAAGTATAAGTAGTTTTATTTCTCGATAGTGTAGTTATTATGTAACAGATATTTCTATTGCTCGATTGTTCAAATATTGCATTAAGGATATTTCTTGATAGATTTCAGTATATAATAAGTATTTCTATTGTTCAGTAGCTTAAGGATTACACTAAGGATGTTTCTTGATAGATTTCGGTACAGTAGAAGTATTTGATGTATTGTTGTAATCAATAGTTTATGGATTACACTAAGGATATTAATTTTCTTGTTATAATTCAACACATTGATACACTGCCCAAATATGGTAAAAAAAAGTTATCGATATACGCTATGTCTACATGACGTATATCCAACGATGGCAGTAAATTTCTCATTTTGACAAGAGAATGCAAAAATGACAGACCGGCCTCGATATTTTTTCTTCAAACTGCTTTGTTATTAATGTGTTGAATTATAAAACAATTATTTTAGCGCTCGAGCTTGCGTGATATCGCCTAATTTTAGCCAACTCGGCCTACGGCCTCGTCGGCTAAGAATTTGGCGATATCACGTATTTCTATTGCTCGATAGTTTAAGGATTACACTAAGGATATATCTTGATAGATTTCAGTATGAGTATTTCTATTGTTTGATAGTTTAAGGATTACACTAAGGATATTTATTGATAGATTTCAGTAGAAGTATTTCTATTGCTTGATAGTTTAAGTACTACACTAAGGATATTTCTAAATACTAGATTTCAGTATAAGTATTAGAGTGATTTTACTTAACCCATGAAATAGTTAGTAGAATAGTACGCACTACTGTAGTTATTAGACTATAATTTCATTGTTTTCTTTTGTTTTATTGGGACTGTCACACACTAATAGATAGTGTTTCACAGGTTAAGTAAAACCACTCTAATTCTATTGCTCAATAGTTTTAAGTGTCACACTAGGCTTATATTTGGATAGATTTCAGTATAGGTACAGCTGTATTTCTATTGCTCAATAGGTTAAGTATTGCACTAAGGATATAAATTATTTCGATTGATTTCAATATACATGTAAGTATTTCTGTTGCTCGATAGTTCAAAACTTCCATTAAGGATATTTTCTCAATTGATTTCAGTATAGGTAATGACTTGTCTATTTCTCAATAGTTCAAATATTCCATTAATTTAGTATACATGTATTTCTCAATAATTATATTTCAGTATAAGTATTTCTATTGCTCAATAGTTCAAGTAATGACATTAAAATATTGTTAGATTTCAGTCAGTATAAGCATTTTCATTGTTTGATAGCTTTGTTATAACATTAATAACGATAAATTTTAGTATAAGTATTTCTATTCCTTGATAGTATTACACTAACTAGGATATTTCTTGATATTATTTCAGTATAAATATAGTTTTTTCTCACTTAGTCTAAAGGTATTTCTTGATAGATTTCAGTATAAGTATTTCTTTCCCTCAATAGTTTCAGATGTATTACATTAAGGATACATAAAATGTATTTCATTTTCTAGATTGATTTCAGTATTAAGTATTTCTTTCGCTCAACCGGCTGTAATTTCACTAGAAAACAAAGACTTGGGGGTGATTTTGAAGGTGCACAAGCCAGAAAAACCAGCTAGGCTTGTTAATGAGCCTGCTCAGTTTTTTTTCTTAGCTGCATGATCCCCTGCATGATCTCCTGATACATTTCAGTATAATTATTATTTCTATTGCTCAATACATGTACTGTAGTTGTAAGCATTACACTAAGGATATATACCTTGATAGATTTCAGTATAAGTAAAAGATTTCTATTATTCTTTGACTATAGAATAAGATTTCAGTATAAGTAT